>JAQPPZ010001148.1:1200000-1800000 GCA_028583015.1 Wollemia nobilis | reverse complement strand
AGGAGACGTATTGTAACCTGATCTCGAGCAAATTAATAAAATAAAGGGCTACACTTTACATTTGCTTTACATCTCATTTCATTTTGCTTGTTTTCCCCCTTTTCATGCATTTTCGTTCGTAGGACTTAGCGTTACGTTTTGCTTTTGTTTGCATCGCACCCGGTATGCCATTTTGCTTTCGTATCCTCGTGCTTTCAGTGGCGATCACGGTGGGACCCTGTCCCCTAATTTTGGGATCAAATTTTTGATCAAAATTTGTGTGTTTTTTCTTGCAGGTGTCAATCTTTCAAGCGCTAGACTGCTGCTCGTTCCACCCTATGACGAATATAGAGCTGGAATTCATGTCACCCAGGGATGAATGGGCATTCATCCCACCCTATGATGAATATAGATCTGTTATTCATCCCACCCTGGGATGATTAGCTCTCTGTGCACTTTTTGAATAGAAACTCAGAGGCATCCGGTTTGGGCAGAGAAGAGGTAGGTTTTCTGAGCATCCTCTGTCATTTTTTGTTTTCTGTCTCTGTAATTTTTAGTTTCTTTGCTTGCATAAAAAAAATTTACTGCATGTTTTCCTTCTTTGCGCAAGTAAAAAGAACCCCACACACCACGTGGTAATTTAAACATCAAGGAGTTGGTCGTAAAACCCCAACACTTGATCAAGACCAACGATGGATTTCATCACCACCTTGGCTTGAATTTTTGCATGCATAACCCCGATCGCTATTGTTGCTAGACGTAAATCCTAATGAAAGCTGACCAAGTGTAGTCGGGGTGATTCCCAGTGCATGAGGATAAGTCTTCTATGGTAGGTGTCAAAAATAGGGTGATCCCCCTTCATACCGCCTATGTTCCACGTACTGTTCTGCTCTCGCGTACCAATAGTTTCCCTCACGTAAGGGTGGGTATATTGAGAGGTTCGATATAAAGGCCTGGTAGTGGTATATTGAAGGGGCGACCATTTTGGGAGATATAAGAGCCCTCATATTGCATATACAACAAAATTTTCTTTACAAGGTTTTCAAACAAAAATCAAAACACACTAAACCAGATCTAGGGCACACCTTTAATCTATAAACGAGATAATCACTTATTTGTTTGTGTGGCTCTTGTTTGTTTAGTGTAGCATAAAAAATTGTAAAGAAGATAAAAACGTACGCATCGTTTAGAGAAACACCACCATGGTGTACACCCATAGCCAAGCCCAATCATGGGAAGAAGCTATGAAAAGTGTACAAGGGGGCACAAGTCACCTCCGCTATAGCCCCAAGGACTTGGTCATACCACCTTGGTGGCCTGACCCACAAAATAGTCCACATCATACCATGACGGAATGGGACTATAGAGGCACCCCTTCGAGGGGCACTCCCATTCAACATAGACCCTTTCAGGAGGAGTCCTTACATGTGGCACTCAACATAAATGGGAAGGCTCCCTTAGACACTCATTATGAGTGGCCACCATGCAATGAAGCGCTAGAACAACATAGGGTCCATAAGGAGGGGCCACATGATTACATCATCCCTCCTCTACCCCTTATCACTATTAGAAAAAATAGGCCAAATCCAGAGCGCAAGGCTCTTTAGACAGGGTGAGCCAACTCTACCCTCCCCTTTCACATATATGAAAGGGAGCATGAGGAAGACCACTGCATTCCTCAAGAGCAATACACAGCATGGGAACAATGCGCTTCACACCTGCTATTTATCAGGATCACCTACTGAGGCCAGAGCCTCGGGTGAATGCCACTAACCTCGATAGAGGGAAGCGACCTATAGAGATCTCGGATCACCACGACCGAGATAGATGTGTAGGGGAGGCATCTAGGCCTCCTAGGCTCAAGACGATAAAACAAATCGACTTGGCATTTGCCAGACATGCCGCCCTCCAACTACAAATCACGTAGCTTGAGCAAGACCAACAACAGTTGGAGCACCTGTATCACCTTAGCAAAGAGCGCATTCGATGTCAGACAGATGAGTTGCTCCAAAATACTGTGCCTAAGAGGGTCCCAACCCCTCACATGCATAGGACAGAGTTGTATGAGAGGCACAACCCCTTGGTGCAAGATAGGTCTCCATGACCTTATCAAATGTTACCTCCAAGACCTGAGTAGGAGACCACCCCTAGAGCCAATGATGGGCACCCTCCGTGGGCACCCACCCATGTTTATAGGTCACACCCAGGAACTCCTCAAGAGGCCTATGAGGAGTTTGAGCAAGAAGAAGAGTGGGCTGAAATGCCCTACCAAGGTAGAGGGGGTGCTATCCGACTACCCCTCCATAGGCCTCAAGTTCCCTACAATTCGCAATGGGAACAAACCAAGGAGGAAGAGATCAAATATTTTGATGCATACAAAGCACTACTAGAGCGCTTAGAGTCTATGGAGACCAAGACTTTTGGGCCCCAAAATCCCACTTTACGCCAGCTCCATAGTCACTCGATGCATCCTTCAGTGTCGGCACCCCCATACCCCGAACACTTTAAAATACCTCAATTGGTAATCTTTAGAGGGGATGAGGATGCCCAAGAGCACGTGACAAGGTTCCTGAGCCAATGCTTTGGCATTCAGGACAACGATGCTTTGCTTCTAAGAACATTTATAACCACGTTCGTAGGCCCTGCCTCGAATTGGTTCACTCAGTTGCCAAAGCATAGCATCAGTAACTTGGACCAGCTAGTGGATGCATTCCTCGAATGCTTCACCTTCAACACCAAGAAGAAGGCATCATTAAGCGACCTAGCTAGCCTCAGGCAGTATGAGGAAGAGACCATGGCGGCTTATGGAAATCAGTGGAGGATGTTGCTTTCAAAGCTACCCTACCTCCCTCCCATGGCCGACCTAACCCAAATGTTCTCAAAGAGTTGTTTGAGGTTGATCTCCATGCTATTGCAGTTGTAGCAATATGCCACTCTCGAGGAAGCCCTGGTGCAAGCCAAAATCATTGAGGAGATCAAGATACAGGATGGTGAGATTGCCAAGCCACGAAAGAAAGAGTGGCCTAAAAATGCCAAAATAGGGACCACGCAACCGAAACCCACTATGGTCAATCAGGTTGCTATCAATGCACCAAATCCTACACAAGCAACACAGCCCCAAAAGGCTAATTATCAAGCAAGTGCCTCTTGACATCTATGAAAGAGAAAATCATAGGCAAGAGAAAAATCAGTAGCATCACCCTAGGCGACAATTCACACCATTCATAGAGTCTAAAGACTCCTTGTTTGACCGCTTGTCAATGAAAAACTTGATAAACCTGCCAGAGAGTCAACCCGTAGACCCCAACGCACCAAAACCCAAGGGTTATAGGGAAGACTTGTACTATAGGTTTCATCGGTAGAAGGGACATGACCTTTATGCATGTTGGAAATTTAAAATCTTAGTGCAAGACCTAATAGACAACAAGATGCTAGCAGTGGATAATCCCATTGCACCAAAAAACCAACAGATGGAGGTCTTCAAAGACCCCCTACCTACCCATGATGCATAGGCAAAAACCCTTCAAGTCAATGAGGTGACATAGAACTGCCCCATGCAGGGGTATGTAGGGATGATAAGCATAGTGACTCGGAACAAGAGGTACCCAAGCACAGTTGCCCCCGCTACAGCTACAGGAGAGGTTCCATCAATGTCACAACCTCAACAGCACCCTACACAACCTCCTCCTCCTAGACCAGTGGCCATAATTCAGACCAAACTTACCCAAAGTCTAAGGACCACGTCGGCTAGGCTCTCCATCTACGAGCTCATACAACAATCACCGCCCCATCGGGAGGCTCTTATGGAGATACTTAAAATCCATCGAGTTGTAGCCCCATGAAGAAAATTCTTTCAACAACTTTGTGGGACATGTAAAATGATGCATCGAGCCAATCATCACCTTTAGAGAAGATGAGCTAAAATCGGTGACTGGTGATATGGTAGATCCACCCCTGCACATCATTGCACGGGTCAACAGGATTCCATATAAGAGGGTGTTGGTGGACACTGGCTCATCCAGTAATATAATCACAACAGTGGCTTTGAAACACCTCAAGTTGCCAGCATCTCACATCATGGCCTCCACCTATACTCTTCGAGCATTCAATGACGTGATATGCTCGATGGTTGGCACAATTGTCCTGCCCATCCAAGTGGGACAAAAGACTATTCCTACATTGTGCCACATCTTGGAAGGTGATATGGCCTATAATATCTTGTTGGGCCGGCCTTGGATCAGGGACATGAAGTGTGTCCCTTCGATAGCTCATCAGTGCCTAAAGTACACATTTGAAGGGTAGGTGCATGTAGTCCCGATAGACTTAGAGCCCTTCAAGTATTGCAATATGATGTAGTTGATGCCGCAATCGACCCTTCCATCGACACATTTGGATTTTTAGTTGAATCCATCTAAATAGGGTCTGATTCTGCATGCATCCCCATTGTTAAGTCCCTCAAATCCCCAGCTAGGTCCATCTTCATCATCTGGTCCTTCACCAACGATGCCACCTACGATGGCCACACCAAAGGACAATGGGAAGAAACCCTTGGAAGAGGCACCACCATCAGTCTCAACCATATCTACCGAGGAGATGCCTAGCCGAATGGAAGTCGAGACGCCTAGTTCACCCGACATGGAGTGGACTTAGGAAGAACTCCCATTCCCTCCCCCTCAACCACCAATGATCACCATTGAGATGGCCAATACGGGCTTGGGGGAGTACCTAGTGTGGAAAATTGTAGCAACACCCACACTTGAGTCCATGCAGGACATGGGGAGACCTCGCCTCCCCATCGACACTATTGTTCCTCTAGGCTACCCACCAAACCAGACAAATTTTTTATATGGGGGCCTCGATAATGGCATTGAACCTTACCTGCAAGAGGAAGAAGATGAAGAGCCCTTTGCTGAGGACGTCAACTATTTGTCCAACCCAGATTTTGCTTTGAGATATCTTGGCCAATGTAATTGGCATGGATATGGGTTGGGCAGGTATGAACAAGGAGTGCACGTTCTTTGCCAACCAAGATATCAGATGCCATACGACAAATCAGGAGTAGGGTTCAACCACCCTCTACCCCTTGACATCTTGGTAGAGAACATGCAAGGCCTAGGGCTAGGCAACAAGGATGGGTTGGCACAAGATCCATATGCCAATCCTAACACAACATACACATTGGGGGATTATCTCCCATTGTTAACAACCAACCTTGTGGGCCTCAACAATTCCTCCCCTTTGATCGAGAAAGGGGAAAGTTCAAGAACTTGCCTCCATGAGGGATATAGACAAGGTCAAGAAGGATCTTCAGAAGATGATTCAGAGTATGAGGTAGCACCTTGGGACCCTTTCGAGTCCGATAGCAATCACTCGCAAGTGACACCCATAGATGACTATCAAGAGAACTTCATGACGATGTTCCCCTTGAATGCTCCAATCAAGAAGATGCCACCTCAAGAGAATCAGGTCCTCCCGTAGAGAGTGAAACAACCCCGATGGGACCAGATCAATTTTCTCGAGCAAGATGAGCCTCACATGTCACAAATAGTTGTCGGAGCCAACGAAGGCCTATGGATCTCCGATAGCGATTATGAAGATGAAACTAAGATGGCATATCTCAATCATATGTGATAGCAACAATACCCCATGGACATTGATGACATGTTTCAACAACTAAACATGGGGCCAAGGCATAGGTGGCACCTAAACCCCACACAGTTGGACCAAGTGCTGCATCCGCCACTTTGGGTATACAAAGAGCACTTTTTTCCCAGAGACCCTATAGAGCCATCAGTGCCAAGAGTAGACCCCATCCTTTTATCTACACATAGGGCTGATCCATTTGTGCCAATACCCCCAGAGCCCGATCCAGAGCACAAAGATCACCAAGGATGTCTGAGTCACCACACCTGTGGTAATGGAGACCAAACTCACTTCATCAACATGATCTCCATTGACTTAACTACCCCCATCCACAATCCAACCGATCCAACATGGCCATTGTATCTAGACTTAGATGCTATAGACTGGGATCATGCTGACTCACCACCATCCCCATCAGAGTATTGGCCTTGCGATGAGGTGCTTCATTTCACCCCAGGACCAACTCAGGATATCTTCCATGCTGAAGAGGGACCCGAGGTTCCCAACATAGATCTAAATTCAGCAAATGATATCCACTTGATCCCAACTCCACACCAGTTGGAGGACGGGTCCCACATGTCAGTCGAGGAGACGACTGACGTAGACATCGACTCTGATCCAATGAATCCACAGATCATCAATATGGGGGTAAGTCTATCCCTCGAAGAGCAATCCAACTACATTGCCCTTCTCAAAGAGAAGAAGGAGGTTTTTTACATGGTCCTACAAAGACATGCCGGGGCTAGACCCGCAGCTAGTCACGCATAATCTAACGCTTGATCCGACAGTCAAGCTAGTCAAGAAAAAACTACGTAAGATGCACCCAACAGTAGCCTTAATGGTAAAATATGAGCTACAAAAGCTGTTGGATGCACAGTTTTTCATCTTCATGGATTACCCACCATGGTTGTCCAACATGGTACCCGTCAAGAAGCTTGACGGGAGGATTCACATATGCACTAATTTTCGAGATCTAAACAAAGCGAGTCCCAAGGATGATTTCCCCTTGCCTAGCATCGATGCATTGGTAGATGCTACAGTGGGCCATGAAATGCTTTCCCTCATGGATGGTTTCTCGGGATACAATCAGATTCGTATCAATCTCGATGATCAACTAAAAATGGCATTCACAATGCCTTGGGGGACATTTTGTTATAGGGTCATGCCCTTTGGCCTTAAAAATGCTGGCACCACCTACCAACGTGCTATGACATACATCTTCCACGATCACATGCATAAAACTTTGGAAGATTATATGGATGATTTGTTGGCCAAATATCTTTTGTGCCCAGATCATCTCGATGACTTAAGCAAGATCCTTGATCGCCTCATCGAACACAAAGTCAGACTAAACCCCAAGAAGTGCGTATTTGGCATCACATCTAGAAAAATCTTGGGTTTCATAGTCTCAAAATGAGGAATCAAGGTAGATCCAAACAAATTCAAGGAAATCCTTGAAATGCTTCCCCCAACTACCATCAAGCAGCTCAAAAGCCTATAGGGAAAGGTCACGTCAATCAAGCACTTCATAGCACAGCTATCTGACAAGTGCCGACCCATGAATAAATTATTACACAAGGGGGTAGCATTTCACTGGGATGACGAGTGCCAGTCAACCTTCGACGACATTAAACTATACTTGGCTTCGCCACCAGTATTGGCACCACCTAGACCAGGAGTGTCATTCTATTTGTACATCTCAGCTATTGAGGTGGCACTAGGCGCCATGCTAGCCCAGAAAAATGAACTACACAAAGAATAGGCTACTTACTATCTTAGTCGCACCCTGGTCAGTTATGAACTTAACTATGCATACGTTGAGAAGCTATGCTTGGCGGTGGTATTTGCTACCAAAAAGCTATGCCATTACATGCTGAGCAATACGACGTATGTTGTGTCTAAGGAGAATCCATTACGGTACATGATGAGTCATACTTATCATAGTAGCCGCACGGTGAAATGGATCATGTTGTTGATGAAGTTTGACATCGAATTCATTGGATAGAATTCCATCAAAGGTCAAGTCATCGTCGATCAACTAGCAGAGGCTCCTCTCGAAGACGATCAACCTTTGACCGTAGAGCTACCCGATGATGGGGTCTTCCATGTCTCAGAATCACCAGATTCTGATGAGCCTGAGTCACAAGCTGACATAACCTTATTCTTTGATGGTTCTAAATGTGAGCAATGGGGTGGCATGGGAATCGTATTCTTCACACCACAAGGGGCTCCAATGCCTCTATCATTTAAACTAGATTTCCCATGCACCAACAACAACGCCGAATACGAAGCCTTGCTCATAGGTCTTCAGACAACAATCACCATGAACATCAAATGCTTGAACATCTTTGGTGATTCACTATTAATCGTCAACCAAGTGAAAGGGGTATTCCAATGCAAATGCCCAGTTCTACAGGCCTACAAAGCCCTTGTGGATAAATTCTTGGAAAATCTTGAATGGTACGACATCGAGGCACTCCCTCGATCATCGAATCATTTTGCGGACACTATGGCCTCCTTGGGGTCACTAATCCCGCAAGACATCTCTAGTGAGATGACAAACATTCAAGTCAAAACACTATCACAATCCGCGATGGAGCGTGCAAGCTCTAACTTAACACCAAGAATCCACCTGATCCAGATTGAACCATCTCAGGATAAGTTCTCTCGAATCCATGATTGTCTAAATCAAGCCAACTGGGGTCCTTGTTCTCCCCTATTCCTCTTAATAGCAACACAATGCTATTCTTACAGGTTCTTTCCCGCTCAGCTTTTGCTAGGGACAAAATTCAAGAGGGATTGGCTGTTCATACCATCGAGGTTTCTCATCAGTAGGATTGGTACACACCCATAAGAGACTACCTCAAGCTAGGTAACCTCCCACTTGGATTGATGCACATCATGAAAATATCATTCAAATAGAAAGCGGCAAAACATGTCTTGCTAGGAGACATTTTGTACCATCGAAGCTACGAAGGGATCCTCCTTCGTTGCTTGGACCAGTAGGAGTCCACTTGGGTGATCACCCAAGTGCACGATGGTACATGTGGTGGCCACTTTAGCGGTATGGCCATCGCAAAGTGCATTCTTTGCATGGGCTATTATTGGCCATCTTTAGAGCGAGATTATTGCGCGTATGTAAGGAAGTGCATGAAGTGTCAACACCATGCCAATTTGACACATGTACCTTCTCAGGCCTTGTAGTCGATCCAATCGGCTTGGCCATTTTTGTAGTGGGGCTTAGATCTAATCGAAAAGATCTCCCCTACGTCATCAGGTTGTCACACGTTTATCATAACGACCATAGAGTACTTCACCAAGTGGGTGGAAGCAATTTCGCTTACCTCTATGACTGGAACCCGCATTGCGGAGTTTATTTTACATAACATCATATGTCATTTTGGTATTCCATCCAAGATCATCTCGAATAATGGGACGTCATTTAAAAACAAATATGTGCATGCTTTGACAACAAAGTACAAAATTCAGCACAGTTTTTCAACACCCTATTATCCGCAAGAAAATGGGCAAGCAGAGGCATAGAACAAAATGCTAGTTGCCATCCTTAAAAATATAGTCATAGATAGTCACAAGGATTGGCATATTCAAATCCCACTTGCTCTTTGGGCTTATCGCACTAGCATTCGGATTCCTACTGGGGCAACTCCATTTTTTATTGGTGTATGGCTCCGAGGTAGTCATGCCTCTCGAGTTGGAAATACCTTCCCTGCGCATATCAATGCAAGAGTTCATCGATGATGACACTGCATGCCAGGCCTGGTTAGACCAACTTACGTTGCTCGATGAACGACGCATCAATGCTCTCGAGCATTTACGTATCTATCAAGAGTGACTTAAGAAAGCATACAACATGAAAGTTCACCTGAGGGACTTTCAGGTTGGTGACTTGGTCTTAAAAGAGAACCAACAAAACTCTAACTTTTTGCCCCATTTAAGGGACAATTTCATGACAAATTGGTTAGGTCCTTATGTAATTGATAGTAAAATAGGACCTAGAACATACCGACTCACCTCTCTTGAAGGAATCAAGGAACTAGAACCCTTGAACATCAGTCATTTGAGGCCATTCCACATTTAGAGAGCCATAGCCCACCCCAAAATGCCCCAAAGGTGCCCATAATCCCTTTGGTCAAACCAAAAATCTCCAAGGATTCCCATCATCGCTTGGTCAACCCCAAAATGCCCCAAAGGTGCCCATAATCCCTTTGGTCAAACCAAAAGCTCCAAGGATTCCCACAATCACTTGGTCAACCCCAAAAATACCCCAAAGGTGCCCATAATCCCTTTGGTCAAACCAAAAGCTCCAAGGATTCCCTTAATCTCTTTGGTCACACCAAAAGCTCCAAGGATTCCCGTAATCGCTTGGTCACCCCAAAATGCCCCAAAGGTATCTATAAACCCTTTGGTCAAACCAAAAGCTCCAAGGATTCCCACAATCGCTTGGTCAACCCAAAAATGCCCCAAAGGTATCAATAATCCCTTTGGTCAAACCAAAAAGCTCCAAGGATTCCCACAATCGATTGGTCAACCTAAAAATGCCCCAAAGGTATCCATAAAATCTTTGGTCAAACCAAAAGCTCCAAGGGTTCCCATAATCGCTTGGTCAAAAACAAATATTCAAAAACAAACAAAACAATAAAATAATAAAAAATAACAAAAAAAGTTGCATCTCACTTCCATGCATACTCTTAAAAATCAAAACACAAAAAAATAAGTTGCATTAGGCATCACAAATGTACATTGCATATTTGTTGGTCATACAGGTCAAATGCACCATAGACTGTAATTACTCGGCAACTCCATCATTTTCCACATTTTTCCACCTTATAAATAGTCCAGCAAAAATAAACGCCATCCACATTTTTCACCATATCATAATCAGTTGTCTTCTAATGTATTCAGGGCTTTCGTCATTCAGCTGTCATTAGATTTCTAGCCAAAAACTATACAAAGTCAGACAGATTTTACAAAGGTAGAGTTTTACTTGGATCACACCTTGTTACGTAGCATCCCAACACAAGTTAAAACACATAAAAAATTCCCAAGTTGTGTGAATGAAAGATGAAACCTGCATAGTAGGCTAGGTTACCATACATGAAATGGTTATCTTGCTCATCCCCCTGTGCGAATGACCCCAAGAATGCTGAGAGTTGGCAAAAGGACAAGCATCTTCCCTACCCAATTCCCCAAGAATCCCAAAATCCCCAAAGGGTTGCAAACATCAAAAATTGCAAAATTCAAAATACAAACTCCAAAGTTTGATATCCAAACCCACAAAGTGCATACATCAAAAAGCACAAGCAATAGTGATTCTCATCACTCAAAATTCCAATCCCTTGCTCAAAAAAATAATAATAAAAATAAACAGTGATTTTTATCACTACATATAAGAGCAAGTATCCCAAATACAATTGAAGAAAAGAAGGGAGTCAAACTTGAATCCCTGGAACTCTCAGCATTCGAAAGGTCATGAGGTGATCCTCAGTACCGGTTTGGTGGATAGCCTATCGGTCACTGGTGGCAAACCTCCCGCATGATGATATATCTATCGCATTAAAACTGTGTACAGATCAATGTTTGCATGTGGATGAGCTAGCTTATGGTATCCTAGATTGCACCATAGATTAATCTTACTAAATACAACAAAGGAGTTAGTGGAGCTAATTAGGTGATCCTTAGTACAGGTTTGGTTGACAACCTATCTGGCACTGGTGGTATCCTGACAAATACCACATAAACGAACTCAATTGCACACACAGGGATGTGAAATAACTTGGTCAAACTCAAGTCTGATTCATACCTTGTTCAAAAGTCTTGTGAGATAAATGTATAGTCCTGGCTAGTTAAGTTAAAACATCTGAGTCTCAAAAAAACCTTAACTACATTTTAACACAACTGTGGTACATTCCATTCTTACATCACCATCAAAAAATACAAAACAAAAAAAAATATATTACACATGCAAAGTCATTTCACAAAACACTCACATAGTACAGAAAGCCAGAAAATCATGTACAATCTATGGTGCCACCGCCAAGTTATCAACAAATCATTTCATCCATTCCATATGCATACATCATATAATTAGAAACATTTGCATTCATAATAACATATGCATACATCAAAATAAATAAATGTGCATAAAAGTAACAATAAATCATAACAAGTGTATAAACACAAATGAAAGTCATGTATATATATCACCAAAATACCTGCAGGCTACAATAAGTCGGTCCTATGACCTCACAAAAACATCAAAAACTCCAAAACCCCAAGCCTAGGGAGTCGACCACCATGATCACGTAGGATCGGTGTGACTGGAACTACCCCCAGTGGTGTGGGTCCTATGGGACCTCTCAGGGTGGCTACTACCAGCCCCCGCATCATGCCCACTAGCACTGCCCTCACCCACCCGCCTATGATGAGAGGAAGCAGACTACTCAGTCTCACTGTCTCTCGTTCGGCACGAAGATCCACCTCTAGTGAGCTCAGGTAACTGCCCATCGAGGTGGATAATCTCTGCCTCCAAATCCAATCGATGTCAGACCCAATCCACCTCCCGTTGATGGTACGCAACCAATGCATCATCATGCTATGCCAACTGAGTCCGTAGGAGATCCTTCTCCCATGAAGCATCTGTGTCCCCATCCCATTGGTGGTACATAGCCAATGCATTCTCCCGCTCTACCAACAGAGTCTGTAGGAGATCCCTCTCTTACAGAACCTCCCCATGCTCCTCATCTCGTCTCCATAGTAGATCCTCCAATCATGCTATCTCAGCATGATACCTAGCCCCCATGTCCCCTGGAACTACCTGAGGCATGGGCATCTCTGGGATGGTGGGCTGCTCCAGCACCCACTACTCTGGAACATCCTATATATCCGGCTGCTCCGGAACCCCAAAATCATCCCCCATAAAATCATCAACCTCCACCATATCTGCATCCTTGAGCGGAGCCCCCCAACCCTCCCCTGATGCCTCTGCACCCTCACCACCTGTTGCTACCGCATCCGCACCTCCTAGAGGCCCCTCACCCTGCCATCGTCGCATCGTCCACCACTGGTCATACTCTGTAGTCGCCCCGACGTTGTCCACATCGGGGACATCAATCATCGCATCTGACTCCTCACCTAGCAGCTCAATGATCGGCCAGGCTAGAGTCCTCTCATCGCCCCGACGTCGATAGATCAAAGGTTCACCAAGAAATCCCTAGTGCACCCCAAACTTTTGAGTCACCCAGATATACGGGAAGTACTCCTGCTCGGTCCCATGCCACCCGATCAGCCATCTCCCCCTATGCACCCATCGGAGCCACTCTCCAACCTCAGGCCAGGTTGGACAGTCCTAGTATGGATGCCAGAACACCTCCCCATGAGCAAGACATGAGAAGGCATCAGCATAGTGCCCCACGACACTTGCCCACCATCGACTCTGCCCCTGCTCCTCGGACCTCTGCCATAGAGCAGCATACCCAATCTCCCTGTCCACCATCTCTACCCGAGTGGTCCACGACAAACCCTGTGGCCGCTCCACAGCTATGTGCTGCCACCCCCAGCACTGCAATAGGTAGCTGCATCCAATCCCCTTCTGCCTCCGGCAGTGGACCTCGTACAGCTCATCATAAAGCTATGCCAGTAGTGTCTGACCCCACCTCATAATCAGGGGTGCCTCCGTCGGACACTCCACAAGTCTAAAAACTACCTCCAACAGGTTCCAAGGGAACCTCGCACCAGATGAGTCGAGCAGCAACATGTTGGAGATGAGGGTCATGAGCAGTGCATGCCTCACCCCCAACACGCCCTTCTCCAGCCACCACCACACCAAAATCTCACCAATCAGGCAGTCCCCCTCTGCCCTCTCCACTGGACTATCCACCCCCATCTCCACCCCATGCCCAAAGCACCGTGTCAGCACCGCCGTCCGGTTGATCATGAGGAGTAGTCCGAATGGGAAATCCATCTATCGAAATCCATAGAATCCGATAGACGTCCTCAAGAGTCACTGTCATCTCCCCTATTGGGAGATGAAATGTGTTGGTGCGAGGATCCCACAAATTGATCAGGGCAGTCAGATATGCCCGATCCCCCACCACAGGCTCTAACCGAGTCACCTGCTTGAGCCCAAGGGCATCAAGCCACTCCCAGTCCACCATAGTCAGCGCCTCCCACGCATCCGAAAACACCGTCGGTTGATGGTACCGACTCTTCACCACCTGCAAAACAAAAAAAAACACAAAAACATTAAAACATGACAAAAAAAAAATTAACACAATGTACAACAAAAAAACATTCAAAAATTCAAATAAACTGTACAGACACAAAAAACAAACAAAGTACAAAAAAACTATACAGTAAAAATACAGATCATCCAATAAAATTGTACAACACTAAAATAAATATACAACAATGTATACAAATTGTACAACAAAAAAATTCATACTCGGGTTCTTTTAATCTTAAGTATGAACAAAAAAAAACAAAAAAAAATAAAATAAAACCAACTTTACAGTTACCTAGGGTTTTTAACCTTAGTTTAAAACTAAAAAACAAAAACAAACAAAATTATTAACCTAGGGTTTTTTAACCTTAAGTTAAAACTGATAAAAAACAAAAACAAAATAAAAACAAAATTCTTAACCTAGGGTTTTTAACTCTAGTTTAAACTAAAAAAAACAAAAAAACAAAATTTCTTACATCTAGGGTTTTTAACTCTAGTTAAACAAAAAAAAAAAAATTTAAATCTAGGGTTTTTAACTCTAGTTAAACAAAAAAATAAAATTTAAATCTAGGGTTTTTAACTCTAGTTAAACAAAAAAAACAAAATTTAAATCTAGGGTTTTTAACTCTAGTTAAACAAAAAAACAAAATTTACATCTAGGGTTTTTGACTCTAGTTAAACAAAAAAAAAAAAACAAAATTTAAATCTAGGGTTTTTAACTCTAGTTAAACAAAAAAAAACAAAATTTAAATCTAGGGTTTTTAACTCTAGTTAAACAAAAAACAAAATTTAAATCTAGGGTTTTTAACTCTAGTTAAAAAAAAAACAAAAATTTAAAAATAGGGTTTTTAACTCTAGAAAAATTACAACAAGAATTTTAACCTAGGGTTTTTTTACCTTAGTTTAAACTTAATACAAAAAAACAAAATAAAAACAATTTTTAAACTAGGGTTTTGATCTTAGTTTAAACACCGCCACACAAAATACAAATACAAAACACTTAAACTAGGGTTTTAATCTTAGTTTAAACAGAAAAACAGAATGCAAAATAAATACATTACGATTTTTAACTGTAAAATAAAACAAGCAAAATAAAGAGAAGGAGCACTCACGGGTCTCACCTCGGCTCCGCCACTGGATGATCCGGTCCGTGAACTCATTGTGTCCATGAAAATTCGATAGCGCTCCGCTACGCAAACTCGACCTCCTCCTCCTCACAGCTCCAAATCGCCAAAAAAAACAAATGCAAATGAGCCCAAAACCTAGTTTTGGCCCTTAAATAGGCTTTTAGGCCTGTAATCGTTCCACCCTAGGATGAGCACTCTAGTTAGCACTTGTCCCACCCTAGGATGATTACTAAATTGGTATTCATCCCACCCAGGGACGATTACAGAGCAAGAAAATCAAAACTAGCAAAAACTGCACTAAAATGCACCAAAAATAACAATAAAATTGCCGAATAAGAATGCTTTTGCACTTGACATTCTTGGCATGCAAAACTAACGTCGGGGTCATAAATTGTCACTATCCTACTCCCTAATAAGGCTACCATAGCTGAACCATAGGAGGACGGATTTTTGATAATTTCATCCCCAAACAACATCACAAAAAGGGTCCAAACCTACCCAAAAATAGCAATAAAATTGCCGAAAAAAGGCACCTTTGTGCCTGAAATTCTTGGCATGCAAAACTGACGTTGGGGTCACAAATTATCACTATCCTACTCCCTAAGAAGGCTACCATAGCCAGACCGCTCCATGGAAGGACGAATTTTTGACAATTTCAGCTCCAAAATACGTCACAAAAAGGGTTAAAACCCACCAAAAATAGGTCAAATTGTTGGGAAACTGCATAAGCATTCAACGAAATACAACTGAAGGCACCCTTACCATAAAGTCATCTTGGGTCAAGTGACTCATCACTTTTCTCATGGCGGTCATTCCCTCATCGATTCGTCGCTTGAGGGGGTAGTCACACTTAGTCACCAATCAACAAATACACACCCAATCAAGGAAATGGCATGCATTCAAAGAATCATTGACAAAGACAATCACGCTCCTGCTTGGGGCAGCAAACAAGCAATAATCACAAGCTGATCAAACACTTGGCATTCATGAATCATGAACTCAAGGTTCCCATAGACAAAAGGTTGCGCCCTTTGCCTATTCATGATTGAACAATGTCCAAGATCAAGTAACACCTCACAAAAAAGGTTAACACTTGAATTAAGCTCCTTAGCTCGTCAAAAGCAAGGATTCAAGAATGCGTGCCCTTTCCAGACTTGGGGCATCAAAATTTGGTTAGGTTACTGAGAAACCCTAATCATTAGTGCTTTGGTTATCTATTTTTTCTCAGCACTATGCCACGCATAGCGCATCCCAAAAAGGGGCATCTGTAGACACCAAAATAGCACCAATCCGATTATGTGGCTATGAAAACTGATCAAATTGGCATACACAGCCCCCAGGGCAGCCCCCAGAGGTTAAAAAATGGTCCTAACCACTCCCACAGTAGTTTTGGAAGGTCAGAGGTCAATTTGGCACCTTTCAGGCACCCTGCTCCTTATTCGTTCCACCCTAGGACGATTACAAACTGGTATTCGTCCCACCCTGGGATGATTAGCAGTATTCGCTCCAGGGTGGGGCGAATAGCAGGTTTGATGGGCAAAATGTCAAACCTTGACAAATGGCAGCTCAGATCCACCACTTAACTCCACCTTCAATGCATGGAGTGCGAGTGAGCATTTTTGAGCTCAAAGAGGTAGTCATAGAGGCAATCATGGAGCCCTTAATCAAGGAGGAATCTTCTCTCCCCTGGGAAGGCATGATGGCCAAGTGGTGCCTCTGCATGCTCATTCACAAGAGACCCTTAGGTCTATAAAATGGTGAGTCTTCTCACCCCAAAAAATGAATAGAGCAGGAGCATTTGGAGCAATGAAGTGCTGCTAAATTACATCCTCACCCATCGCTTGTGCTTCTTACATCCTTGATCTCTCTTTTGGAAGGGAGGTTATTGGGTGATCATTGGAAGCACAATCCGGACCCAAAACCCAAACATTTGGCCACAATACCCCACCCAATTTTTTGACACAACCCCCTAGGAGGTTTTGGACCCATCCCAAGTGGATTGGTGCCGAAACCAAGCCCCAAACGACGGGTGTCCTGCCCCCGGGTGCCCCCCACACTGCTGCAGTCCTAATCGCCCCACCCTAGAGTGATTAGAAATCTATAGTAGATTTATTTACTATTTCATTTGCATTTCATTTTAGGTCACTCATATAGGCTGCCATTCAAATTTCATGTCATTCTGATGAATATTGGATGTGTTTTCAGTGTTTTTCGCTTTCACTAACATACAGGGAGCATCATCGGATATAGGGTGATCAAGGCAGAATTTGCAAAATCCGACCTTCTGGGTCGTCTCAAAATGCCCCTTTTTGCCTAACCCCAACTTTGCAGGTGTTTTGGAGGCCCCTGGATGGGACATTTAGGAGGTCACTTTCTGACATTTTTTGATAGTCCTAATCGTCCCACCCCGGAGCGATTAGAAATCTGTGGTAGATTTCTCGACTGTTCCTTTTGTAGTGTGTTCTTGGTAATGTTTTCATGCCTCTATCCAAATTTTAGCTCATTCTGATATGTTTTGATTATATTTTTAATTATTTTATGCATGCATTAACCGGAGGCCTTGGGGATCGCATGTTTCCCTCCATCTGCAGGTGCTTTTAATCATTTACTGCTTTTTTGAACATAGGATCTCGACATCGGAGGGGCAGCAAGGAAGCACAGATGCATTCATGCAAGTGGTGGCGATGTTTGGCCCGCCCATTTCACATGTGGGCACGCGGAAGAAAGCGTACCATCCGTGGTGTGACAAAACTATGTTTAACGCTCCTAGCCCCTGAAAAGGGAGGAGACGTATTGTAACCTGATCTCGAGAAAATTAATAAAATAAAGGGCTGCACTTTACATTTGCTTTACATCTCATTTCATTTCACTTGTTTTCCCCTTTTCATGCATTTTCGTTCGTAGGACTTAGCGTTACGTTTTGCTTTTGTTTTCATCGCACCCGGTATGCCATTTTGCTTCCGTATCCTTGTGCTTTCACATGGAAATAACAAAGAGAGATCCTTTTATTTATATTGAAACCTGGTTACATGTTGGTACCTCTTATGGGTACCCATTTCGATACAATGAAGTACAAGTGAATAAAATTTCCCCTTGCAAATGGGTTGTGCACTTTCGTAGGCTTCCCGGTTCCACACATGAACTTGTTTGAGGGCTCACATATGCTTCCTTATCCTTCTCTCATCCAAGAGAGATCCAGTGCTCTGAATATCTTGATCTGGTCCTCTAAACCTATAGATTTGCATACATGGAAATAACAAAGCACACTTAGTAGTATGGGCCACCTCTTCAAAAGAGGTTCCTATTAGCAAATATGATAATATGGATAAATAAGCAAAATGTGTATTAAAATATACCAGATCTGGGCAATATGCATATGAAAATAAGAAATATTAATCTAAATACAATGAAATATTCAGATCTATGCTAAATACATGTAAATGAAATAATAATAAATGCATATCTATTACTAAGAACAAAGGAACGACCATATTAAAACCTGGCTATGCTTATGGGCCATTGTCAAAGATAGCGACCTCTAACTAATAGGTTACCTCAGGTATTATGAGATATAATTAATTGCTCCTTGGCTCAAATTGATATTCAAGGATTGCCAGTTGTGTCTCCTACACTGATTGGAAGTTAAGAATGGTGGGTATGAATGTTGATGTATGGACATGGCTCGGCTAGACTATGATCTAATGCTCCTCAAAGAGGCGTATATTTTATCTCCATTTTGATAGGGCTCTGTTGCACACAATTTGAAATCTTTGTATCTTTGATTTGGCAAGGCTTCGCTGCATAAGATTTGAAAATTTGTCTCCCTTTTACCTTACCAAATATATGCATAAATAGAATTCCAGGTTTCAAGTATACATCTAGGGTTTGGCTTCCTGGGGAAGCCAAGATCTAGATCTACATGCCAATTGACTATCCCAGAGGGAATTTTTAGTCTTGACTTGGTATGGAATAATTTTGATTACATAGATCCCTCTAAGGGATTCCCTTTATTTTATACAGATTTTACAAATAGGGGCAATAGATTTATGATATCCCCTTGAAAGGGGTAGTGCACTTTCACAGGCTTCCTAGTGATGCACATAGAAATGTATGAGGGCTTACAAATGTCTCCTTCTCGATTTCTGGATCCTAGAGGAATCCTATTGCTTTTTTATGTTGATAACTTGTCTAGTGAACCTGTAGCCCTGCAAGCATGAAAACAATAGCACACGCTCAACTGTCAGAGATTGCCTCCTTGTATGAGATTGTTAGTAATAACCCTAATGATAAATAGGAAGATGTTCAATGATAATAGAAAATAATGTTGTGAATGCAATAAATAAGACCTATGCTAATGGTGTGAAAATATGTAATAAGCTAAATGAAAGAAATTAATGCTAAGAACCCTAGACTAGGCTTGCAGGCCACTGTTTGAGACATTGATTGCTAATCTGAAAACCTATCTCTATTGTTCCAAGGCTATGGATATAGGCTTTTTTTTTATGTTGAAATGATTGTAATTTTTGGTCTGATGTATTTAATATTTTGTATATGGTAACCCCTCAATTGGCCAGCACTTCATTACTCCTAAAAGGTATTCCAATTTGCTCTCTGATCTTACAAGGCCTTGCTGCAAGAAAAGCTCTCCAAGTCTCAAAAATATCTCCTCGGTTGTATATCTACAAAAAGTCTTCTACTTGGTTAAATAATTTCATAAAAGGCATGCTTAGTTGGGACACACAAGGCCATGAAAAGTAAAAACATAAAATTATTCTTTCTTCAACGATGACACCAAACCATATAGAATATTATATTCTTTTAACATAAATATATAGTTTAGATTATCCATAAGTGAATTAAGAGGAACTATAAGTAATTTGAGGTCATTTCAAATAGATAAACTCACTTTTATTATTATTTTGATTCATTTTCAAGAGGAAATACAAATAATAAACACGACTTTTGACACATTGTCATAGAAAATTAACATATTCAACAAATGATTCCAATGTATAATGCACACCCATAAAGAGCACTCCTTATTCTTTTAGTCTATGGTTTATTCATAAAACACTATAATAAGAGAGTCAGTAGTGTTCTACGACAAGCTCCACTCACTCTTTGGTCCCCTTTGTAGAGGGTATGGGTTTTCAATCAACCACAGATGGTGAGTCAGAATGACATCTCTAGGAAATTAATGCATGCTATCTTACTATGCAAATAAATTATGCATCCTAACTATTAGGTACAAAATATAATCACACGTAAGTAGAGTCAACAAAACATTTCTTCTTCTAGCACCAACATTACTTGTAACAAGTTTAAGATTTGAAGATAACAAATTCACCTACACCTTGAATCATTAATTTATTTCATTTTATTAATTTAGCATTACCCGATTTCAAGTCACTGATATGACAACCAATATATTTTTTCTTTAAAATAAAACATAGAAAACACTATATACAAATGTAGAATTCAATATTTATTGTTATTATTTAAATCATGAACAAACGGTCAAAGAAAGCTGAACTGGTAGTACATCTCTAAGCATTTTTAATTCTTGATGATCAGATTTCTCCACACTCTTTTCTCCAATTATCCAATTAATCTAGTTATGTTTCTTCCTTTATTTAAATAGATGAACCAATTGAAAATCCAATCGACAACTATATTATTTCATGCATTTACCCAGTGCCACGGTTTTCCAAATGGATTTAAAACCTTCCATAGGTGGGCGAGCATGGTTAATTTGATTTTAATACTAACTTAATTTATTTTATTATTTCCATTATATATTTTTTAATTATTATATATGTTATTTTTTATTATTTTTATTTTCACAAATATATATATATATATATATATATATATATATATATATATATATAATTTTAAATATATTTTAAACGATAACAAAACACAAAAACCTATTATGCATCTACATGGGTGCAACTACATGAACCACTAGTGGATGTATTGCCAGTAAGGATATAGGTCCCTAAAAATTGTAAATACCCCATCACTCATTATTTTCCCCTTTCTTGCCTTTTGTTACTGATGTTTCCATAATATGAGGAGGTATTTCTTTTCTTTTGATCATCTCTTTCATACCACCAAAGATACTTGTTCCAAGATCCACAAATGGATCATCAATATCTCATTATAGTAACAAAAGTAGTCATACATAAAGCTAGATTTTGGAAGGTTGTTACATACTCCCCCTCTAGGATTAAACACAATCCTTGTGTTTACAATGCTTGGTAAAATGTTAAATGTACAATGTTCAATAAAAATAAAAATTACATGGCCAGATATTGATTTAGATAACATACATAGATATATTATTTTTCCCACATCAATATTATTATTTATTTTTTTGGTAGATAAGATACTAAAGCATTAATATCGGGTTTTACAGGTTGACCCAAAACCTTTTACAAAAATCATCCTACGGTTGTTGATGAACATATCCTTACTAAGGATCCTATATATGTCAAATCTACATGCCGCCAAAGCCATTACATCCGGTAAGGCACATAGCCTGTTATCAAAAAGAAACTTCCCATACAACATTTTGGGTATACCCCGAGAAAAAACATATGCATCATAATTACAAAAAATAAATAGACACGGATCCCTTCCTTGAGATAATGTAGAAACAAAAAGTTGCAGACACACATAGCAGAGTACTGAAAAAACTCCCACAAGCTCTGTATTGACAGTTACTCTTAATAATTCTTTGGTAATTGCTTTCTTTCGTATATGACATGCTTTGGTACCACATACTATCTTGGCCAATCAACCTTGGAGAAGTGAACCTGCTAGCTAGATTTATGGCGATGGCTATCTGGTGGTCCACGTGGCTTTGGTTCGAAGTCTTATATTGTCATTTATTTCCTTCCCTCTGATTATCAACCAACCTCAAATTACTAATATGACTAGAATCCATGTTATCTAACATGTGACTATCCCCATTAGTATTTGTGGTATTTCCAAGTAGCATCCACGAAGACTCATAGCTCAAATAATTTTTATTGAGTCCAATTCAAAAAAGAGATGGGAATACTCCTAGCCTTCGAATTTACAGTGTCTTCCCTATTGGTAAATTTGACTATCCTTCATGGCATTCTTGTTGAATAAGCTCCTCTACTTCACTAGGGACATCGTGTTCCCATTTGAAAAGTTCATCACCATCGACACCCAAATTGTCCAGCTTATCAGCAATTTTGTTAGCTTCCCAAAAGACATGTTGGGATTTTCTGTCCTGTCTTCCCTGGAAAATGATCCTAGCCTCTTCAACAATTGTTTTAATCCTCCGAGGTGTTTTCCAATTATTGAGGAGATTTATAACATGCATAGAGTCTCCTTATAATTCTTGAGTCATTTGAAGGCCTCTCCACATAGCTCTAGCTTCAGCTTCGTTGTTCATACTTGTTCCCAAATATTCATAAAATGCAAGCATCATATTCCCATTATGATCTCATACAATTCCACCAGTGCTTGCTCTGCTAGGATTTTCCTTAGCTTCTCCATAAAAATTAAGCTTAAACCAACCCGTAGGAGGTGGAGACCACTTAACATTGGCTCTGGGGTTGACTACCCTAGGTACAGACTCATCTAACAAGGTTAATCTTAAATATTGAGCAATCGTGGTCTCCTACAAATGAGGTTTACAGCTATCAAAAGGGATAAGGTTCACATTCTCATTGGCGAAGGATAGGATCTTGGCAATGGTAGTTTTATGATCATGGATAGACTCATTAAATATTCTATGGTTCCTTTCTAACCACACTTGCAAAAGATAGTGATTGAGATAAATTTTCCACATGTATCTAAGTCTTTGGCTTGAAAAGGGGTAAGGCCACTGGATGAAAAAATAAGTACAATGGCTGGTTTAACCCATGAAATATTGAAGTCCTGAAAAACCCCACTTAGGACAGTCAAGGAAAAAGGGCACTCAAGGAAAATGTGATAAATGGTCTCCTAATTAGCCCTGCATAGATAACAATGATTAGTGATACAAATACCTTTATGCATCATATTATCAATGGTTAGAATTCTTCCTTGGATAACTAGCCATGAAACGACTGTAATATTTTGAATTAAATTTTTTATCCAAACTAAGTCCTTTTGGAGGACAAAATCCTCGTCATCAAATAGAAGCTTGTAAGCTAATTTAACAGTGAATTGCTTGTTTTCCGTAGGAGCCCAGGTCACTTGATCTTCCTTGGGTATCATGGGGATAAACTGTTTCCCAAGAATGTTATAAATATCATTTGATTCTTCTTGATATCCTTGAATTCTTATTTGTTTCCACTTCATTCTACCTCTTTCCTCAACCATATAATCAAAGACTTTTCTACCAATGAGTTCTTCTATGATATCTCTAATTTGAGCTAAGTTAGGATATTGTGTTAGTGGTTCGTCCTTAGCCCACCTGTCATTCCAGCAATTTATCCTCTCACCATTGTCTAAAACCCATATTAAACCTTTTTTGATGATTTCCTTACAATTAAGAATTACTTTACAAAAAGTAGAACCTCTGATTGGAACTGAGTCACTTAGAAATTCCATATTTTGAAGATACTTTCATTTTATGATAGTTGTCCATTCATTTTATTCACCAGAAATGAGATGCCACGCTTGCTTAGCTAGTAAAGATAAATTTATATGAGAAATTCTCCTCAGACCTAAGCCCCCATTTTCCCTGGGTCTGCACACTTTGGTCCATCCTACAAGGTGTATCTTTTTTTTCTCCTCTGATCTAGTCCATAAAATGTCTTTTTGGAGTTTCTCAATTTTTTGTAAAACCTTCATAGGGGCTTTGAAAATGAAGATAAAATAGACTAGAATGCTATGAAGAGAGGCCTTAGTGAGGGTCAACTTTCCTACTTGAGATAGAATATGACCTTTCCATCCAGCAAGTTTTTTTTGAATTCTTTCAATAACCCTGTCCCACATTGACTCTCTCGAAGAACCAATGAAAATAGGGAGACCAAGATACGAAGTGGGGAGGTTTGCTATATCACACCCTAAAATTTCTACAATCCTTCCTTGCCTATGAATGGGGGTGTTCAAGAAATATAACTTGCTTTTACTGAAATTAACTTTCTAGCAACATCCTTGTAGAGTTGCAGGATGTATTTAACTATTTTGGCCTCAACCACTGATGCCTTAGTCAATATAAGGGTATCATCAATGAATTATTGGTGAGAAATAGCCCTAGTGAGAGATTTTGCTTTGATTCTTGATATTAGTCTTGAACTACAAGCATTTTTTATGGTTCTGCCTAAAGCTTCTACCACAATGATGAATAACACGAGGCTGATAGGGTCCCCCTGCTGAATTCCTCTCTGACTTTGAAAGTAACCAATAGTTGTTCCATTAACTAGAATCGAGAACCATGATTTCAAAATACATTCTTTGATAAAATAAACCCATTGGTGGTCAAAACCAAACTTAAGGAGGATAGTAATCAGAAAGTCCCAATTTAGCCTGTCAAATGCTTTGTTCATATCAAGCGTGAGGGCAAAAATAGACCTGTTAGTCTTATGAGCAGAATACAGAGCCTCATGAACTATGATAACTCCATCCAAGATTGACCTACCCTATACAGAGCTTCCCTGGTATGGATCTATGATGCGGGGCAGAATATCTCTCATTCTATTTGCAATGGCTTTAGTTAGTATCTTGTAAGAAACATTACACAAACTGATTGGCCTGAAGTCAGCCATAGATTCAAGGGTTTGCTTTTTAGGAATTATAGAAATAAAAGTAGAGTTGATACCTTTTGGGATATGATTGCTTGCTTGGAATTCTCTAACAGCAAAAATTACATCCTCACTTACGATGTCCCAAAAATATTTATAGAAATGAGGGGGAAAACCATCGGGTCCCAGGGCTTTGTTTGGATCTATGCTAAAAAATGCTTCCTTAATTTCCTCATTAAAAAATGGAGCTAGAAGCTTAAGGTTTATATCCTCATTTATTATGCTAGGAACGGATTGCAAGAGAATATCTTTGGCCTCCTCATTGCACTACGATTCCTGACCAAGGATAGAATTGAAATAAGTTACTGCTTCCTTTTTGATTTCTATTAATTCTTGAGTAATAGAACCATCTATTTTTTTTTTTTAATTATATTTTTATTGCTTTTATTTCTAAGTGTGTTGTCATGAAAAAACTTAGAATTTGAATCTCCATATTTCAACCAAACAACCCTTGATTTCTTCCTCCAATAGATTTCCTCACAGGCCAAAATGTTATGAAACTCTGCTAGTTTTGTTTGTTCCTCCTACCTAGTAGTTTCATCAGCATCACCATGTTGGATCCTCTGATCAATTATCTTCAAACTTTCAACAACCTATTTTTTATTTTCAAAGAGGTTTACAAATACCTCTTTGTTCCAAGTTTGAATCTTTTCCTTAAACATCAATATTATTATTACATCATTGTTCAAAAAAAAATGGAAACTATATTTTCATGATAGCCACATCCTCCCATGTGGCATTACATTCATAATACTAGTCCCATTAGACCTTACATTATTCTATATTACTTTTTCATAGTTATTTTGTTCTATAACCAATTATCTTGATTGGTCGAACTTGAATGTGTAGGGGATCGACCATATGCAAGTGATCAACATTCCAACTATGAGAGGGATTTGAGATATATTTCTTGAGGAGGGACACATGGAAGGTATCAATGATTTTTTACAAGTTGGGTGGAAATGCTGGCTTATAGGCAACTTGACTTATTTTATCAATAATAGCAAAAGGTCCTACAAATACTAGACTATTTTTAGAATATTTAATAGAGCTTCTGGTTGGTTTAACTCTCAGGAATATTTTATCTCCTACAATGAATTTCCTTGGTATTATTTTTAGGTCTACATAGCTCTTTTATCAGTTTAAAGATTCTTTAAGCCTCTAATAAATTTCATTAAGTTTTATTAAACCATATCTAGTCTGATCATCACCCGATCCTCCACGTTACTCCATGATAATTATTTTCTACACCTTCTCCCATACAAAGCCTCAAACGGAGCTATACCTAATGAAGTATGATAACCATTGTTGTAGTAAAATTGTACCAAGAAAAGGTAGTCTTCCCACTTTGTTTTATCATCCATACATTACATTCACAACATATCCTCTAAAATTTGGTTTACTCTCTCAGTTTGACCATCCATTTTTGGGTGATAGGCAATGATGATGTTAATTTTTGTTCCCCATGTTTGATGCAAAGCTTGCAAAAATTTAGAAGTGAAATGAGAATTCCTATCTGATATAATTGTTTTAGAAAAACCATGTAGTCATACCACTTCCCTGGCAAATTTGTGTGCTATAGTAGAAGCACCATATTTACTATTTCTAGGTGGAAATGTGCTACTTTAGTCAGCTTATCAACCACTACCAGGATGGTTTCAGGGTTATGCATAGTGGTTAATATTTGTAAATTGGGTGAATATCAGGATTTCCAAAATTTAAAATTGGTGAATATGAGGACCCTCAACGTCGTCCCATTTACCTAAAATTTTTAGGACCAATTTTTTTTTAGGGTCAATTCACCACAATATATATCCAAAAATAGGTATATTTATACTTGTTGGAAAGCTATTTTCGAGCCTGATCTAATGGTGGTATTTTTATGAAGTTATAATATCATTTAATAGGTCAAAATTTTTCCCAAATATGAATTTACATTTTAGGGCTTCAAATACCCCAAAATTTGGTGTGAAGATGATTGATTTGATTTGCTTAGGATTCACCATGATTCAACTTTATTTCAATCAAGATTCACCATTTTTTTACAAGTACATTTTGAGTCCAACCTCTTATGCATAACCCTGGATGGCGTCATGTTGAAAATTATTTTTAGGAAATCCAACTATAAATTCCATAGAAACAACCTATCACTTATATATTGGAATTTTATGTGAATACAAGCGTCCAGTTGTGTATAAATATTTTGCATTTATCTTCTAATATTCTAAATATTTTACCATATATTTAGCGATATCCTTTTTCATCCCTGGTCAATAATATTATTTCCTCATGTTTTCATGCATCTTTACATAGCTCGGATGCACATAATAAGGAGCAAAATGTGTCTCCTAAAGTAACATGTTCCTTAAGTTTTGATCATTCAACACTACTATTCTATTTTTTAAAAATAAAGTATTCTTCCAGATTTCAAATTCTTTTACTTTCTCAGATCCTTGCTAAATTAGATTGTAACACTTCTAAGAATATTTATCTTGAAGCTGAAGGTTTCTTATTTTTTTAATTACATCAAATTAGCATTGTGATATAGCAATTATATAACTTCTTCTACTTAAGGCATTTGCTAGTTTGTTTTATTTTCCCTTAATGTATTCAATGCCAAATTTCTATTCCATCCAGCGTCTTTTCCTTACATTGAGCATTGGTTGTGTGAAGATACACCTTAGACTTTGATGATCAGTCCTAATCTAAAAAGGTTTCCAAGTAAGTAATGACACCACATTTTAAGAGCATGCACAACAGCAACCAACTCCAAATCATGTGTGGTGTAGTTCAATTCATGTTTCTTGAGATTTTATGTCTCGTAAGCTATGCCACCCTCCTCTTGCATAAGGAATCCACCTAATACTTCAATGGAGGCATCAGTACAAATGATAAATGGAAGTTTAGGATAAGGTATTCTAAGGATAGGAGGAGTGGTTAATTTTTCTTTAAGCATTATGAATGCTATCTCACACTGCACTATCAATTTAAAGGCTTTTCCTTTATTTTAAAGATTGGTTATAGGATAAGCCAATTTAGAGAAAAGCATCGGTAATACCCTACCATTCCCATAAATCTTTGTACTTCAATGATATTTACTAGAGTAATAAAATCAATAATGGCTTCTAACTTCTTTGGATCAATAGATACTCCCTTAGTAGAAATCACTTATCATAGATATTGTACTTGAGAAGTGTAAAACTCACACTTGGATATTTTTCCATATAACTAGTTCTTCCTGAGTATTTTGGGAATGACCCTCATATGATGATCATGATCCTCTTTTTTTTTTAGAGTAGATCAATATATTATCTAAAAATATGAGTGCAAATTGATCTAGTTGTTCTCAAAATACATTATTCATCGGGTTCATAAAGATTGTTGGAGCATTAGTTAATCCAAAAGGTAGCACTGTAAACTCATAATGGCTATATCTAGTTTAGAAAGTGGTTATGTGGGTGTCCTCTTCCTAAATCCTTATTTTATGATAGCCAGATCTCATATTGATTTTTGAGAAGATCATGGCTCCTTTTAGTTGATCAAACAAATCATCTATCCTGGGTAGAGAGTACTTATTTTTTACTATCATCTTATTAATTATTCAGTAGTCGATACATAGCCATAGTGACCCATCATTATTTTAAAAAAATAGCCTGGTACACCCCATGAAGAGACACTATGTTTAATGTGTCCTTTTTCTAATATATCTTGGAGTTGATTCTTA
Source organism: Wollemia nobilis (assembly GCA_028583015.1). Taxonomy (NCBI): domain Eukaryota; kingdom Viridiplantae; phylum Streptophyta; class Pinopsida; order Araucariales; family Araucariaceae; genus Wollemia; species Wollemia nobilis. The sequence goes on along the minus strand of JAQPPZ010001148.1, from coordinate 1,771,515 downwards.
ATCTCCTGCAATTCAATTGTAGTCATCATGTAAGGTGCTCGGGCTATGGGAGTTACTTCGGATAAAATTTCAATAGAGAATCAAATTATCTTTGGGCCGGAATACTTGGAAAATATTTAGGAAAGACTTCTCAAAATTCATTTAGTACCGAATATGTTTGGAAGAGACTTGTTCCAGAATTGGTTTCCTCCTTTGTATTAAGTTTGACTACATAGACTCTACTACCCTTCCTTAAGGCTCTTTTGAATTGCATATCTATTAGGATATGGGGTTCCACTCATTCATACCCATAATAAACTTAAATTATTTTTTTAGTGTCATCAGTGAAATCCAACCATCTTTCCTCAAAATTCATCAATGCTTTATGTGCTTTAAGCCAATCAATGCCTAGGATAATGTCAAAGGCATGTAATAGAGCCACATGCAAGTTCCAACTAGTTTTATCTTGAGGTAATATTATATGAGGGTCAAATAAACATTGACTAACAATATAGGTTTACCCAGATCTATACTCAACCTTCCACCCATTTTCCATAAACCCAGGTTTTTTTGGTATATTCATCATAATGCTAGAAGAAATAAAACTATGAGTTGCTCTAGAATCAATCAAAATGTGTATATTCCTATTATATATTTTACCATTAAACATAAAAAGATATTTCCTGTCCATCTAGTTTAGGATTACTTGTTGTTGCATATATTTTATGGGCAGGATCCGTAGGTTCTTTCATTCTATCAGCACTCTAAGGACACTTATCAATGTAATGTGCTTCTTGATAGATATAACATCCAGTTCAAGGTACCCTTTCTCTTTTATTTCCTTCATTGCATTAGTAAGATCCTACTCCCAATGCATTAGCTCTTTGACTATTTTGATCTCTAAAGATTCTTCTATTCTTGTTACCTTGATTTTTTTGATTACTCCTAATACCTTGATATCTATATTTGTTATTATAAAATATATGTCTGTATCTATCTCTATTTTTCTTATTCCAATTCTTGTCCCATTTTGTTGATCCAAAATTCTTCTTTTTTTGTGGCTTTTATTTTTTAGAGGATTTTTTGGTAATAGGCCTTCTTGGCCTTCTGGTTGGATTTTTCTTGACAAACTAAATCACAAGCAACAATAAGTTCTACAAGCTTCATCAAGAGAATCATATGTCCAATATTTGGGTGTAATCCTAGGAGAATTTTTTGTACTTTTATTTCATTTTGATTCTCATATTCAGGCATATACTTGAGCAATTGCACAAACCATTTGTGGTACTTGATCACGGTCATGGTTCCCTGAGTTAATATTGAAAATTATATGGCACCAAAATTCTATCTTCAAATGCTTTCAAGAATATTTTCCAGTGGATATTTGTAGCCTCCACATTATGGGTTTTTATATATGTATCCCACCAGTTAGTAGTGGCTCCAGTTAGGTGGAATACTGCCCATGAATTTTTTTATTTAGAGGTGAGTGTTCTGATGGTAAAATATACATCTAAATTATTCAACCATCTTTCTACCTCCTCACCATCACCATTACCATCAAACTTGGCTATGTCAATTTTCATCATATCCCTTGTTAGCTCAGTGTCCACCTATTTCCTCCTAGGGTCTACCGATGTATCTGATTCTATTATCACTGGATCTTTCCCTTTAGATATATTTTCAATTATCTTTTGTTTTTGAGAAATCATATCTTGTTGTTGGGTTAACTGGGATTTCTATTGTTCCATATGTTCCAACATCTAAGCTTTTTGTTGTTACATATGCTTGGCCATTTGGTCTCGTTATTGGTCCATATGCTCTTTATGTTGACTTAAATGCTCTTGCATGAACTGTAACATTATGACCATCCTATCTTCTTTTTAAATGGGATCTTTCTATTTTCTAACCATTCAAGTAGATTTTGTGGCCTCTTCTAATGTTCCTGTTCTCACAATTCGTCAGAGGACCCTCTTGGTATTTTTAGTTAGCCCTTCCCATTATATTATCATAGGTCTCTTCGAGGAGCTAGCTTTCATTATGGATACCATTACCTTTTAGAAAAAAGGATATGTTAATTATTTTTGTTTTGGTTTAGGTTTTAGCATAATTTTTCTTAAAAATATATTTAACATATATTTTTATAAATTTTCTTTACCTAGGGATTCGTAACCTAGAGATCTAATACCAACTAAAAAAACCCAAGTCCTACCCACTTGGTTGTCCTATCCAGTTCTTCCAACCGAACACTTGAAAGAAAAAATGATAAAAAAATGAACATCCAAAGTTTTATAAAGTACTTGGAATGTGATTCCACCTACTATGGATTTTTAGATCACTACATATGATCACCCATGTGGTCGAGACTGGCCAATTCTCATATTATGGTTCCTAACAGAACTTATCCTATCATCTTGAGCACTAAGTTCCTAGCAAGGGGTTTCTCCTCTAGGGCCCATTTTACCTAGAGGTATGGTGCATAACTTCCCTTTTTCTTAGTGTGCAATTATGGTATCACACAAAGAGTAGCACATCCATACCATGTGTTCGATGAGTTTTTACCTTTACCTAAAAATATTCTAGGGTCTACCAAATTTCTTGTCTCAAACTGAGTACACAAGTTCTTTTAAGACTGTCAACAAGATGTCCCATTTTATCCCACTGCTAATTAAATCCTATTCGACCAAATATCAAGTGTTTCCACAATTTACTATTTATGAGACAACCTAAGAGTGATTCCTATTTCATCTTAATTTACCATTCGTCTTGATTCTCCTATCAAGAGTGTAGCTATCCCTATCTTATCGTAACTAACCTTCCTTCAGTTCCCACATTAATTTTTTTTCTCTTCCAACATTCCTATTGGATTATCTTGTTTTCTAAATGGTAGGAACTTGTGTTTTGAGCTTAACGTAGTAGGACAAGTTGTACACCCCTATTTACATATGAGAAACTTAAAACAATACTTTATTATTTAAAGTGCAAGCCATTTATTTGTAGCACATCTACCAATTTAACACCACAAAAATCATTAGCCTTTTAAATATAGTACCTAAATGAATTTATTTTTTAGAAAGATATTAGTTAGAACATATAAGTATTCAAAATATAAATCAACCTTTTAATTGTTAAGTTTATTTTAATAATTTTAATAATTTATTACTTACGATGCACATAGCTAATACTATGAATTTTTAAAGTCGTTCATAACAATATTGTAGATTATAATTCATGTAACTATTTAATTGATATGCATATTTAAATTACCCTTCTTTACCTTGGTAAAACACCTCACTGTACAAATTATAGGAAGATAATTGAAAGGTACTTTCAAATGCCTTACGTACTTCAATTAAATAAAAAATTATTTTATAATTCATTTGTAAGACCTAAAGAGCAGGTGAACACACTTTATTATGATAGCATTTATAAAAGTTACTTTCTAAGTCTATTTTTGAAAACTACTAAGACTACTTGGTAATCCTGAGTTTTGTCTAACAACTAAGCTATCCTTTTGAGGTTACAACATCTGGTGGCTTTTCCACTCTATTAATTGGATGACCTATGCCTAATCTATGTATGGGTTAAAGTATTTTTTGAATAATATATGCAACTGAAACATGTATTGGAAACAAGTGCAACTCGAGTAGATTTTACAAGTGCTTACAAGATTTAATATAACTAAACTATGGCTAATGTCTTTAATTAGCATACAATTGTAATTAATTAAACTCTTTTGGGTGCAACTTCAAACTATCTCCAATTCTACAACATGCACCGTGCCTAGGGAAATTCTAGCAAGCATCTTTCGGTAAGACGTTTGCTCCAATTAAGGGAAGTATATCTCTTGTAGTTTTAATACCTAAAATTTAGAACCTCTTTTCTCAAGATAAATTTAATTATTGTTCTGTTTTTGTTAGAACTTATAGCTACCCAAGTTGTCAGATCTACGAACACATCTTGCCTTTGTTTCCATTATGGTCCTAACTCATTCCTCTATTCCTAATAATGTTTACATTTTAATTTATACTCCGGATGTCTTGAAATATAGCTTTATGAACTGATAGCCTCAACAACATTAACATTATTCATGAATCTCTGGGATATGGATCCGTCAGCTATAAAATAAATATATTGGTGGGTCTCTAGGTATACTTGTTTGGTTACGTTAAATTCTTCCATCAACTATTGTAGTTGTACTTGCTTCTTCTTCTATGGACATCAGGATAAATGTTCTTAGCAAAGGCAAAATCCATAATTTAATATTTCTAAAAATAATAAATCTATTAGCAACCTACTCTTTTACTTGGTTAAATCATGTCATAAAAGATGCGCTCAGTTGGGACACACAAGGCCATGAAAAGTAAAAACATAAAATTATTCTTTCTTCAATGATGACACCCAACCATATAGAATATTGTATTATTTTACCATAAATCTACAACTTGGATTATACATAAGTGAATTGAGAGGAACTATAATAATTTGAAGTCATTTCAAATTGATAAACTCACTTTTATTATTATTTTTACTGGTTTTCAAGAGGAAATACAGACAATAAACATGACTTTAGGTATATTCTCATAGAAAATTAATATATTCAACAAATTATGCTAGTATCTAATGCACGTCCATCAAAAGCACTATTGATTCTTTTAGTTTGCATTATGTTCACAAAACATGGTAGCAAGAGAGCCATTACTATTCTATGATAAGCTCAACTCACTCTTTGGTCGGCTTTACATAGGGCATGGGTTGTTAATCAACCCTGGATGAGGAGTCAAAGGACCATCTCTAGGAAATCCATGCAGGATACCTTACTATACAAACAAATTATGCATCCTAATCCAATCATGCACAAGCAGAGTCAATAGAACAATTCTTCATCTAGCACACAGTTTAGATGTAATAAGTTTAAATATTTGAAAATAACATATTCACCTACACCATGAATCATTAATTTATTTCATTCTCTTAATTAAGTATTACCTTGATTTCAAGTCACTGATATGAAAACCAATATAACTTTTTCTTAAAAATAAAACATAGAAAAAACTACATACAAACATAGCATCCAATATTTGTTATCATTATCTAAACCATGAACAAACAGTCAAAGAAAGTTGACCTGATAGATACGTCTCTAATCGTTTTTAATTCTTTACGATCAGATTTCTCCACACTCTTTTCCCCAATTATCGAATGAATCCATTTTTATTTCTTCCTTCATTTAAATAGATGAACCAATTGATAATTGTATTATTTTATACATTTATCTAGTTCCACGGTTTTCTAGATGGATTTAAAACCTTCCACGGGTGGGAAAGCATGGTTAATTTACTTTTAATACTAAATTTATTTTATTATTTCCATTATATATGTATAATTATTATATATATTATTTTTTATTATTTTTATTTTCACATATATTTATATTTATATATTATTATTATTATTATATTTAAATATATTTTAAAGGATAACAAAACACAAAACCCTATTATGCATCTACATGGATGCAACTACATGAGCCGTTGGTGGGTGTACGATGTGTAGGGATCTTGGTCCCTAAAAATTGTAAATACTCTGTCGCTCATCATTTTCCAATTTCTTACCTTTTTTTACCGGTGGTTTTAGAACAAGAGGAGGTATTTCTTTTCTTTTGATCATCTCTTTCATACAACATAATATACATGTTCTTGCATCCACAAACAAATCAACAGTATCTTATTCTAGTAACAAAATTAGGCATACATAAAGCTAGATTTTGGAGGGTTGTTACAGTGGTGTTGGATCCTATGTTGTACCACATTCAAATGCTTCAATAATACTACCAGAAACATAACTCCAAGTTCTAATATAAAGCTCATATTTAAATCCAATCAATAAAATATTATTACCACCATTATATCAAAAATATAAACAAAGAATTTCTACTATTGAACTATTATCTACTAATAGCTTTATATTGAAAAGTTAAATTGGATGACCCTTGACTACCATATTCCCAACTAATTTGCAAAAATAATTTCATTAAAATACTTCCATGCATAAAATGTAAATTGAAGTTTCTTTCATCAACAATGCATTCACAATATTTAAACTTACAACTAGAATCAATTGTATTATATAAGAGAAAAATATAGCATACTTGGTTGGGAGAAATGTGATGAATGACTAACCGTGTTTGATGTATTACAACTTTTTCCTTCATATATGGTAACTTCACAACATTAGGGTGGTCATAAACTACTAATAGTAGAGTATTTAAATGAAAACATGGTTTTAAAACCTATAACTATTGCATTTCATTAGTTCAACCTAACAGGGCTTGTAATGAAATGACAATAATTTCATCACCATTTTCTTTCCCTTTAGAGATCTCTTTCCTATATGTAGAAACCAAGAGCTTCCTAAACATGTTGTTTTCATGATTCCTTTTTCAATAATATTCACAAGGAAGATGGTCTCAATAAACTAATATATATCTCATTTCTATTCTACAATAATAACAACAAAATAGAAAACTAAAAGTTTGATTTTTGTACCTCTTTTCACGGGTGCATACTTGTATGATCTTTCCTTTCTTAGAGCTTGCATTACAACTTTATTTCACTTCTTTTTTGATAGTTTCACTTCCTTTTATTATGTAAAATGTAATAAAATTATGGCTTCTCCTTATATACATTAAAATGCATGTCTGCATGCTTCATGTAAAATTCTCTAAAGTATCCAATACATATATTGAGTCCAAGAAAATACATAAATAGGATCCTTCATTGAGTTAGTCAAAATCTATATTTTCATAATATATAGAGCCAATCCCTTCCTAAAATATTTTCTCAAAAGTAGTGGAGGTAGCTCAAGCAAACTATAGAGTTTTAATGCATCATCCATTGTTGTTTAGAGGTTCCTTTAAAAATTTTATTTTTCTTGTGTGAGACTGACCAACCAATTCCTACATTGCATTTTCATGCTCCACATTCACCAAATAGTATTTGAAAGATAAATATTTTAATATTCAAGTCTTGGGGAAGAGGTGAATGGGGATGCTATTTGTAAAGAGGAAGAGGTCAAGGGTTTGAGTTTTCTTGAAATTCAATAGTGCTCCTATTGATCTTAGGTGACAATATATATGTATAGCATAAATGTGTATGTTGCATGTAATTATGCCATGATAAGGTTGTATAATAAAGGCAATTGATTGTAAATAAATTCTCAATGTATAAATATCAAAACTGTAATAGATATATGGAATCCTTTATGGTCCCAACTATGAAATAGTGATTCATCATCATTTTGTAGATGATACCATATTGCTTGGAAAGGCATCAGTTCAAGAGGCTAAGGATTTAATGAAGGTAATTCAATTGTATGAGACTACTTCCCATCAAAAGGTAAATTTTTAGAAGACTAAAGTATTATTTCTTCACATTCTACAAAAGAGAGAAGAAATTTGTTGAGATTTTAAAATTCCAGATTAGTAATTTACCATCAACTTATTTTGGGATGCCTCTATTTATTGGAAGATTTAAAATAAATTTTTGGAATAATATTTTGGATAGAATTGGTAAAAATCTTACTGGATGGAAAGAAATAATATTGAGTCAAGTAGGTAAATTGTAGTTGATAAAAACAACACTCCAAAGCCAACCTATCTACAATGCACTAGTTTTCAAAATGCCATCTACCATAGCAAAAAAAATTGATCAAATATGTAATAAATTTTCTTTGATTATGAATGGAGGAGAAGAAAATAATATCCTTGGTTGCATGGGATAAGGTTTGCAAAAATAAATTGTTGGATGTAAAGTGTTGGGTAAAACCTTAAAAGAAAAATTGGGCTTGAAGTTATACCAAAATAAAGGATCTAAATGAACTTATATTTGTAAATAAAAATATCTTTATAACTTCAACTCCTTTATAAGAGTGAAAAACCTTCCAAATGGATCTACATTTTGGAATGTATTAGAAGGTATTAGAAAATTATTGTAGATCATCTATCATGGGAAGTTAATGAAAGATCATGAGTATTCTTCTGAGAGGATGCTTGGTTAAAGAAAAGCCCCATTGATTAGGTATGAGGATATTAAGCAAAGGTCACAATGGGAAATGGCTACTCAAGGAAATAAAGTAAATGAATACCTCAAAATGATTGAGGAAGGAATGAAATGACATGTTTAAAAGGCTCCAAACTAGAAAATAGATAAGCACTTGAAGATAGTAAGACAAGAACTAATAATTTTTTTAATAATTTTGGATAAGAAGATAATCTAGTATGGAAATAAGATAAGGGAGGTGAATACAAAGTAAAATTTACCTTTAAACTATTGAATGATGTGACAATGGATGGATGCCATCAATTATGAAAAAATGTATGGGTAGAAAGACTTATCCAGAAAAACATATCCTTATTCATTTGGACTATTGCTCATAGTAAGATTTTAATATTAGATTATTTGTAGAAAAGAGGTTTTCAATTTCTAAATAGGTGTATCTTATGCTACAAAGAAGAAGAAACTATGAATCATATTTTTCTACACTAAAGAAAAACTGAAGCAAATGTGTATCAACTAGTGAAGCCCTATGTAAGTAAGAATTATTTAGTTTGTTGACCCCAAGCACATGAAAGGAGAAAGAAATGATAAAAGTGCTATAATTAATTTTATATGATGAGAGGAAATGTGATGATAAGTTGCACATGGCTTAATATAAGTATTGGATGTGACTCCCAAGATAACATGATGTATAATGATGATGAATTAAGATGTAATAATGATTTGGTACAAGAACAGTTGAAAGGACATTCAAACAAGACCTATTGGTATGTTGTGAATGATGTAGATAATAATTTTTTCAAGAAATGGAAGAGGTAAATTAATTATAATCTTTGGATTAATTTCTATAATATAACTTATTTGTAATGCTTCATTTTTACTAAAAATATTTTTTTTATTTTTTTTATAAATAAATTTTGAAGACCCTATAAAAATATTTACCTCTTTTTAATCTAATAAAATAATTAAAAAAAAAAATCAAATAAACATTGTTGAGATCCAACTCCCCTATATTCTAAGATAAGTGATAACTCTACCTTGCATATGTAATTCCTAGGTATATTTCAAACATTTAGAAAAAAAAAACTTCAAACATTTAGGAAAAAAAAAAACTTCCCTCACAAAGAGGTAAGAATACTCTTTTAAGGAATGGTGAGTTAGGAAATTTTTTCTATAAAGTATTTTAATATTTTAATCTAATCATCGACAATCCCCATAACTCTTTTAAGGAATGGTGAGTTAGGAAAATGGATCATGCTCTTTTAAGGAATTCAACCTAGAATTCATTTCATAAAAATACATTAAAGGATAGGTCATTGCATATCAACTTGCAGAAGATCCCTTGCTTTATGATCAACCTCTCCTCATCCATATGTCTGATGATTCCATCTTCCATATAACAAAAACTGAAGAGTATAGCAAACAAGATACATTAGCTGATTTAACCCTATACTTTTAAGTCTCCTGATGTACTCACGTTGGGGTTGCAAGTATTGTTTTCTTCACACCCAAAGGGGAACCAATCCCCTTACCATTTAAATTGGACTTCCCATGTACCAACAAAAATGCAGAATATGAAGCCTTGATCCTAGGATTAAAATAGGCTCATGCCATGCATATCAAATTCCTCCACATCATACATGATTCCCTATTGATAGTAAACCAAGTGAAAGAGATCTAGAAATATCGTTGTCCAGTTATCCAACTATAAAAATACATTACACAACTTCTTGCATAATTTGAGTGGTATGATCTCGAATCCACTCCATAATCATCAAACCATTTTGCAGATACAATGGCATCCTTAGGATCATTAATCCTACAAAAACCATCCTCAGACACTATACGTCTGTATCCATTCACACACTCACCCAATATGCCATATCACCTATATCTCGTATAGATTATGGTGGCATCCACTTGGTCAATACCGAACCACGTGACCCTTGGTTTGCACAAATAAAAAATTATATCAAGTTAGGATTCCTACCATATGACCTACCACATGCTTATCATCAAGCATTAAAACAAATAGTGATTCACTATACATTTATGAGGGACATACCCTATCACCATAGCTATTATGGCATCCTCTTGTGTTGCCTTGAACCCCATGAATCTCAGTTGAGTGTACAAGAAACCCATGATGGTACTTGCGATGGCCACTTTAGTGGCATGACAATCACAAAAATATATTTCACATGGGATATTACTAGCCAAATATGGAGTATGATTATTGTGAATATGTGAGGTGTTGTATCAAGTGCCAACAACATGCAAACCTCACATATCTTCCATGTCAAGTGCTTCAACCAATCCAGTCCATATGTCCTTTTTTACAATAGGACCTTGACCTTATTGTACAAATCACACCCTCCTCATCAAGAAATCACAAATTTATCATTATAGCCATAGAATATATTACAAAGTGGGTAGAAGCCATCCCACTTGTCCAAACCATAGGAGCTAAGATCACAACATTTATTACAGATCATATTATATGTCACTTTGAAATTCCTTCATGAATCATCTCTAACAACAGGAAATCCTTCAAGAACAAAACTATCCATGCCCTCTATACTAAATTTAATATTCATAATAGCTTCTCTACCCCATACTACACATAGGGTAATGGCCAAGAAAAAGATACAAATAAAACAATATGTTCCATACTTCACAAAATAGTAGCATAATCTCATCATGACTGGCATAACCAAATATCCTTAGATTTGTGGGCTTACTATATGAGCATACATACTCCCACTAGGGCAACCCCTTTCTCACTGGTCTATGGCACCGAAGCTATTATGCCCATTGAAATTGAGATACCTTCCTTGCAGGAATCTATGAAATAATTCATTGATAATGATGTCGCTCATTAAGCCCACCTCAATCAGCTAACACTCCTCGATGAGAACTGTATTCATATTATCAAACACACACGTGTCTACCAAGATCGCCTTCACCATACCTACAATAGTAAGGTACATCAACACGAATTCCAAATTGGTGATCTAGTTCTCAAGGAAAATCAATAAATCACAAGTCAACCTCACCAACGAGATAAGTTTACCCCAAAATGGTTGGGCCCCTTCATAATCACACATAAATTCAGTTTAGGTGCCTACCATTTGGCTAATATTGAGGGTTTTGCTAAACCTGAACCTATTAACATCCTTCATCTTTGTACATTCAATGCCAAGCTCACATAGGCATTCACTATCACAAATAGTACACATTACTATTCAAACATAGATCACCCACTATACACATCACGATACATGCATACCTTTTTACTTTACAATTACATTATACATGTACTTTTTCTTTTTATACCATTTATATGTTGTTGGTATCTATTTATTTTTTTAGGATTCATATCATTTATCGTTGCACCATCAAGAAAGATACACGAATGCACATACTTGCTACTAGCATCATAATTTCCCATTATGTAGGACCATCCATCACCACCCCCAGTACCGATTACACCAGTTGATCTGGCCAGACCACCTGTTACTCTTTAAACTAGAAAGTATTACCTTCCTCCCATTCTAACCATCACATCCCACCTTGAAAACTCTCATCTCATTGTAGAGGGTCATCGTACTTACCTCGTTCAAGAGATAGTTAGGTCTCCCTATCCTCATTTTATGAAAAGGGAGGAAATATCCCATATCCACACCTAAGGGTCTCCTCCACATCCACCGAAGGATGCAAGGAACCCCTACTCACTGTCCTCTTCCGTAACCATATTTTAGGAACCTAGCGCCCTCCCAATCGAGGATACACATCTCATCATATACATTCTTCATGCCTACCTCCCCCACTTCTAATAGGGATGTCTCCCTATGCTCAAGCCTTGTAGTCACATGCTTACCAATTTGCTTCTATGCAAATACCTCCATCCTGCAAACACCTTATCCACAATCTGATCCTATGCCAACCATCCTACAGACGCCACCCTCACCACTTTGTGGCCTATAATTCTAGTCAACCTTACACTCTACAAATATATTGCACTCACCCCCATTATCACCTTATGCAATTTCTTTTGTCCATGCATTCTGTATTTCTCCTTATACATTGTAGTCTCACTCCCCACATTCTTTGATCCTGTCACCTCCACATCCTAATATATAGCATATCCTAGCTTGACTCAATAACCTTGAGTTACATTTGAGCCATTATCATTGCCTCATGTCTACTTTCCAGTCCACCGTACCTCGTACATCTTCACCTTCATCTAGATCCATTCCTTGTCCTAGGGTTCACCCCACATCCAAATCTCAACCCACTCCACAATTTGACCTCACTCCATCCACTTATCACACATATCCCATGGATCCCTACATCTACCCCACACCTATCCCTTCCTCACCATTATCCAATTTTTTTTTACCATATCCTTCACCAAGGCCTCCTAGTATTACCTAAAATCATGCCTATTAACCCATCACATTCCAAAACATAAATTTACCATGAACACCAATTTTGTATATACCATCGATAGCCAAGTCATGATATTTATGTCTGTCATACATTTGAAACCTTGGTATACAACGTGTTAATTGGTGATTACATCCCATCATTTGAGCATTCTTGTTCATCCACCCAAATTCAGAGTCCCCCATGTCACATTATCCCCTAAACTTTACCATCACGTGAATCCTTGATAGTGCCACCCTGCTATATTCACCATATGTCCAACTACACAAACCATCAAATCCCAAGTACCATCATCGCTTCACCTCCTCACTTGTGACCTAACCCACGTCACTTCACCTATTAGTAGTTTCTCTTCATATTCATCCTTACCTCTTTTTCTACTTCTTCTTACTTCCTCATGTAGTTGCATGGTCACGCTTCAAGTGGCTACATACCTACATTGATATATTTTCTTTCCTCTATCTTCATTTACTTTGGTAATTCCCTCATCTTGTTGGTTTCCAATACCAATTTCTTCTCATTTATTCCATTTGTAAATCCCATATTCACATTCTTCTCCTTTTTATCATTATCGCATGCATTACCATAGGTCATAGTTTACTCACCTATTACACACACACCCCACACACTGGGGCACAATTATCATAGCATATCGCTTTTTTCATGATGATACACCATACTCATCTGTAGATAAGTTTACCAAACTTCTCTCTCTACACTTCATGAGCTTCTTCTTGTAAATATTGCATTCCTCCACTTTCATCATTTAAATTACACCCATTGCATATATCCATATGTTTATCATCATAATTTCATTTCAATTTTGTTCATTCTTCCCTTAAAAATATGTCTTCGATAGGATTAACACATGTACATGTTAGCATCACCACCTACATGTCCATTTCCCATTTTTAGGATTAGGGTATACATAGGTATCGTGTTAAGCTTTGACCAATCACTAGTTCATTCAATCAAATGTCACCTCTAGCTGATAGGTTTTACAAACTCCTTATAGTTCTTTAGGATGGTTCAAATTCTCTCACAAACCATTCACACAAGTTACACATTAAATATTTTTTGAGCCTAGGGAACATAACACCTTGTGTAGATATCACCATATAGCAAATAGTTTCCCATGTTCATACTATCACTTGCATGGTCAAAATACGACCTAGCGATAAACAAAGAGATAAGCATAAGCAAGAATCATAAAAATGGGTAGAAAACAAAAGATAATGCCCATACAAAAAAAAGAAAGAAAATAAAGAAAAATAGCACCATAAAACATACACAAATAATAAATGAAGGGCATTAAAAAGAAAAAACCTTAATATATCACCATTGTTATGTTTCATCACCTTTGGTCCTTAGGTTCGACATAACATCATGGAACGATTTCCATCGCTAGCAATAGGTTCCAAGAGCTTGCCTACCAATGGAATAGTCTTACAAGTAGTGATATATCTCTCATATATGTGACCTTCATTTGTACAAATTATTGTTCGCTTATGTATGAGCTATCTAGTTTAGCTATGTCTACAATGGATTAATCCTACCTCCTTCAAAATGTATAACTAAACCTCACTCATTTACACACACAGGTCCATGACAAACTTTGAACCAGTCAAATTAGTTATAAGTTGTCACAAATACTTACACATTTTTGGGTATAAGATTTGATTATCAAAACTACATTGGTCAAAGTGATTACATATACCTTATACCATCCTACATCCTTGATATCATGGAATGGATCACATTCACATAGGTACATGCAATGATACAAGTGTTTCCTTTGTACATTTCAGTCTTTTCATACATGCATCATTGCATCTATGTTACATGCATTTACTAAAAAAATTGCATCACATCACATCACATTGCATTACATTTAACATACAATCCTTCACATCATTCTACAGTATATCTACACTAATGTATGATCATACATCTACACCCTACCACATATGTATATCCATGCATTATAAATTTACTCAAACATTATACTATGATATCTACGCAAACACAATTCAAACACATGACAATCAATATCAAACACACATGTATATGTAATAGCTAAAAAAAAAGGTATATATATATTTTTTTTTTTTTTTTTTTTTTTTTATATATATATATATATATATATATATATATATATATATATATATGTCATCCATCAAAAATGCTTGTAGGCTACAACCTGGGCCCATGCCCACCATACAAAATCTAAAATTACCCATAGGCTACAATAGTAATCAAACTAAATACCACCAGGATCCTCTCCACTCCCCTCGTAGCTTGTTCTCCTCAATGCTATCCCACATGTGATTATAGCTCTTATTGACTCTACCCTCTCTCCTAATATTTGAGCCCCTACAAGAGATAACACCACTCTTGAACTCGCAGCCACATCTCTACCCACTGCCACATCCTATGTCTCAGCTCTCGTACCTCTCCAACCAATTAAAGATGCACTCTAATGGCTCCATTGAGACTATATTCATACACATATCTATATCCCATACTATGACACCACCTAGTCATAATCAAGGAGTGGGATTCCATTAATCCCTAGAGATTACTCACAAGTTGTTTGTCTTTCTACCTCTGGAGCCAGCATCCCTCTCCCAAACATGATACCTCTCTGTCATTGCTCTAAATCCACTCTCAAAGTAGCTACATTAGTTGGAACCTCCCCTACCACCTAGGCTCCCTTACCCCCTCTCATGCTACTACCTTACCATATCACTCACAACTTTGTAATATCTACATATTGAGTGGCCAATACATATTGATCCCTATCTTCTCGTAGCCTCAGTTGCTCCATATCTCCTACCATCCTAGTGCACCTATTATCAAGGCCCTTCCAAGAAATATCACTATCAGTCTCTAGGGATATCATCCTCTCATCCAAATTCATCAACTCTACTAGCCTATACCTCTCACTCTCATGGATATCTCCCTCTAGTTGTCATACATGATCATGTAACAACAATACCTCCTCCTCAACCTCCTGCCTCTCCTGTTACTCGATGGGAATCTCCTCCATCCCATCAGATAAACCCATCTCTAGGGTGTCATCAAAACCACCCATAGCCATACCTCTGCCTAACTCCTCCATGGCCACTCTCTCCTCCATGACTACTCTCTCCTCTGTAGGCTATGCTCCACCACTCGCAGGAACCTCCTCCACTCTCTCCATAGATGAGCTCGAGGTACCACCCAACTATCACCTGGATTGTCATAGAGGTACCTCTATCTCACTTCTAGATCTATCATATGACATATCTTGAGTACCTCTTACTACCCTACCCCCTACTATAGGTACCCCACCACCAAGTGGTACCCATCGGTCAACCACACCAACACCTGGCTCCTAGATCTGCATCATCCACTAGGCATAAAACTCTAGTGTAGTCCCAACATTACTCACATCTAGGATCACCATTGTTAGGTCCCTCTCACTGATAAATGGCAAAACTATAGGTGGTTGCCCTTGGTTGCCCCATCACCTATAGTATACAATAGGTACCTCTGTAATATCCTATCGTAAGCTAAACTATCGTCTGACTTGATCAAACTAAAATAACTCGACCTATCAATTATATCACACCACTAACCACCTCCCTCAAAAAATGGATCTCAATTGCTCACCATTCTTCTCCCATGACACCCCACCCATCCAAAGCCCCTGCTCAATTGCATTCGACACCAACTTGTCAAATTTTGTCCCCAAAAATAGAGGATCACCCTCATGTGGCCTCTTAATACCCTTCTCCTCGTAAGTCCTACATATCAGAGCATAAGGTAAATGTGTCTATCCCTCAACATGAGCAGGATAAGGCAACACTGATGGCCTATCAATAGATATATGCTCCCATACCCATAATTGTAACAAAGGAGTCCAAATCAACCCCTTTTACCCAACACGCACCACATCATGCAACTCCCTATACACCTGGGCCAACAACATAGGCACCCATGAAAATACAACACTACACTCCACCATATCACTCACTACATCCAACATTTCCAGGTAAAAAATATCCCAGAAGTATCAGGCAATGCATAAGTGGAGATCATAATCATCACCACATACCGGTGCTTAGATATCTTCTCATTGTTCCATAACAACTCATAATCCATCTTCTTGATATCTATATCCTCCCACTTCTCACCAAATAATCGTTCCACCACAAACTCCTTAGTATCATCTGGTGTTGCCATCATTGTAACACCATCAATTGACAATTTATATATTCTATACACATCTTCCAAGGTGATAGTCATATCACCCATCGGAAAGTGGAAAGTGTTACGATCTGCATCCCATCGCTCACACAAAGTAGATATATACGCCCTATTGGCATGAATGCTCTTGCATTCCCACACACCTCTAAACCATACTACATCCAACCACTTCTGATCATCCTCATTGTCCATAAGCTTATCCAGTTTACCTTTCATTGTATGGACACGATGACATGGCTCAATAATTTTCACCTATTCATACACAAACAACAACAAAATTATTCACAATAGTTCAATACACAATCATTCAATTAAATAAAATTCAAATTTTATTTAAACACATTTCACACACAAATTAATTTATTTTAATTTGTCATGCAAATCGAGATGTAAAACATACACAATCCACATATCACAACAAATCAAAACCACAATCACATATTTGGATACCCATTTAGATATTTCATGGTAAATTTTCAAACAGATGAAAAAAATAGTACATATTTGGCTCCCAATAGCTAAATTTACAATTATCCACATACTCACTATGGCACGAAATTCAAAATCACATCAATCCATGAGACATACAAAAAAAAATACATTTTTGGACACCCATTTGTCCACTTCACGATGAAAGTATCGACAAGTTTCAAAAATAGTATACAAATACGCATAAATTTCAAGGTTAAAGTCACCACAACCCCACTAGAATAGTGCACATACCAAATCACATAACATCAAAAACACAGTCACATTTCTGAACACCCATTTGGCCACTTCATGGTGAAAGTTCAAACATAAATAAAAAATTGCACATATCGGGCTCCCAACAACCACTTTTATATTCAACCCTATCTTCATACACATAAATCAAACACATGCCAAATGCAATCATATACCAAAAAAAATCATATTTTTGGATACCCATTTCGCCCTTCTACAATGAAAGTGTCAATAATTTCCAAAAATAGTATACCTCCAGTGGAAAACTTAATAGTAAAATTTTTCTAATTTACATCCTAATGGATCACATAGAGATAACATGCCAAACGAGGATAAAATGAAAATGTATTTACACAATAAAATACCCATTTCCTACTTTTACAGATGAAATTCAACCACATTGCAAAAATAGTGCACCATCACTCCAAAAATGGAAATTCAAACTGCAAGACTACCCTACCCATCACCCAATCAAACTATAGTGAAAACTAGTCAAACCTAAAAAATGATCACACTTTTGGGTACCCATTAAGCCTATTTAACACTTTGTATTCCAATTTTAATTAAAATTTATCTAAATTTTTAAAATAACACAAAATCCTTCCTATTTCATGATTTTCGAGAAATAAAATTACAAAATAAATAAGATATAGAGCACTTACCAGTGGATTGCCACATTGAGCTCTAGCGCCAGTACGTCCTCTTGTCATCCTAATACTCAATATGATCAACTACAAGTGCTCCATGTTGCCAATCATAACTCGCTCCTCACTCTCCAAGTTCACCGCCATCAAAATGACCCCCCCACATTTCCAAAAAATCTTAAATACACAAAAAACCCTAAACAGTTTGAATTCACACCTTGGCCTATGAATTTGACCCAATTCACCCCTTGGCCTGTAAATTAGACCAATTCACCCCCTAGCCTACGAATCTAGATCCAATTCACCCCCTAGCCTACGAATTGAGCCTAGAAGCCCCAAATTGACCCAAATTTGATTCCAAACCCTAGGAAATCTACCCCTTTTCATTTTCATATGATTTTTCATCAATTTTACTATGCATATTTTTTCTATCCACCGATTCATCACCACATTCCATTCACCTAATTTTTGATTCCTCATTTGAGGGATATTCATATCCAACATCCAACATTGCATGCAACCAAACAACCAAACATCCAAATCATAGATATCACATCTGTCTACAAATTTATTTTTCTAAATATTATCTTATGATTATAATCTCAATCCCAACCAGATATTTGTTAGATCATGAGAGTTGTGCATAACAATGGAGAGGTCACTTTGGAATTCATGATACACAATAAATGACATGTTTGACTAATTCAGTGCAACATTTGGAGATGTCACTCTGGCATTCATGATACATAATGAATGACACGTTTGAATAATCCATATGTTAACTAGCTCAAATAGTTTAACACTTGTCACCATGTACTCATCAATCAATCAACAACAAAAATTTGAATAGGTATTTGTTCTATTCGTATTTTGGACCATCCTACATTGGTCATAAAAGCAAAGTAGTCAAAATTTGCCACTTCAAGCAACTAGTATGACATTGAGAAATGTCATACAGACTCTACAAAACCATCGTATTGTATTTGTAACCATCTATTTCCATTCACTGGTATTGTCTTTCATTTTCTTTTTTATCTTCTTTTTCTATTCTTCCCCCTAGATTTCTTATCAATATTGTATGGTCATGCTTTGAGCAACTACATACCTTTAGTTGAATTCCATTATCTTCTCCTCTTGGCTATCGGTTAATGTTGTATGCTTATACTTTGAGCGGCTACATATCTTTGATTAGATTTCATTATTTTCCCTTCTCTTGGCTATCGATCAAAGTTGTATGGTCACACTTCGAATGGATACATACCTTTGATTGGATTCCATTATTTTATCTCCATCTTCTACACATCCCTTCATATTTTTGTATTAAATTGTGCTTCACATAGTATAGTACAAAAAGGGGTAAAATATAGACACCTAAAAGTTGCACATAGCTACCTCTACGTACTTGTAGATCCTTTTGGACACTTGTAGATTTACATAGGCCATCCTAGAAACCTCTAGGATATTGTAGACCATAATAAACTATTGTATATCCCTATAGACCTATGTAGACTATCGTAGACATGCATAGACATGTGTAGACTACTATAGACATGTGTAAACTAGCGTAGATTGCTTTAGATTAGCGTAGCATATCATAGACTTAGACCATTTCACTATTTTATAGGTACAAAATCCTATTAAACTAACCTATCCATGTCATAACCACTTTTCATCCATAAAATAACCACTCATAAATCACCTAAGGCCACTTAATACCTTCCTAGACTTAATTAGGACCCCATAGGACTATTAGTTCCCAAAAAGTCTTAATTAAAGTTAATTAAAATTCTAATTTTAAAGTGACTTCACTTAAAGTGCACTTTTTGGATTAAAACGGTTAATTAGGTTCCTAAACCCTAATTATTCATATTATTCCCTCCCACATGTGTGTGCACTAAGTTGGTTAGGATATTTCTTAGGAATCCCTAACCTAACCCTAATCTAACCTTAGATTTGACTAATCTAGTTAACGCTAATCTCTCCTCACACATGTGTGAGGATGAGATATTTTCTAATGGAATGTGGGGATGACACCTCACAAACCCTAACCAAACCACCATAGAACCTGATATTAGGGTTTGCTTCTCCAAACCACACCCCTACACCTTAGGTTTATTTATAAATAATGGACCTAATCCTTCATTCTACCTCTCTCTTCTTTTAGCCAAAGTAAAAAAACTTCATAAAAATACAACTACATGTGCAAGAAAGGACATATGATACATACTAGCAATATTACAACACCTTAGGAGCCCATCCATGCAAGGATTTCCATTAAAAGGTGCTTACAACTGAATTCACCTCTTGACCTGCGAATCCAGCACCAATTCACCCCTCGACCTACAAATTGGGTCTACAGGTCTCAAATCACCCTAAATTTGTTAGGTAAGCCTTATTTGATATTTTTATGATGTTTCCCATAGTTTTTAATGCATTTTAGTACAATTTCATTTCCTATTTTCATCATATTTTATTAATACGGGGCCTGACCAAGGTAAGCCCCCAAACACTCTAACCCTATTTTTTAGGTCATAAAATAGGTGATAAAGCATCCACATCAACAACAATGGTGGCCCACATATGTAGGAATCATACCTAAATCAAGAGATCCAAGAGCAGCTATCAGTTTATTTTATGTTCATTATGAAAGGATTCCTTATAATATTTATTGTAACCTATGAATTCTATTTTAAATGAATAAATAACAATTTTCTGGACATGTGCATTTATTGTGGCACGTGAGTCTTGGAGAAAAATGGAAATAATAAATATTATTCATTAACCTTACGAAACTTAGAAATTACAATGCTTAAGTAGGGTTGATTTAAAAACCTTAGGAAATATAGGAGAAGTTCAAAAATGAAGAAAAATAGGGAGGAAAGGAGGAAGGGAAATTTATGTCGAATGCCTTACCACCCATGCCATCCAATCTGCCCAATCAGTTGTCGTCCAAGGAAGTAAAAGGGTAAGGTCCAAAGCTTACCATTGTAAACAATTTTTTTATCTTTTTATACTACTTTAATTTCCAACATTCTCTTCCTTAAATTTGAGAGGACTGACTATACAGTCTCTCAGCTTTACATATTGAGCTTTAGCTATACCTTTGGTGAAGATGTTTGCAATATTATCCAAAGTGTTACAATATTGAACCTCAACTATCTGTTGTTCCACCATATCTCGAGTGAAGTGATACTTCATATTGAAATGCTTTGATATGCTATGGTGGATTGGATTGTATGCTAACTGAATGGCACTTATGCTATCACAATACAATCAAGTTGGACCACTTTGACTTTCTCCAATCTCCTCAAGAAATTTTCTCAACCAGAAGGATTGAGCACTAGCATGTGTGATGGCTATATACTCAACCTCAGTCGATGACAATGGTACAACAATTTGTTTCTTGGAACTCCATGTAATTAGTCCTGATCCTAGATTAAAATAATTTCTTTATGTAGATTTCATGTCATCTATATTGCTGCCCCAATCACTGTCACTGAAGCCAACTAATTTCACAAAATTACAATTTTGCTAATGTATTCCAAAATCCAATGTACCTTTTACATATCTTAAGATTATTTTAGTTGCTTGTAGATGTAGCTCATATGGTCTAGCCATAAACCTTGAAACTAGAGAAACAACATATTGAATATTGAGCCTTGTGTTGGTGAGAAATATCGGACTCCCAACCATGCTTCTATAAGTGGTCATGTCAACCTTTGATGCTCCATCGTCCTTGCTCAATTGGATCCCATGTCCAGTTGGAGTTGCAACTGATTTGCACTGCTCCATGGACAATTTCTTGATCATGTCTCGAGCATAGTTGTGTTGACATATGAAGATACATTTATTTGATTGATGCACTTACATTGCTAGGAAGTATCGTATTAAACCAAGATATTTCATCTCAAACTGTTTCATCATGGAGTTTTTGAACTCCATATTCATTTTATTGTTACTACATATAAATATTAGATCATCCACATACAAACAAACTATGAGAATGTCTACTCCATGCTTTAGGTAGTACAGAGTTGGTTCACTTTTGCTTCTTGTGAATCCATACTCGCTAAAATAGCCATCAATGCATGAGTACCAAGCTCTTGGTGCTTGCTTGAGGCCATAAAGTGCTTTCTTCAATTTGTAAACAAGGTTCTCCTTTCCCTATTCTTGAAAACCTTGAGGTTTTTGAACATAAGCCTCTTCTGTAAAGTATCCATTCAGAAAAACACTTTTCACATCCATGTGTTGAACATTCCATCCTTTATGGGCTGCTAAGGAAAGAAATGATCTGATTGTTTCTTGTCGTGCAACATGAGTAAATGTTTCCTCATAGTCAATTCCAAATTTCTAAGTAAAACCTTTTGCTACTAGTCTCGCCTTATGCCTCTCAATGCTTCCATAAGTATTTTACTTGGTCTTGTAGACCCATTTACACCCAACACATATTTTTTCCTTTGGGTAGCTTTACTAGCTCCCATGTATCATTATTGTTTATAGAGGTTATTTTCGCTTTCATGGCTTCTTGCCATACATTTAGAGTACATGCCTTCTCATAGCTAGCTGGTTCTAGCTGTGTACTAGGCAATAAATAATTATTGACTACATCTCCCCTAGGATCATGGGAGCCATCATATCCATACAATTGCAAATTTTCAAGTTGTAAAACTGTATTCATCTCACTAGCTTGGCTTCTAGTGAATCTTCTCTGGAAATTTTGATCCAACATTTGAAAATATGGATGATGTTGTAATGTTCTTTTGCCTCTTGATGGAGATTCTCTATCAATGTCCATCGATGAAGAACTTACTAATATTTGTGGAGGAGGTCTTGAATGGGGTGGTTTACCTTTGATTTTATTTGGAGACACCTGTTGTACCTATGAAGAACTTACATCTTGGGACTCATCATCAATAAAAATTCTTTGATGATCCCATTCTCCCTCTTCATCAAAAATTACATCCCTAAAGAGTATAACTTTATGAGTCTTTGGATTGTAGAGTATGTATGCCTTTGTAGACTCACAATACCCTACAAATATATAAACTAAAATTTTTTGGATCAAGATTCTTCATTTTATCATCAGGAATGTGTGCATATTGTAAATAACCAAACACTTTGAAGTGCTTTACATTAGGTTTCTTTCCGTACCACCCCTCATAAGGAGTGACACCATATAAACTAGAAGTAGGACTTCTATTTAGAATATATACACTGGTTCTTACAACATCTACCCAGTACATATGAGTTAGATGCTTAGTCTGAAGTATCGATATCGCCATTTCAACTATGGTGCAGTTCTTTCTCTCAGCCACATTGTTCTATTGTGGGGTATAGGTAGTGGTGAATTGCCTTTTAATCCCACTTGCTTTACAATATTTCAAGAATTATTTTGAGGAGTATTCACCTCCTTGATCTTTCCTAAGACATTTTACATAATTCCCACTTTGATTCTCTACATTGTTTCTAAAATATATGAAGCAATCAAAAGCTTCATATTTATGTTTCAAAAAATAAATCCAACACATTATAGAGAAGTCATCTATGAAAGTGAGAAAATAAGAATAGTTTTCGAGACGTTGTGTTTGCATTGGTCTAAAAATATCTGAATGTACTAACTGAAGTGGATGGCTAGCTCTCCACACTTGTCCTTTTGGAAACTTCAACCTTGAGTGCTTTCCCAAAGCACATCCTTCACAAACTTTATTTTGTTCATTGATTTTTAGAATTCCTCTCACCATAGCTTGAGAAGTTAGAAGTTTCAAGCTAGCAGAGTTAAGGTGACCATATCACAAGTGCCAAAGCACACTTGGATTTTTATAGCTACATTTACAATTTGAGCTCTCCTAGCTCATCAAATTGGAGAGGAAATAACATATTCTTGGTCATGGGGACTTGTGTGATGACACGATTACAATTATTTTTATAAAAAAAAATACATTGTCCTTCATCAAATACAAGCTTGTAATTATTTTCCATCATTTGTCCAATGCTTAGCAGATTGTGTTGGATCTTTGGAGTGTAATAGATGTCATGCACTTTCTTTAGTCCTTCTTTGGTTGGAACCTCCATGGCTCCAATACCCTCTACTTGCAATGTTTTATCATCCCCTAATTTGATTTAGGATTTATAAGTGGAATCTAGAGTAGCAAATAAATGTTCTTTGCCACTCATGTGGTTTGAACAACCAGTATCTAGAATCCATGTGTCATTTAGATTTTATTTTGATTGTCCATATGAAAGAAAATATTAGAGGTATCATATTCTTCTCCATAATTACCATATCGACTACTGTTGTCTTGTGAATATTTTGACCAACAGTCGTGAGCAAAGTGACCTGGCTTGCCATAGTTAAAACAAGTTGATTTTGACTGATCACTTCCTCACCCTTGATTTCCACTTTGTCCTTGATTTCTGCCTCGATTTTGATTTCCACCTCTTTACTAACTGCCTCCTTTGTATGAGTTGCCTCCTCTATTGGCATCGCCTCCTCTGTTCTAGTTGCCTCCTCTATTTTGATTGCCTCCTCTATAGTTGCCTTTGCCTCTACCTATTTTCTTACCTCTTCCTTGACCTCTTCCCCATCCTCTTCCATTTTTTTCATTAGAAGTGAAGGCATTATCATCACCTCCATAGCTGGTTGAAGGAGTTTCAAGAAACCTCTCTTTATGTGACATTAACGATCCAATTAATACATCGAATGTTAAAAGAGAAATATCTTTGGATTATTCTATAATTATGGAAATATGGTTCCATTTTTGTGTAAGTGTTCACAACACTTTTGTTACAATTATCTCAGGCTTGATTTCTTTGCCTAGTGTAACCATTTTATCCATAATTGCTTTTACTCTAATACAATAATCACCGATGTTTTCATCATATTTCATTTAGATATTTTCAAAACATCTCTTCAATATTTGAAGACTTGCCTGATTCACTTGATTCTACCCTAGAATCCATCACTCAATTCTTTCCATGCAGCTTATGCAGTTGTACAAGCGACAATTCTAGGAAATATGCTTTTCTCCAATGTAGCTTGGAAATGAGAAAGAGCAGAAGAGTTGCTATTTTTCTCTTCTATTCATGTTTTCTTGTATGTGGTACTTAGTGTTGTCCAGTATTAGGGTTTTGTGTAGCCCTCTTCTATTATGTTCCACAAACCTCTTCCTATGAGCAATGTTTTCATCTTTAAAGACCAATACTTATAGTCATAATCATTAAATTATGGTATAGGTAAGCTATTGTGTGAAGCCATAGTTACCAAAAATATATATTTATTTCATGGTTACAATAAAGTAATTTTCTTTTTGAAAGAAGGAAATAAGAAGAAGGAAGAAAGAAGAGATTACAAATTTAAGTCAAATCCGACTTGTTCTACTCTATCATTCACTGTTTATTCCTCTTGATGTGGGGATGCTATCTCTTGATTCATAAAATTGTCTGCTACTTCTTCTTCATTGTCACTTATCAATATTATTTTCGATGATTATGGTTCTAATATTTCCATTAAAATACTGTAGTGTGTATACTATGATTCTTGTGGTGCGGCTTGTACTGAATCTGATTGTTCAAATTGACTCCTAAATAAGTTGTCTTCAAAGTCTGCCTTGTACCCTGAGTCAAGATGCCTTTGATGTGCTATCACTGCATTTTGAAGTTTGCTAAATACAATGTTGAGCCCATAACCTCTTACTTTTTCATCAAACCTCTCTACACATTCTCTTGCTAAAATTGCACATAAGGCATGATAACAACCATTTGGTCTTATCATAAATGCCTATTTACAATTTTACAATTTTATCCTTTGGAATATTTTACAAAAAGAAAACTAAGCCTCTTAGGCTTATTACACAAGAGTTCTACAGTTAGTGATTCCTTGAATCAAGTAAAAAAAAATATGTACTCTTTGATTACAATAATTGTCTCTTAGACAATATTTTCCTTCCTTTTATAATAATAAAAAAACTATATTACTATTTAATAAATTAAAAAATAATTGCCCTAATTTTTTTTTAAAGAAGCAATTATATTTAATATATTAAATATAATATAAGTAGTTTTAATAATATAAAAAAATTAAAAGAATTTATATAAAAAAAAAATTATGATCTGCAGGAATCAAACTCGTGACCTCTTGGCATCAACAAATCACACTAATCAACTTGAACACCACTGCCGATGAGAACCAAAGGGAATGAATACAATTTTATGTTGTTTTGGATCCTATTTTTAATAAAAAAATTCAAATCTTTTTCTATCGTTGGGTTTCGAACCCACGACCTATAGGAAGGAGGGTGCCTTATAGCTAGTTCCTCGAGCCAATCGAGCTAGGTGGCTCAACGAGAAGTGAGGGAATATTGCCTTCCTTGTTCTTATCATGACCACATCAAAAGAAAAAATATTTTTTGCGACTTTTAATCCCACATCAACCATGCGAGAGTGTTTGAAGTGTTTAAAACCCTCAACGCTCACATAGTCACTTGATTGCCTTCGGGTAATCAGTGACCACCCTTTTGCCTCCTTTAGCTTATCGCCTGCCACCACGTTGCTTTTCACCTCCTTCTACCATGTAACCCTTCATCCACCATGTTGTCGATTCTCCATCTGCCACGTAATCGGTCCTCACATAGTCAGATATGTGTCGGTTATGTGTCATCCAGTCTACGTCGGCCTTGCTCTCCTCTCACCACGTGGTGCTCTCTAGTTATTTTATCCTAGGTTTCTCCTCCTCCTCGCATTCTCGTTGTGCGGGCCTTCTCCAGACCTCACCTCGGTTCATGATTCACGTTCCTTCTTCGACCTCATCTCAGATCATGTGTTGTGGACCTCACTTGACCTCATTTGCCTTGGTGCACATGCTGCTAGTTTGTCCACCTTGATCTTCAGGCCCTCTCTGGCCTCGAATATGATACTAGATGTGGCATGTGAGTCTTGGAGCAAAATAAAAATAAAAAATATTATTCATTAACCTTATGAAACTTAGAAATTACAATGCTTAAATAGGGTTGATTTAACAACCTTAGGAAATATAGGAGAAGTTAGGAAATGAATAAAAATAGGGAGGAAAGGAGGAAAAGAGGTAAAAGGGTAAGGTCCAAAGATTACCATTGTAAACAATTTTTTAACCTTTTTATACTGCTTTAATTTACAACATTTACTTTGTATTTATGTTTGATCAAATAGCAACTTTTGTATGTTTCACTATGGATCATCTTTTCCTACACTAAAGAAAAACTGAAGAAAATGTGTATCAACTAGTGAAGCCCTATGTAAGGGAGAATTATTTAGTTTGTTTATCCCAAGAACATGAAAGGAGAAAAAAATGATAAAAATTGCTACAATTAGTTTTCTCTGATGAGAAGAAAGGTGATGATAATTTGGACATGGCTTAATGGAAGTGTTGGATATGACTCCCAAGATAACATGGTGTATAATAATGATAAATTAATATGTAATAATGATTTGGTACAAGAAGGGCATTAAATACAAGACCTATAGGTATGTTGTGAATGATATAGATAATATTTTTTCCAAGAAGTGGAAGAGGTAAATTAGTTATATTTTTTGGATTGATGTTTATAATATAACTTATTGGTAATGCTTCAATTTTACTGAAAATATATTTTAGTTTTTTTAAATGAAATCTAATCTTTTTATATAAATAAATTTGAAAACCCTATAAAAATATTCACCTCTTTTTAAACCTAATAAAATAACTAAAAAAAATCAAATAAATATTTTTGAGATCCAACTCCCATAGATTCTAATATAAGTGATAACTTTACCTTGCATATGACAATCCTAAGTATATTTCAAACATTTAGGAAAAAAAAAAATTCCCTCACAAAGAGGGAAAAATACTCTTTTAAGGAATGGTTAGTAGGAAATTTTTTCTATAAAAATTTTAAGGATTTAAACCTCACCATAGACAATCCCCGTAACTTTAAAAAAATATGCAATATCTTTACACTCAATTTTCCTTAATTGAAAAAGAGTGACACACTTTAAAAAAAACCCTAGAATAGTTTGAGGAATTTGAGCAAACCCTAGAATACAAATGACATTTATATCCCAGTTCACACATTGGTTTGTTTGAACATATGTTTACATGCAAATACTTTTAGCTTCCAATGCATAATCATAAGAGAGCAGCATTGCAAATGAACCAATGAAGCATATGTGAATCAAGATGATAGACCAATGGAATATTTATGTAGAGGCCACAAAAGTCATTTGAATCTTATCCGCTATAGTGCTAGTGTCCATCTCCAGAAAAGTCATTTGAATCTTATCCTCTACGGTGGCTATGTTCATCGCCAAAAAAGTATGATTTCAATGAAATAGTGGTCCAGGACAATGACATCACAGATGATCTCTTCTTCACAATCGATTGGATAATATGGATACATTCTCCATCTAAACCTAAATAATACCTACACACTTACCCTAAGATTTTATCACTTACTATAAACGTTGGACAATGTCTGACTCACCGATTATTGTCTACTTTATATCTTAATACAAAAAACATCATCCTATTTGATTATATAACATTGAAACATGTTTATATTATATTATGATCATAAATAATATGATAACTTACAGATATCATGGGCTGGCTTTATCTGAGCCATCAACCATTCTTCTCAATCAAACTTCAATCCCATGGACAGTAATAAAGTAAACATCATCCACACTCGAATTTCTATTGCATCAATCCATTCGAATATGTACAACATTTTAAAGTCTAACTATTATATTCATAGTTTGTTAATAGTGAGTAATTCCACACCATCCAAGCCAATACCGAAGGCTTTTGTATGTTTGGAAAGCTACTACAAGTATTTGAATCATTAATAGATTCTTATTATTTTAGTAATAACTATGTTCTAGCTCAAAATCGTTATTCCAACTCGTTTGTGTCCCCATCAAATTTATGGTTAGAGCATCAAATTAATCGAGTCCCAGTGAATCATTAAGCTAGTTGGTATAGCTTCAATGGGAGCCCTCACCCTGATTGTAGTATACTTTCTTATACAAAAAATAACTCTGCTTAATTTTTGGGAGCCCTCACCATGTGATTGCAATATATTTTCATATACCAATAACAACTCTCATTAGTTCTCAGATCCCTCACCATGACATTACACCATATTTTCCTAGACCAAAGACAAATGTGTATGAACAAAATTTTGAAGGAAATAAATGTAATTGTTAATGTTAGAAAATAAACTAGATTTCACTCGTGTAAGATCTCTGACATAGCAATTATTGGTAGTTGTGTATGGATAGAAACATTAGTTTTGTGTTCATTGCTTCTCAGCTTTATCCCTCCAGTATCTAGCTATATAAGTCAATGTTATGTTGTAAGCAAGACACGAGCTGTAGATGAAATTCAACGAAAGTGGAGAACAGAGGAGAAGAGATGGAGCAGAGGTGGTAGAAGAAGCTAAGAGGAGAGAATATGAACGAGATGGATAAGTTGAATATGTAGTAATTAGAGACTCCAATTTTAGTTTCAAACCTGCAACATAGTTGCAGATGCATGTAAGCTTCTTGAGTAGAAGCAGTTGGTGTATAATTTTTGCCTTGTAAAACTGTGATAGAAATGATTTTGTTTTGATTAATATTTGAAATATTTTTTATGCACTTGAGAGCACTATTTGTGGTCTGAATTTATTTAGCAAAGCAAGGATAGATTCATATTTTCATATTTTGTGCAAATCTCCTTCGAAATGCCTATTCGTTGTTGTGCCCAAAAAAATCCTTGATTTTGTTGTTTTCTCCTAAAAATTCTATCGATTTCCTTGTCAAGTGAAACTCCTGTTTTCATCCCAAAAATATTTTCAACCACCCAAAAATCTAGTTGACCAAAAAAAATACATTTTTGCTCGAAATCCTTTTTCACTGTGACGTCTAGAGAAACTTCATTTTCATGCGACTCACATCCAAAATTGACTAGCAGTTGTTTTCACTAGCAAAAGTCCATTATCGCATGATATTATTTTAAGAGCAACCAAAAATCATTTTCATTGTGTCGTTGCTCTTTCAAATTGGTATCATAACCAGCACCAAAATCGTAGAAGACAAGAAGCAATGACTTTTGAAGGTAAATCATTGCAATTGTAGATTCAACGTTTCAATGGCAAGAATTATGATTACTAGAGCATCCATATGAAGATCTTATTTAGGTCTCAAGAGCTATGGAACCTAGTCTAGAATGGTTATACAGAACCAATAGATGTATCAACTATGAGCACTCTCTCCCAAGCAAAGTTAGATTTGCTAAAGGAGAATCAGAAGAAGGACTAGAAGGTATTATTCTACACAATACAGGCAGTTGAGGAAACAATTTTCTCAAGAATTGTAGCAGCAACCAAATCAAAGGAGGCATGGGAAATTCCAGCTTGCTACTTCCAAGGCACCAAAAAATTGAAGTTGGTAATATTTTATATGCTAAGAAGAAAATTTAAAAATCTATAGATGAGTGAGTTGGATTCCATGAGCAACTTCTTTACCCATACAATGGGTATCATCAACCAGATGAGGGTGAATGGAGAAAATTTTGAGAACAAGAGGATTGTGGAGAAGATAATGAGGAGCCTACCAACCAGGTTTGACTCAGTCATGATAGCGATTGAAGAATTTAGGGATTTAAAAACCCTCTTAGTGTATGAGTTCATGGGTTCTCTACAAACACATGAGTAGAGGTTGAGTCATTCATCTCAATCCTCTTTAGAGCAAGTGTTCAAGATGCAGGTTTCATTTCAAGATAGTAGTAGAGAAGAATCTCACCAAGGAGCCTCTAGTTCTCAAGGAGAAGAGGATAGAACAACAGAGGCAAGCATGGAAGAGGTCATAATCAAGGAGGAAGGTCAAAATCCAATGAAGGAGAGACAAGCTAAAACTTCCATAAAGTAGGAGGAAGGGGCAATGGAAGAAACCAACAATGAGAATCAAATCAGAGGTATGATAAATCAAATATCCAATAATATTACTACAAGAAATTTGGTCATTATAGATATGGGTGTAGAAAGAAGATGACCAAGGATAATAAGCAACAAGCCCACTATACAAATGAATCTAAAAATGTAGTGTAGAGATGCTTGTGGGAATTTATTGTTAACTTGCAGTACTAAGGAGGAGAGTCATAAGAATACCCGGTATCTCAATAGTGGTTGCAACAACCACATATCTGGGAATAGAGCGATGTTCTCATAGTTGGATGAATCCATCCAATCCGAAGTGAAAATGGGGAATAAAAATAAAGTACCTATCATGGGTAAAGGAAAAATTATTATTCGCACCAGGCATGGTGAAAGGAAGTAGATCACTAATATGTATTATGTGCTTGGGTTCAAACATAATTTGCTAAGTTTTGGATATCTTGTACAGAAGGAGCACACTATGCAATTTAAGAATGGATCATGTATCATTTGGGACAAGGAGAATGGGCTCATAGCAATTGTATCCATGATAAAGAATAAAATATTACCCCTACATATTCAAAATAAATTACTGCTATCATTTAGTGCAGTTGTGAAAGATGCTGCATGGTTGTGGCATCTCATATTCGATCATTTGATTTTCAGTGGCCTAAATTTACTGCATAAGAAATATATGGTGAAGGTTTTACCCCTCATTGAGCAACTGAATCAATTTTGTGAAGGTTACCTAGTCAGAAAGAAGCACAGGGATGTTTTCCATATAGGATAGTCTTAAAGAGCTTCACAACCATTAGAGCTAGTGCATTTAGATATCTGTGAATCTATACAAACCAACACATTTACCAGTAATAAGTATTTTCTGACTTTGATTGATGATTTCAGTCAGAGGACATGGATATATCCCATCAGGCAAAAGTTAGAGGCTTTCGATAAATTCAAGGAGTTCAAGGCTTTGGTTGAAAAATAAAGTTGGTATTACGTTAACACTCTTAGAATAGATGGATTAGGTGAGTACATCTTCAATAAAATCCATAATTTATGCAAGCAAAATAGAATTTAAAGGTAGTTCACAACCAGATACACACCACAACATAATGGTGTTGTAGAGGGGAAGAACAAAACCATTATGGTGATGGCACGAAGTATGCTGAAGGTAAAGGAGTTGTCACATGAATTTTGGGTAGAAGCTATAGTTTATGTAGTTTATCTACTAAATAGATGTTCCATAAAGAGTGTGAAGGATATTATTCCTCATGAGGCTTGGATAAACCAAAATCCCAGTGTTAATAACTTAAGAGTTTTTAGATGCATAGCATATGCACACATCCTAGATGAGAAGAGAAAAATTTTGGATGACAAG
Organism: Wollemia nobilis; assembly: GCA_028583015.1. NCBI lineage: Eukaryota > Viridiplantae > Streptophyta > Pinopsida > Araucariales > Araucariaceae > Wollemia > Wollemia nobilis. Next base: position 1,739,108 of record JAQPPZ010001148.1, on the reverse strand, counting down.
GCAGAGAAATGTATCTTCACTGACTATAGTGAAGAATTGAAGGCTTACATATTATATAATCCTATCATGAAGAAGACGATTATAAATCAAAATGTAAAGTTCCTAGAAGATGAAGCAAGGAATTGGAAATATAAGACTGGTCATCCAGAGCTAGTAATTATTGAAATTAGGAACTTGGAAGAAAGAAAAGTGCATATACCTATATCTTTAAGTAGTACCAGTGCAAGCAGCAGCACTACCTCATCATCATGATCACCTCCACTTGTAATAAGGATCTCCAACTTGAAGATACCAACGAAGACAAGGAGCTTGTAAGATATTTATGAGGTAAACAAGAATGAAATTGATGAAGAAAATTCTAATTTTGCTTTATTTATTTAGTGTGATCCAATTTCATTTGAAGAAGAAATTCAAAATAGAAAATGGGTGTAAGCTATGGATGATGTGATAGATGCCATAGAGAAGAACCAGACCTAGCAGTTAATGGATCTTCTAATAGGTTAGAAGACCATTGGAGTCAAGTGGGTATATAAAACAAATTTTAACTCCCAAGGTGATGTTGACAGGCATAAGGTCATACTGGTGGTAAAAGGCTACAAACAAAATTTAGGGATTTACTATCATGAGGTACATGCACCTGGAGTGAGACTTGACACAGACAAAATAATTCTTGCATTGGTAGCCCATAAAGGTTGGAATGTTTACCATATGGATGTCAAGTCTACCTTCCTCAATGGATTTTTGGAATAAAGGTCTACATAGACCATCCACCCGGCTATGAGCTAGAAGGACAAGAAGGCAAGATCCTAAAATTGAAGAAAGCACTGTATGGGTTGAAGCAAGCACCCATGGCTTGGTATAGCTTCATTGATGCTTATTTTTAGGAGGGTGGGTTTATCAAATACCCATATGAGCTGGTATGAAACTAAATGGTGCGGGAAGCAGGATCATTTTTATATTGAATCGCTTTTTGATTGTAAGGTAGAAAGCCCACAATAGACTTAATTTATATATTTGTTTGATGATGCCTTATTATCATATATGGATTGCATTTAAATACCTAGTCTAATAGTTGTAAGAGTGAAGGGTTGTGACCCTAGAATATAATGAATAAATAATATAAGTAATTAGGACATGTTAGGAGGGTCCTAACATGCCACCCCCCTTAAAGGAGCTTTGTCCTCAAAGCTGGAAATTTGGAAATTGTTGTTGGATATCTTAAAAATTTTCCCACGTTGCGTCTTCTAAAGGTAGACCTTTCCAATGGATTAAAACTTCCATGATATCACGAGTACGAAGGTGACGAGAGTGGATATCCAAGATATCTTCTGGCTCGACTAGAAGTACTCCATCATCAGAGAATTTAGGGAGAGTGGGTTGTGTCATGATATGGGCTCCCACTGCAAGCTTAAGGCAAGATACATGAAATACGAGGTGAAGTTTGGAAGAGGGAGGAAGATCTAGTTTGTAAACAATGGTCCCAATATGTTGGAGAACTTTTTACAGCCCATAAAATTTGGGTGCTAACTTCTGAGAACCTTTTTGTTTAAGAGAGGATTGACGGTAAGGTTGGAGACGTAAGAAAACCATATCACCCTCATGGAAACTACGTTCACTTCTATGTTGATCGGCTTGCTGCTTCATGTGATGTTGGGTGGTGTGTAGGTTCTCTTTTAGGATCCGTAGTATGTCATCTCTATTAGCAAGTTCCATTTCCACCGCATGGACTTTTGTAGTCCCTAGAATATAGGAAGTGAGGGATGGTGGTGTTTGACCATATAGTGCTTCATAAGAAGTCATTTTGATGGACGTATCGTATGAAATGTTATACCACCATTCCACTAGTGAAAGCCACTTTACCCAATGGAGTGGTTGAGTAGGAAAAAAACATCGAAGGTATGTTTCCAAGCATTTATTTACAAATTCTGTTTGGCCATCGGTTTGAGGATGGTAAGCGGAGCTCATACGAAGTTGAGTACCTTATAATTTGAAAAATTCCTTCCAAAAGGTGCTAGTGAAAGTTGGGTCACGGTCACTAAAAATTGTGGAGGGCATACCATGTAATTTAAATATGTTATCTAGGAAGAGGTGGGCTATAGTGCTAGCGGTATAAGGATGAGCCACGGAACAAAAATGGGCATATTTAGATAAATGATCAATGACTACAAAAATGGTTGTTTTTCCTCCTGATTTTGGTAATCCTTCAATAAAGTCCATAGAAATATCTGCCCATATTTTTGTGGGTATAGGAAGAGGTTGAAGTAATCCTGGAATAGCGAGGGTCTCCCCCTTTTGTATTTGGCAAACTTCACATTCTTTTACAAAGTTTTTGATATAATTTTTCATTCCTACTCAATAGAAGGAGGTAGTGGCTCTTTTATAGGTTTTTAAGAACCCTGAGTGGCCTACAGTGGGTGAGGTATGTAACTCATGAAGAAGTTTTTCATGATAAGTTGAATTGGGGGTGAGGACCATCCTCCCTTTGTATCTTAATATATTGTCCTTCCAAGTGTATGAAGTTTTGCTACTAGGATTATGTTGAATTTGTTGAATTAAGGCATGGATAGTAGTATCATTTATCCATTCTTCATGCACCTCATCTACCCATTTAGGAATAAGGGAGGAAAGAACATGGACTTGAGGCATATATTCAAATTTTCTAGAAAGTGCATCGTATGCCATGTTGTCCTTTCCATTTTTATATGTAATTTCATAATCATAGCCAAGAAGTTTAGTAACCCATTTTTGTTTTTTCGGGGTATTAGTCCTTTGTTCCAAAAAATACTTCAAGCTATGATGGTCAATGCGTATAATGAAATGTTGGCCAATAAGGTAAGGCCTCCAATGTTGAATAGCATGGAAAATCACCAACATCTCTTTTTCATACATAGAGTGAGCTGAATTCTTAGGAGAAAATGCTTTGCTTATAAAAGCTAGAGGCCTTTCATCCTGCATGAGTACGGATCCCATTCCTATTCCTGAAGCATCACTTTCAATGATGAACGGTTTAGAAAATTTGGGCATGGCTAGAACAAGGGTGGTACACATTGTAGTTTTCAAGGTGATAAAGGCCTCATCCGCTTTAGACAACCATTTGAAAGCATTTTTCTTAAGTAATGTTGTTAGAGGAGCAGCAATTTTACTATAATTTTGGAAAAAATTTCTATAATATCTCGTTAGTCCAAGAAACCCAATAGAGATTTTAAGGTTTTTGGAATAGGCCAATTTTTCACCTCCTTGATTTTGGAAGGATCTACCATAACTCCTTCCTTTGAGACAATATGACCTAAGTATTCAATTTCTTGTTTTCCAAAGGAACACTTTGATCTTTTTGCATAAAGTTGATTTTCCTCCAAGATTTGGAATGCTTGTCTAACATGGTCTAAATGTTCTTCCCATGTTTTGCTATAAATCAAAATGTCATCAAAGAAAACTAATATAAAGTTATGAATAAAAGAGTGAAATACCTTATTCATTAGAATTTGAAAGGTAGAAGGAGCATTGGTCAGTCCAAATGGCATCACCAAGAATTCGTAGTGCCCTTCGCGAGTGTGAAAGACCATCTTAGGAATATCCTTTTCATTGACTCGCATTTGGTGGTAACCTGACCGTAATTCTAACTTGGAAAAATAAGTTGCCCCGTGGAGTTCATCTAATAGCTCGTCTATGACCGGAATAGGAAATTTATCTTTGATGGTCATTTTATTAAGCGCTCGAAAATCGACACATAAACGCCACGAGCCATCCTTTTTTCTAACTAAAATAATTGGAGAGGAGTAAGGGCTTTTTCTAGGTCTAATGACTCCTACCTTAAGAAGCTCTTGTACTAATTTCTCTATTTTGGTCTTTTGGAGGTATGGATAACGATAAGGTCTAATATTAGGAGGTTGATGCCTTGGAAATAGTGGAGTAGTGTGATCGTGACTTCGTTGTGGAGGTAGGCCTTTTGGTTTATTGAATACTACCTTATGGTGGTCTAAAATATTTTGTAACTCTGGTGTCTCGTCTTCTTTGTGACTAGGTTGAATTGAAAATAATTGGGCGACCATTCCTTTGTTTCATTTTTGGATAATTTTCTCCATTCTATGCGAGCTGACGATTTGGGAAGGTCCTAATTTCAGGCCTTGGATAATATATGTTTGGTTATTTGCTGTGAATTTCATCCATAGTTCATCAAATTCCCATTGGACTATGCCCAAAGTTTGTAACCATTGTACACCTAGTACAATGTTGTACCCACCTAGGGGTAGGACGTACATGTCACTTTTCATGTTATAAACCCCCATAGTTTTATATTTTTGCATTTTCCTTTGCATGCAATTTTTCCACCGTTTCCAATCATCACTTCGAAGTTATTGCAAGGGTATATAAAACAATTTGCTTTTTTAGCCACCTTTGGATCAATAAAATTGTGCATGCTACTAGAATCTAGGAGCATAGTAAGGTTTTTTTTCTTAAAATACCCTTTTACTCGTATTGTTTGAGGGGTAGAAAATACGGCAAGGGCATTGAAGGAAACGTTTGGTGCATTTTCGTCATCACTTTCAAGTGTGTTGGATAATACCTCTACTTTGATTTTAGGTTCCTCTTCAGTAGAATTCCCTTCCTCTGTGGCATCTAGAATATATAATTTCCGTGAGGCACATTTATGATTTATGTCAAATTTCTCATCGCAATGGTAGCAAAGACCCTTAGCTTGTCTTTCCTTCATTTCCTCAAAACTCAGACGCTTAATTGGTAGAGCAGGGTTAATTTTGGGGGTTGTGTAGGAATTTTGGGTTTGTCCATTTTGCATTGGTTTGGGGTTGGTATAAGTGTTTGATGGTTTCCTCCAAGTTGGTTTTGTGAACCGATTCCATGCCTTGATTTTGTCCTCTACTAATTTCGCCAAGCCAATGGTCTCTAACATGTTTGTAGGGTTATACATTTGCACATCTATTCAAATTTCTTCTTTTAATCCATTGACAAAACATTCTTGAAAGAAGGCAGCATCTAATCCGGATGTTCGATTAGCTAGCCTTTTAAATTCTACTTGGTATTCGCTTATCGAAGTGGTTTGGCATTATTTAGTGAGGGCCCCTGTAAATATTTGAAACTTGCTAGGGCCGAATCACACTAATATATTCTATGTAAATGTTGACCACGTCGGAGTGTCGTTAGTTTTCTTGAACCATTGGTACCATTGGATGGCATTGTTTTCCAAGTGGAAGGAGGCGATATGCACTTTTTGCATTTTTGAAATTTGATTTAGTGAGAAATATTGCTCTGCTCGGTAGATCCAGTTTGTAGGGTCTCCTCCTTCAAATTTTTGGAAGTCTAATTTGGTCATCCATGGTAGAATGGAAGTTTGTGGACCTCCTAACATTTCTTGGTTTGATGACCCATGGTTGGGTGAATTTGCATGTGTTGTTTCCTGATTTTGATTGATGGCATCAAGTTTAACATCCATTGCAAATATTTTCTCGAAGAGTTCTCTTGTGGTACGGGTATTCTCCTCTCTTTCCTATTGAACTTCTTCAGCGAGCCTTTCGTGTTTCTCATGAATAGAATCTAGTGATCGTCGTGCTTCAGCCATTGTGGTTGGTGTAGGTAACGATCAATATGACTTGGTACAGGTGAGTAAAAAATTTAAAAAAATTAATTAATTTTTTTTCCTTTACGTTTTGGACGTCAAAAACCTTGATGCTACGTTGAAGATTTTAGCTTTTTCAAAATAGCCACTAGTCACCACGTGAAAGGTCAAGCAATTTAGGTGTAATACAACTTAATTCGTACCTTAGGAGAAGGTTTAATTTTATACAAGGATTTTGACATGGATGCATGAAGCGTGAATGCTGTTTGCATCCTCACGAATATGGACTCGCTGAAATGTGTGGTGGGAAAAAAATTTAATGGTGAATTTTCTCCTTGATCTAGCTCTGATCCAGATGGTATGAAACTAAATGGTGCAAGAAGTTGGATCATTTTTATATTGAATCACTTTTTTATTGTAAGGTAGAAAACCCACAATAGAGTTAATTTATATATTTGTTCGATGATGCCTTATTATCATATGTGGATTGCATTTAAATACCTAGTCTAATAGTTGTAAGAGTGAAGGGTTGTGACCCTAGAATATAATGAATAAATAATATAAGTAATTAGAACATGTTAGGAGGGTCCTAAATATGGAAAAATCATCGACCACTTACATCGCTTCCAAATATATGCATAATGAAAGGGAACAAAGCACTTACACAACCACCAAATATAATTGAACTTTATGAATTAAAAATCTTAGCTTTGAGGAGATGAAGGAACGACGAGGAAAAGGAGTCTATGATAATTGTGATGAACAATTTGGACCCCACCATAAATGTGCTACACTAACATTGTATTTATTGAAGGAAGTTGATCCCTGTATCTCCATAGAGCAAGCATATGAGGTAGTTGTGTCTAAAGCGACCAGTGCACCTACTCACCACAATGAAGACAATGAGGTCGATGTGCAAGAAGTGATTGATGTACCAAGCAAGGATGAGGTAGACATACCCAAAGTGATCAATGCTAGCCAAACATGCACTCTACAAGACCTACACATACCTTCCTCACCAATAGTGAGTTCTTTCCATATGACCAAACCTATTCGGAACCAATGCAGAGTGACTACACACTCCTTCTCCATTGACTCTACCAAGGAACCAAAAAATGATATGAAATCATTACCATTATTTGTTATGCATCATTCTAAAGTATTTGAGGAACCCCAAGGGTTGCCCTCCCATCGTCATCATGATTTTATTAAGGAAGATTCTACTATTGTTCTTGGCAACCCCCCGCTAATGCTTCATCCTTCTCGATATCCCTGCCTACAAAAGGATGCCATTAAAAGAGTTCAAGAACTTACACAAATACTTATTGGAAAAAAAAGGAAACCAACCACCTGGATATGAGCTAGAAGTACAAGAAAGCAAGATCCTGAAATTGAAGAAAGCATTGTATGGGTTGAAGCAAGCACCCATGGCTTGGTATAGCTTCATTGATGCTTATTTTTAGGAGAGTGGGTTTATCAAATACCCATATGAGCACACTCTCTACATGAATACAAGTACATAGGGGGATATGATCATCATTTTATTGTATGTATATTATTTAATATATACTGGCAACCACAATATGTTATTTGAACAATTTAGAAGTGCCATAAAAAAGGAGTTCAAGATGACAGACTTAGGCTTGATGTTGTATTTTCTTGGTATTGAAGTTGACCAATCTATGGATGGCATCTTTGTTTCTCAGGGTAAGTATGTAAAATATTTCCTAAAGTGGTTTAATATGGAGGAAAATAAAACTGTCATCACACTAGTTACAACAAGCCTAAAGCTAGGCAAAAATGATTGTGATAGTAATATTGATCCAATATTCTACAAACAACTTGTTGGAATTCTGATGTACTTGAAAAAAACCATACCAGACCTAATTTTTTTAGTGATTCTAATTAGCATATTTATGGAAGTACTAAACACTCACTTTTAGTAAGGGAAAAGAATACTATGGTATGTCAATGGGACCAAGAATCATGGAATATTTTATGCCAAAAAAGACCAGATAGAACTTGTTGGCTACATAGATAGCGATTGGGATGGTAGTATATATGACAGGAAGAGCACTTCCAAATTTGTATTCCACCTTGGATCAGGTGTAGTATAATGGTCATCCAAGAAGTAACCAATTGTTGCATTATGTACTACTAATGCAGAGTATGTTGCTGCCACTTCAACAACATGCTAGGCAATATGGTTGCAAAGAATTTTGGGTGAAGTCAATCATCACCAAGAAGTGGAAAGCATGATTTACTATGATAACAATTTTTCCATAGAACTATTGAAGGATCCGGTATTTCATGGTAGAAGCAAGCACATAAATATCTGCTACCACTTCATTAGAGAACTAGTAAAATTTAATGAAGTTGTATTACTATTTTGTAGGTCCAAAGACTAGATGGTGAATATCTTCACAAAACCTTTGGAGGAGGAAGACTTTAATAGGCTAAGGAAAATTCTAGGTGTTAAAGTCTTTGTGAAATATTATTTAAATGAAGATGTTAAAAATTAAACTAGATTTCACTCCTATAAGATCTATAACAAATCTTATCTCCAGAATCCGACCACCACATTTTATGGTGCATAGTAATTATCGATAGTTACATATGGATAGGAACCCTAGTTTTGTATTCATTGCTTACCAGCATTATCCCTCTAGTATCCAGCTATATAATTTGGTATAAGGTTACAAGAAAAACATGGGCATATGGATAGAAACAAAGCAAAAGTGGAGAATAGACGAGAAGAGATGGAGAAGAGGTAGTAGAAGAAGCTGAGAGGAGAGAATCTAAATGAGACGAAGAAGGAGATGAATCCACAGTATTAAGAGACTCCAGTTTTAGTTTCAAACATACAACAGTGTTGTAGATGCATGTAAGCTTCCTGAGTAGAAGCATTTGATGTATAATTTTTGCCTTGTAAAACTATGATAGCAGTCATTTTGTTTTTTATTAATATATGGAATATATTTTATGCACTTGAGAGCATTGCATGTGTTCTGAATTTATTTAGTAGAGCAAGGATAGATTCATATTTTCCTCTTTCATGCAAATATTCTCCAAAAATCTTGTTTGTCGTTGTGTCCAGCAAAATCACTAATTTTGTTGTTTTCTCCGAAAAATTCTAGCAATTTCCTTATTAAGCAAAACTCCTGTTTTCACCCTAAAAATCTTGTTGACCACCTGAAACTCTAGTTGACCAGTGAAAATACATTTTTACCCTTGTGATGTCTAGCAAAACTTCATTTTTCGTGTGACTTGCATCCAAAATTGACTAGCGATTTTTTTAGCTAGCAAAATTCCATTATCATGTGAAATCATTTTAAGAGCAGCCAAAAATCATTTTCGTTGCACCATTGTTCTTTCAGTTAAGATTCTATATTCATCCCATTTAATTTCCACTTGACCTTGTTTAATGTCCACATGCATCCTTGAGTTATACTACTGATTTGATTAGAACATATTACTACATGATTTGAATCCATCCATGTGCATTGTCCAAATATCTACAAGAGGTGGTCGTCTTGTCCCTAAGCTTAGGCTATTAAATTATTTATATATTATATATACTTACATGCTTATTCTTTATGGTAAATATTAAAAATAGTCATTATGAAAGGATGTATAATTAATGGTTTTTTATCATATATTTTTGGCAGAAAAATCCTTTCAAATTAGATAAATGTCTTTTAAATTTTAGGCATGTTTGTCATTAAAATTTTACTTAAAATAAATATTTTATATAAATTTGAATGTGTAAAAATGTCTTTAAATGTTAGAGATAAAAATTTAAGCTTATAAAATGATGGAAAGTGTTTTTCTTTTTTCAAGGATAGGAGCACATATGGCTATCATTAACCTTTTACTTAAAATAAATATTTTGTATACATTTAAATGTATAAAAAGGTCTTTAAATGTTAGAGATAAGAAATGTGATCTTATAAAATGATGGAAAGGTTTTTGCTATTTTCAGGGATAGGAGCACATATGGCAAAGTCATGGAATGAATATGGGGAAAACATGGCATGATTAAGGTGTGGTAGTCGCATCAAAGATTTTTTGTTGTTTTTGGTGTAGATAAAATAATATTAATATAAAAAGAATCAAAGTTACATGTTATATGTTATAGAGTATTTATGTTTTGTATTTTTTATTTTTATAGGGGTTGTATTCTTTAGGTGCTTGTTGTGGTGAAAACCTATATTTTTGGAAACACTAAGGTACAAGTGCATTTTGGGGAAACCTCAATATAAGGTTGTAGAATGCAAGTCAAACAAGGGGTTTATAGCTTTCCTACATTTTTTTTGGGTGTAGATAAATACCAAATATTATCTATAATATTTGAATTAAAAGCATTTGTTTTGTAGAGATGAGTTCAAGGTTTGAGTGAGGTTTGGTAAAAGGATTGGAATTTAGGAATGGAAGGAGAAAATGTAGGGAAGGCTAATATGATGAGTTTTAAAGAGGCCCTACAATGAGGAAATGGGGATTCAATGTGAACAATAATACCAAAACCTCAAGTAAACCATTAAGGATACCCAGACCAAATACTAGGAATACTGAAGCAAGGTGTATCAAAGTAGTCAATGGTTTCTTGATAGTTAAACTCCAAATGGAATATATTGATGATGGTATTGAAACCATGTAGTAAATTGGGTTTATATATATTTTTTGGAATCCACCCCATCCTCCTTACATTCAAATCCTGGGTATCACATACCTAGAAACCTAGATGTGAGTTCACTATTTCAAATTATCCTAATGGTTATTTCTTGGTTCTATTTGCCAATGAAGAAAATCATGAATAAATTATCTAGGGTGACCCTTGGTTCTATGGAAGAGTAATACTTTTCATGAAACCATGAAATACTAGGTTTAGGGTGGAGGAGGAGATGTCGTCTATTGGACCGGTATGGGTTAGACTATTTGAACTCCCAGTAAAATTCTACAACCAAAGTCCTTGCAATAGTAGGGAACACTCTAGGGACATATATCATGATAGTATATAGTTCTTTGAGACTCAAACAAATAGTCTATGCCTAAATATGTGTCTTGATAGACTTTAAAAAGTCCTTGGCTAGAAATGTTACACTACAATTTAGAGATGACCAACGGTATCAAGAAGTAGAGTATGAGAATTTCCTATTTAGATTTCATATTTTCCATGATTATGAACATGTAGCTAGATTTTGTAGTCATATGATCCCAAAATAAAATAATAAAAATGCAGTTCTAGAGGGTTTTGAAGTACTAAAAAAAAGAATAGACAGAGAAAACTAGTGAGTAAAAAATATGATATTTTCTCAACTAATGGGTCCACACATCTACAAATATATAATTTATTAGATAAATAGAGTGAGAAAAAATGGTGAAATTGTTCTATTGATCAACAATGCATTACATAGTTTTATAGTTCTTGAAAGAACTAAAAATAGACACGATGGTTGAGAGAAATCCTCTCAAAATTATTACAACAAACTAACTTAAATATAGCTCTTATCCTAACAACATTATAATCTTGGACTATGGTCAAAAATTGACCAACCAAGCCAAAACCTCAACATATGCTAATCAAATTAACTATAAATATGTAAATCAAAACATTAAACTAAAACTAAATACTAGGACTTAATACTTAGGACTAAGGAGGCAATGTTGAAAATATTCCAACATTCTCCCCCTTGATGCTAAAGACACTCATGCAAGAGTTCTTTAAGCATCACAGAGTTGGAATAAAATATTTCTCTTACGTTTCCTCCAATCTTGAATCAAGAAATCAGAATTTGCAAAATACTTGTGGTGGCACTCCTTCCACTTTTTATGTGGGATTTCCTGCAAATGCTTGAGTGCCTTATTTTTTTGATTAGCTCCCCCTTCAACAAAATTATCTCCTCTTGTGATTTTCAGCAACCACTCTCTTACATCTTTATCATTATGGTCTTTAAACCATGCTCTCACATTTTGATCTTCTTTTACATCTTCAACACTAAACAATACTCCACATGAGTATTTACAATTAATCATCTCACATAGATGATTATACCATACAATTATTTCACATATTTTCACACAAAAAATCACCACAAATATGGCCATATAATGACCAACTACATATGCAACATAAAGTTGCTCCTCACACAAATATTCTCTCAAAATAATGACTTTACAAGAATCCTTCTTCCAAGGAATTTTGAACACATCATTTTGATCCATGTGACCCAAGTTCTCCATCACTGTCTTCTCTCCAAGAAGACTCTTCATCAAAGTTGTCTCAATGAGACAATCACCTCTCAATAATGCCTTTGGAAGACATTCTCCTTTCTTTTCATGCCTGCTCACAAAAAACAAATCATTAATCATAAAAACATTACCTTTAGTATGAGTAGATCTGGTGCTTCCCATAAAGCTATTTTGTAGCAGTTCTCCTTCATTGTATGGTGCTTTAAGATCAATCATCAACTCTTCACTAATAGTTCTCCTCCTTTGTTCAATCCATGTTGGTGTGTTGAAACACCATTCATTCAAGAAATCATACATAGTTGCCTTTTCAAGACAAATCTCTTTCTGCAATGTAGTCACTCCAAGCGAGTGATCTTCATCCATGAGTGTTTTATTTTGCATTACAACAAGAAAATCAGCAATCTCATTTTCATTTTCTGTTTCTATCCCATTTTATTTCTCACTTTCCATCTCCCTAATGAGAGAGTCTTGTGGGGTCTTTTCTTCACCCAACACATCCTTCACCCTTGATGAATGATCTTCTAACAAGAAGCTTATAGCTTCCATTTCCTCTTCATCAAACTTTTCTTGTGGATCATCATCCCAAATTACTTTATTTTCTCTTTCAAGAGAGCACACATCCATTCCAAGTGAATGGTCTTCAACGAAAATAAGCCAATAGTCTTCCATGAACATTGTTTTTCCATCATCATATTCTTTATTCTCCTCCATGAGAATTGTAGATGCATTCTCCATGAAGTATTCTTCAAAAAATAGCTGATTTGGTGTCTTCTCCATAAGACACTCTTCTTCATATGTCTCCTTCATGAGACATTCTTCATCATACATCTCACCTTGGTGAGCTTCAAGCAAGGAACACTCCAATGTGAGTGTTTCTCTTCCTTCATCTTCAAATTCTTCTTCCAATTTTGAGTGGTCTTCACTACAAGGTCCTTGAGCAATTGTCTCTCCATTGAGACATCCATCCTATTTGCTATCAATGCGAATGCTTTCCAAGAATGCCATTCCTGCAAAAAAATTATTAGTACAATTTTTCTTTTCATATTTTTCTCCTCCTAAAATAAATAATTGACTATTACAATTTTCAATGCCATTACAAGACATGTCTGCAACTATGGGTGCCTCACAATAACTCTCTCCAATGAGAGCTATACAAGGCTTCTTCGCCTTATCATCCTCTTCTCCATGAAGGGATTCCTCATCTTCGTATCTCTTCTCTTCAAGAATTTCATCATCACTCTTTTCTTCAAACATGTCTTCCTCTTCAAGGAAGAATCCACCATCATAAGAATGTATGTCTTCATATGATTCTTGCAAAGACTCTTCAAAAACTCCTTCAAAAGGATCTAATTTAGAAACTTCTTCAAGGAAGCAAGGCTCCTTCTTGATTAAACAATCTTCATGATTGTCACACATGGATTTATGGGTATCCTCATCAAACCCATAAGCATCCTTCAACACTTGCCATGCCATTGTATCTGTTCTACAATTAGCTATTAGAGGGAAAACACTCTTTTCCATTCCTCTGCTTAAATCCATAAGAGCTAAGCAATTTGCATATTGCTGCTCCTTCTCTTTTCTCTCCACACCTTATAGCCTGCTCCAAGAGGGTTCCTCATAGCCTTCTTGAAATATATCCCATAATTCTTGAGCCTTCAAAAAGGTCTTCATAATAGCATAATTATCTCCATTAAATTTTGGTATAGCCAAGTTTGGATACATGGCTTCCTTTTATTTACCAAAGTCTCAAGCACCCAATTTATCATAAATCGGCCAATACTGATTGAAACAAACTAAAATTTTTCCTGTAGAATTATGATATACTTATATGAAAATCCACTAAATTTCAGATCTAAATTCACAAATGAGAAATATGTGATCAATTTGCTTTTGCCCTTTCTATCACAATTTCGGATCTAGGATTGTTGAAGGAAAAATAAATATTCACATAAATTAATAAATATAGATCCAAATAACCTAAAAAAAATTTGAATTATGATTTTATCTAAATAATATTTCTCCCAAAATTTGAGAAGCAAATACCCTATATTCCACCTTATACAACAATTTTATTTAAAAACTCAAAATGCTAATAAAATCCTTAAATTAGCTCCAAATCACCTAAAATTTTGATAGAATCCTCTTGATACAATTATCTAACAACCCTCAAAATTGTATAATAAAATACCTCAAGATGCATGATATATTAATGATTTACTCGAGCTCTTCCTTGTAAATTTGTTGAGTGCTGGCCACTTGAGTTTCTCTAACAAAGTGTGTGCTTCAGATCTCTTCACGCCACTCTCCATAGGTTTTGATCCGTCTGAGCAAACCTGCTCTGATACCAAATGAGAAACAATGGTGAAATTGTTCTATTGATCAAAAATGCATTACATAGTTTTATAGTTCTTGAAAGAACTAAAAATAGACACGATGGTTGAGAGAAATCCTCTCAAACTTATTACAACAAACTAACTTAGAGATAGCTCTTATCCTAACAACATTATAATCTTGGAATATGGTCAAATATTTACCAACCAAGCCAAACCCTCAACGTATGCTAATCAAATTAACTAGAAATATGTAAATCAAAACATTAAACTAAAACTATATACTAGGACTTAATACTTAGGACTAAGGAGGCAATGTTGAAAATATTCCAACATAGATAAAATGGATATAGATGTGGCATAAACCTAATTCCTAAACCAATCCAAAGAATTAAATGTAGGAGACCAAAATAACCTAGCTTTAACTATATACAACTCGAAATATTAGACTCAACAACACAAAATTTCTAAAAGGAGAAGCACAGCCATAGAGATGAATTAGAACATACAAAAAATTATACTAAAGGGATAAAAATCTTAGGAATAAATAGAACAAACAATTATTCTTTATTCTCAAGTCTCAAATCAAGAAGAGATGCCTGAGCCAACCAAGGTGAACGTAGAAACATCCAAGAAACTAAAAATGAATACAAACAAAAGAGTATGTAGGAAAACTACTCAATACAATTTAGCCAAAGAAGGAGAAAATTTATCAATAGAGGGGAATATTAAAGACCTCATACAAATATTCACCCTCTAGTAACTAAATTAAGATCTTCACATGGACATGAGAGGGCTAAAATGCAACCTACTTAAACATAATAAGGTAAAAATATGATATAGGTGAATCAACCACATTTGGTGTCCCTTTAAGAGATAAAACTAATAGTGGAAGAGATGGAGGATCTAGCCTAAAAACATTGGCCCACTAGGAGGATGGAAGAATTGGGATCCATGGGAGCATAAAGAGGTGTGATTTGTTTTGGGAGCCCTTAAAAATCATAGTATGTTTATCAATAGGAAGTTGGTGGATATTAGGGTTGGTAGTACAAAGAAATTAATTAGATTGTAAGATGCTATGTATAACTATCTACTCACCCATGACCTTAGAGAAAAAGAGGTAGCAATGGGAAATTATATCTTACTTGTTAGAGCATCACCCTGATGGAATGCCCATAGTGGGGTGACTTCAACACTATTACCTCTTTGGAAGAGAATATAGAAGATATAAAATCTTGGATGGTAGTTTAGATTTTATGATATAGCACATCTCTCACCTCTTCCTAGTGGACATTATTCTAGAGAACAAACTGATGACTTGGTCCAATAGAAGGAAATGGGAATATTGTATCCTAGAGATATTGGGTAGGTTGTTGTTGTTAGAATATTGTATTATCAAAGGATATATATGAATAACTAGAACCTTGGATAATTTGGGATTGGATCATTAGCTAGTGCTAGTGGAAATGTGGAGGTCCACAAGATTTTATGCACTCTTTATCTTATAGCTTATGTGGTTGAGAGATAGCAAGATATGATATAACATAATTTAGTGGTGGCAATAAGGAAATCCTAAATATGATACCCACATGTTCATATTTACCAAAAGATTGTAATCTATCAAAACTCGGCTCAAGTAATGGAATTTGGATGATTTTGGTGATGTCCAACAAAATAAAAGTTAAATCACTATAATTTTGGAGTAATTGAATGCAAATATTAGGACTTAAGGCCTAATAGATGAGTGGAGTAGGGAGGATCTTAGACTTACAATATTTTTGGGAAGAATCCATTAAAATATAAGAGCTCCTTTAAAGATAGAAATCCAGAGTCCAATGGTTGTAGGAATATGATCGAAATATGATATTCTTCCACAAATTCCTTTTGTTAATGTAGGTCCACAACTTCATAATATTGTTGAGGTACCATAATGGTAAATACATGTATACAAAAGAGGGGATAAAAAATTTATAGTGGATTACTTCTCTACACTATTCTAGTCCATGGAGTTGGATTCAAAAAACTAGGAAGGGATCCTCAAGAATATCTGCAATACTATAACACATTCAGAGAATCAAGTCCTTACTACACTAGAAATAAATGAGGAATTAAAACTAGTGATATTTAAAATGAAAAAAAAAAGACGTCTAGGCCCGATGGATTCCCAATTGAGTTCTACCAAGAATTTTAGGATATCATCCAAGAAGACTTATTGGAGGTAGTGGAAGAAGTCAAAATTGTAAATATGGTGCTAACAAAAGTTAATAAAACTGATATAATACTAATATCGAAAGCTCATAAGGAAGACACAATATGTATCTTTAGACCAATAACCTTATGCAATGTCCTTTATAATATTATCATAAAAATAATGGTATAAATATTCAAGCCCTTACTTCATAAGATAGTCTCTCTAGAATAGGGTACTTTATTGAAGGCCAATTGATAATTGATGAAATTGTATTGATTCATGAGGTTCTTCACTCCATGCATATGTAAATGAATATATCCATGTTCATTGTGAAGAAAACAATCTTATACTAAGAGCGGGGTGAACAATATAAGACCACTTTTTACTTTTCTTTACTCAAACAATATTATCCAATATATCAATGCAATGTTAGTAGTAGTAATCAAAGCAATGCACAAACCACAACACACAATAGAGACACCAATTTAACGTGGTTCACCCAATGTGGGCTACTCCACGGAGAAAATATTTTACTAAATTTTTCTCAACAAATCTCTTGTATTCCTTCTCTATTACAATGTTTATGGACCTCTATCCTAAGGAGACACCAATACCCTAACCTGGTGTGTGTAAACCAACCCATAGGAGACACCAATCTCCTTAGTTGGTTTATGGATATTTATCTATAGGATAACTCCTTCTCCTTTACTTTGGCTAGTGATCCTATAGAAGATTACTACCTCCACTGCTTTGGCTTGTGGATACTGAAGACTCCTATCCTCACTCAGAATACCTCTATCCTCACTACCCTGGCTAATGGATATCTATCCACTAGAGACTACTATCCTCTACTCACATCCAAAGCTTACATTCAGCTCTACTCAAATCTACACCAAACACTATCCTTCAGCCTAGCACAAATCTACTCAAAATCTATCTCAAATCTGCACTAAAAATAGTCCTTTGGTCTAGCACAAATATTCTCAATCTTTGTCTCAAATATATAATAAACACAATCCTTTGGTCTAGCACAAATATTCTCAATTGTTGGCAATTTTGGGTACTTTGGGTACATTGCCTTTGCTCAAGTGTATCAGTTGTCATTGATGTCAAGAAGCTCTTGAAGGAATTTGATTTGATGTCAAATAATTTATTTTGATGAAGGTTACGACATGATAGTTTCAAAGGTCTTTTGTAAACCCCAAGTAGGTAGGTTTAAATATTACAGGTGGATGCATTAGTTTAATGCATTTAAGTCCAGGAGGAAGTATTTATTTAAATAATTAAAAAGCTTGTTAAGGTTCCCTTTAATTATTTTTAAATAAATATTAAATTATTGTTTGCAATGGGTTATCCTAACCCATGGTGCTATGTTTTAAGATTGTGGGCGCTAGCCAAGACCTTCGCCGACATGTTAAACTCCTTGCTGATGTCAAGAGCTTATGGTAAAAATGCATATAAATCTCCCTCGATGAAAATCAAGAATCATCCAATCCACATTTTTTGAAAAGAGTTGCTCGCTGTGAATTCGTGATCTACTTTTCGACTGTGTCTTCACCATTTTCGTGAATCCGTTGTTCATTTTTTTGTACTCATCATTTGTCATAAATCCATCGTAAGTTTTTTTTCTTCGTGTTCATGTCAGAATAAAGGAAGGCACTGTTGTTTTATTTAATCCCTGGTGCAGAAGGAACAAGGATAACAGTGTGAGGTTTAAACCTCACTGGGCACCTTTTGGGCACTGGTTGCGGCTAGGCTGTTGGCGCGCTACCCGAATGGGAGGTTCCGCATTCGAATAACATGAAAGGTTTTTTTCAACGTGAAGTGGATGCAGTGGGTGGTGTTAGAATTCGTGCGCAATTTCTCCATAGCACGATTTTTGATGTTGGCCAAGGTATTTTCGAAATTAATTTTTGCTAAGTGTATTTTGCGGATGGAGGAAGTTTATTAGAGGGCAAAACAACTTAGGAGTTATAAGGAGTTTAAAGCTTGTTTTATTTTGATAAAATATTCTTTTGAAGGTGTTGTTTGAAATATCTTATTGCATTCTTATGAGAAATAAATTTTATTTTTGATAAGACTATAAGGAAGAAATAAGGTGTATAAGGGATAAATTTTTCTTGTAATGTTGAGAGTGCTTTTGGTTGATTATGGAAATGAAAGCATGATGTTTTAAGGTTAAAATTGCTTCTTGTGTGAAGTTGTGAAACCTTAAGTGGGCAGCTTTGATATTGACATTTGCTTTCATTAAATTGGTAATAATCAAGCTATTCTTTACTTGGTTAAAGTGTTGGGCTTACTCCTTTGTTGATGATTTGAAAATTTGTGTGTGCTCTTGTTGATTTGAGTTGGTGGATGCTTTTTGTTCAAACAATATTGGAGAGAAAATGAGTTCTACTTGTTTCCTTTTTTGATGTTGATTGTGAAATGCTTCAAGGTTGTATTTTGAGTTGAATGGTGTTGATTGAACCTTGTTTGATGAGCATTGTTGTTGAAGCCCTAATTGATGGTGAAAAGAACATGAGTATCATTGTTATGTGATTATTTGCATAGTTGGAAATTGTTGGGGTTTCATGTTCTTGAAAGAAAGCATTCTATCCTATCCATTTCATATATTGAGTTGAGTTTTCAGATTTGATATTGAGTTTGAGCTGAGTTGATTTGAGTCGAGTTTTGAGATTTGGAGTTGAGTATAGAACATATTGAGTCTCTAACAATTCTTTTTATGCTTCTATGAGTTTGAAAAATCACATTGGGTATCTAACAATTCACCTTGTGATTTCCTACTAAGAAAGTGTTTTTCTTGGTGAGCTTGCTGAGTTTTAGATAGATTCCGGTGGGGACTTGTGCGCAGTCTTGGACAGGTTCCGATGGGGACTTGTGAGAAGATTTGGACAGGTCCTAGCAGAGGACATGTGAGCTGAGTTTGATAGTTCTATTAGAGAACTTGAGGATAGAGGTGCACTGGTTCTTTGAGAAGAACCTGAGGACAGATTTGGCAAGTCTTTGAGAAGGCTTGTGTGTAGAGGATTGATTTTTTCAAGCTTAAGCATTGGAAAAATTTGACAGACAGAGGAAGACTTGTACTAGACCGACTGACTATGTTTGGTACATGGTGCTGAGCTGCTGTGGACGTGATCATAGAAGGCAAAGGTCTCTTAGGCTAAGCATTAAGGACATGAGGTCTTTGGTGGAAAGGATTTCCATATGCTGGCAAGAGGTAGAGGCTATTGATCTTCTGAGGGATCATTTCCAGAGCATAGGGGAAGGTATCTTCCTTGAGAAGAGGCTCATAAATTTTGATTAGGGGAAGGTATCTCCTTTGGGCCGAGGCTCATAAATATTGTAATTGGGAAGGATTCCCAAATAAATTTGAGGAAATTTTTAGAGAAAAGTTTTATGGACATAGCCTAGTCATTTTGGGTGAACCACATTAAAAATGGGTCTTCAATGTGTGATGCTTTCTGTCTTGATTAATGTTGTGTTGATGCCACAACTATATAAAGTTAAAATTATTAATTGGTTAAGTCTTATACTGTTCACCCCCCCGTCTCAGTATAAGTCCATGTTCTTCAATTAGTATCAAAGCAGGTCTCTCCAGAAAGATCCTAAAAACTTGGAAAAGGATCTATCAGAGGAACATATAGATTCAAAAAGATATGAACAGGTTGAGTTTGATATCAAAGGTGAATTCTTCTTGGCTTTAAGAAAGATTGAGAAATTTAGGGAAGAGTATTCTTTTCTCAAGCATCAATGTCAGGAAGAAGAGATAGCAAGATCAGAATTGTCTCAAAGTGTTATAAATTTCAAAATTCTAGTTGAAGAAGGGAAGAAGGTTGAACAGGTTCTAACAAAGGTTCTCAAAGGAAAGGAAGCTGATTGCGAGAAACTAGAAGAAGAGGTTATGTCTCTTAGAGTGAAGTTGGAATAGTTGGCTCTCAGATAGAATACTCCCATGTAAAAAGCAAAAGAAGGATGGTATCACCATTCAAGAAACAGGGGCTTCGAGCAAGATCAATCTTCATCCTGAAGAGTGGTGGATTCTAGTTGGTCACAAGAAGAATTATCATCCAATGCATCAAAATAGATTACATAATACTTTCCATGGCTATTGTTTTTATTGCAAGAAATGTGGTCACAAAGCTATGCATTGCAATAAGTCTCTGAATAGCCATAGTAAGGAAAATGTTAACTCTTTTGCACCTCTTATGAATAAAGATGTCATGTGTTACAAGTGCAATAATTTTGGGCATATAGCAAGGATGTGCAGTTTGGATAGATCTAGCCTTGAGTTCACTAAAAAGAGAAATGAGATCAAATCTAATTCAATGATAGTTCAAACTGCTTTTCATGCTCAAGACAAAGTAGAGAAATGGTATCTTGATAGTGGTTGTTCAAAACATATGACTGGTGAAAAGGAAAAGTTTTTGGTCTTAAAAGAAACAAACAGAGGAATAGTTAGTTTTGGAGATAACAGGTCAGCTAAAATCTGTGGTAAAGGGACTCTTAGTTTGGATGGGAAATCCAAAACAAAAAATGTGCTTTATGTAGAAGGCCTAAGACATAATATTCTAAGTGTGAGTCAAATTTGTGATCAAGGGCACATAGTATCTTTCTTTTCAGATAGATGTGAGATAAGTAAAGAAAAAAATGGAAAACTCATTGCTAGTGCTACAAGGACTCCAAACAATCTATACATGCTAAGTGAGATAAAAAAGGAAAAGTGTTTTCTAACTCAAGAATATGAGAGTTATTTATGGCATAAAATATTGGGGCATTTGAGCTTTGATAATCTTATCAATATTAGTAACAAGGAAGCAGTTAGAGACTTGCCCAAAATAAAAATGCCCCATAACATCGTTTGTGGTCCTTGTCAACATGGAAAATAGACTAGAACCAGTTTCAAATCAAAAGGGTATACTTCTTCAAAACCATTGGATATTATTCATATTGATTTATGTGGCCCTACCAGAACTCAGGGCATTTAGGGAGAAATCTACTTCATGCTATTTATAGATGATTATTCTAGAATGACTTGGGTTACTTTTCTCAAAGAAAAATCTGAAGCTTTTGAAAAATTAAAATCTTTCAAAGAAATGATTGAAAATGAGACTGACAAGAGAATCAAATGCTTAAGATCAGATAGAGGAGAAGAGTTCACTTCAAATGAATTTGTGGAATACTATGAGCAACAAGGAATCAAAAGAGAATATTCAGCAGCAAGAACTCCTCAACAAAATGGAGTAGTTGAAAGGAAAAATAGAACTATTGAAAATATGGCTAGAGCTATGTTAAATGAGTCAATTTTTAGATGGCTTTTGGAAAGAGGCAGTCAGTACAGCAGTCTACATTATCACCAGGGGCCAAATTAGAGTCAATCATCATAAAACTCCTTATGAGTTGTGGAAAGGAAGACCAACTACAATAAAATACTTCAAAGTGTTTGGGAGTAAGTGCTTCATCAGAAGAGAAGATCATAATTTGGGTAAGTTTGATCCTAGATGTGATGAGGGAATATTTTTTGGGTATTCCGGTAGAAGCAAGGCCTATAGATGCTTCAACAAAAGAACTCATACAGTTGTAGAGAGCATAAATGTAACAATTGATGAAAATATAGGGATAAGAGAACCAGTCCAGGAACTTAGTGATGAAATTTGTCAAGAAGAATTCAGAGAGGTTTTAGATGAAGAAGAGGAAAGACAACAATAGCTTCCCAAAACTCCTTCACGATATGTTTAGAAACATCATCCCAAATATTTGATCATTGGTGATCCAAATAGCAGGCAAACAAGAAGAAGAGTCATTCCCTCACATGATTCTACAAATGTTTCATTATTATCTTAGATTGAGCCAAAAGATTTCGATGAAGCATGTGCAGATAAGTTTTGGGTAAAAGCAATGGATGAAGAGCTAAATAAAATAGAGAAAAATGAAACTTGGGAATTGGTTCCAAGACCTAAGGACAAGAATGTCATTGGCACAAAATGGATATTCAAAAATAAACTCAATGAGGATGGAAGGATTTCCAGAAACAAAGCTAGGTTAGTCTGCAAAGGTTATGCTCAAGTAGAAGGTGTTGATTTTGAAGAGACGTTTGCTCTTGTTGATTGTCTTGAAGCTATCATAATGTTTTTGGCCCTTTCAAGCTTCAAATCATTCAAGGTATATCAAATGGATGTAAAGTCAGCTTTTCTAAATGGGATGTTGGTAGAAGAAGTCTACATAGAACAGCCAGAAGGAGTGTCTCTCTCAGAACAGTCAGACTATGTGTGTAAACTGAAAAAGGCCTTGTATGGGTTAAAGCAAGCACCTAGGGCTTGGTACTCAAGAATTGATAGGTATATTCATGAGCAAGGCTTTAGGAAAGGTGTGGCAGATAACAATTTGTATATTAAAAATAAAGGTGATGATATGTTGATTATGGTTTTCTATGTTGATGATATTATTTTTTAGGGAAATAATACACAGATGTGCAAAGATTTTGCTAACACCATGCAGAAGGAATTTGAGATGTCTATGATTGGAGATATGTCATTATTTTTAGGTCTTCATATTGCTCAATCAAAATATGGTATATTTCTCTCTCAAGGAAAGTATATCAAAGAAATGTTGAAGAAATTTGGGATGATGAATAGCAAACCAGTGTGTATTCCAATGATTACAGGGTGCAAGATGAGTAAATATGATGAATCTTCAACGACAGATCAAAGGTTGTACAGATCAATGATTGGCAGTTTATTATATGTTACAGCTACTAGACCAGATATCATGCAGGCAGTTGGGTTAGTAGCAAGATTTCAGGCAGCTCCTAAATATTCTCATGTTATAGCGAGTTAAGAGGATATTCAGATATCTGAAGGGCACTATGGACTTTGGGCTTTGGTATCCCAAAGGTGATGATTTCACTCTCACATCTTATACGAGATGCGATTAGGAGGCAGTATTGATGACAAGAAAAGCACTAGTGGTGGAGCATTCTTTCTGGGAAAGAGTTTGGTTTATTGGCTAAGTAAGAAACAAACTTCAGTTTCCTTATCTACAGTAGAAGTTGAATACATAGCAGTAGTGGCTAGGTGTACACAGGTTTTATGGATGAAAACCACCTTGGAGGATTTCAAAGTCAAGCATGAACAACCAATATCCATACTTTGTGATAATACAAGTGCCATAAGTATTTCCAAAAATTTGGTAATGCACTCAAGGACAAAGCATATTTCCATCAAGTATCACTTTCTAAGGGAGAAAGTGCAAGACAAGCAAGTCAAGGTAGAGTATGTGTCTACTAAAGAGCAGATTGCAGATATCTTCACCAAACCTCTTCCAAGAGATACGTTTGAGTATCTAAGGGAGAAATTGGGAGTTTTACTCCCACCCCAAAATTAATCACCTCAACAGGAGGTGGGGGAGGGACTAAGCTAAGAGGCTCATTCTTAGTCCCGAGCCCCAAAGGTGACCCTTTTCCATTGATGACAAAGGGGGAGAGATATGAGTAAGGGGGAGAGCTTCAAAGTGAAGAGGAGAGCTTCAAGTCAGGGAGAGCAAAACTTCAAAGGAATATTCTTAGTTGTGGGCACAGTTGGTCAGTTGTTAGCACAGTTGGTTTCAATTTTGGCTCTTGAGAAGTGTTTTCGGTAAAGTTTTGCCATCAATGATAAAGGGGGAGATTGTTGGCAATTTTGGGTACTTTGGGTACATTGCCTTTGCTCAAGTGTATCAGTTGTCATTGATGTCAAGAAGCTCTTGAAGGAATTTGATTTGATGTCAAATAATTTGTTTTGATGAGGGTTATGGCATGACAATTTCAAAGGTCTTTTGTAAACCCCAAGTTGGCAGGTCTAAATATTATAGGTGGATGCATTAGTTTAATGCATTTGGGTCCAGGAGGAAGTATTTTTTTAAATAATTAAAAACCTTGTTAAGGTTCCCTTTAATTATTTTTAAATAAATATTAAATTATTGTTTGCAATGGGTTATCCTAACCCATGGCACTATGTTTTAAGATTGTGGGCGCTAGCCAAGACCTCCGCTGATGTGTTAAACTCCTCGCCGACGTCAAGAGCTTATGGTAAAAATGCATATAAATCTCCCTCGATGAAAATCAAGAATCATCCAATCCACATTTTTTGAAAATAGTTGCTCACTGTGAATTTGTGATCTATTGTTTGACTGTGTCTTCATTGTTTTCGTGAATCCGCTGTTCATTTTTTTGTACTCATCGTTTGTCATAAATTCATCGTAAGGTTTTCATCTTCATGTTCGTGTCAGAAGAAAGGGAGGCACTATTGTTTTATTTAATCCCTGGCACAGAAGGAACAAGGCTAACAGTGTGAGGTTTAAACCTCACCGAGTGCCTTTGGCACACCGGTAGCGGCTAGGCTATTGGCACGCTACCCGAACGGGAGGTTCTGCATTTGAATAACGCAAAAGGGTTTTTTCATCATGAAGTGAACATAGCGGGTGGTGTTAGAATTCGTGCGCAATTTCTCCATAGCACAATTTTTGATGTTGGCCAAGGTATTTTCGAAATTAATTTTTGCTAAGTGTATTTTGCGGATGGAGGAAGTTTATTAGAGGGCAAAACAACTTAGGAGTTATAAGGAGTTTAAAGCTTGTTTTATTTTGATAAAAGATTCTTTTGAAGGTGTTGTTTGAAATATCTTATTGCATTCTTATGAGAAATAAATTTTATTTTTGATAAGACTATAAGGGAGAAATAAGGTGTATAAGGGATAAATTATTCTTGTAATGTTGAGAGTGCTTTTGTTTTATTATGGAAATGAAAGCATGATGTTTTAAGGTTAAAATTGCTTCTTGTGTGAAGTTGTGAAACCTTAAGTGGGCAGCTTTGATATTGACCATTGCTTTCATTAAATTGGTAATAATCAAGCTATTCTTTACTTGGTTAAAGTGTTGAGCTTACTCCTTTGTTGATGATTTGAAAAGTTGTGTGTGCTCTTGTTGATTTGAGTTTGTGGATGCTTTTTGTTCAAACAATATTGGAGAGAAAAGGAGTTCTACTTTTTTCCTTTTCTGATGTTGATTGTGAAATGCTTCAAGGTTGTGTTTTGAGTTGAATGGTGTTGATTGAACCTTGTTTGATGAGCATTGTTGTTGAAGCCCTAATTGATGGTGAAAATAACATGAGTATCATTGTTATGTGATTCTTTGCATAGTTCAAAATTTTTGGGGTTTCATGTTCTTGAAAGAAAGCATTCTATCCTATCCATTTCAGATATTGAGTTGAGTTTTCAGATTTGAGATTGAGTTTGAACTGAGTTGATTTGAGTTGAGTTTTGACATTGGGAGTTGAGTATAGAACATATTGAGTCTCTAACAATTATTTTTATGCTTCTATGAGTTTGAAAAATCACATTGGGTATCTAACAATTCACCTTGTGATTTCCTCCTCAGAAAGTGTTTTTCTTGGTGAGCTTGCTAAGTTTTGGACAGGTTTCGATGGGGACTTGTGAGCAGTCTTGGACAGGTTTCAGTGGGGACTTGTGAGCAGATTTGGACAAGTCCTACCAGAGGACTTGTGAGCTAAGTTTGATAGTTCTATAAGAGAACTTGAGGATAGAGGTGCACTGGTTATTTGAGAAGAACCTGAGGATAGATTTGGCAAGTCTTTGAGAAGGCTTGTGTGTAGAGGATTGATTTTTTCAAGCTTAAGTGTTGGACAAATATGACAGATAGAGGAAGACTTGTACTAGACTGACTGACTGTGTTTGGTACAGGATGTTGAGCTACTGTGGACATAATCACAGAAGGCAGAGGTCTCTTATGCTAAGCATTGAGGATAGGAGGTCTTCAGTGGAAAGGAGTTCCATGTGCTGGCAAGAGGTAGAGGCAGTTGATATTCTAAGGGATCATTTCTAGAGCAGAGGGGAAGGTATCTCCTCTGAGTAGAGGCTCATAAATTTTGATTAGGGGAAGGTATCTCCTTTGAGTAGAGGCTCATAAATTTTGATTAGGGGAAGGTATCTCCTTTGGGCCGAGGATCATAAATATTGTAATTGGTAAGGATTCCCAAAGAACTTTGAGGAAATTTTTAGAGAAATTTTTTGTGGACGTAGCCCAGCAAAAAATGGGTCTTCAATGTGTGATGCTTTATGTCTTGATTAATGTTGTGTTGATGCCACTGCTATCTAAAGTTAAAATTATTAATTGGTTAAGTCTTATACTGTTCACCCCCCCTCTCAGTATAAGTCCATGTTCTTCATCAATATCTATCTCAAATATGTACTAAAAATAGTCCTTCAGTATAGCACAAATCTGCTCAATCTCTATCTCTGATCTAGCACAAACTTATCCTCAAATCTGTACCAAAATTTTTCCTCAAGCCTTAATACAAAGCTTTATCTAATCATAAATCAACTCTGCTATATTTATTCCAAACCTTAACTCAAGGTTTGTCCTTCTTTAAAGACTTACCTCAAACTTGTCCATAAGTCCTCTCTAGAACTTGCTTGAACTTCTCTCAAGTCTTCAAGACTTAGCTCAATTTTGCATTGTAAGCTTCCACAAAAACTTACTCAACTCTGTCCTTAAGTCCACTCTAGAACTTACTCAAAAAATATCCACTAGCTTTCACAAAAGCTTATTCAACTCAACTCAATCTATCATAGAAAACCTCTTCAATCACACAAACAAGTTTCACATAGAATCTTGTTTTAATCTCATAGAAACATATAGAGAATGGTTAGAGACTCAATATGTTTCACACCCACAAAAATACTTAATCACTTTAAAACTCTCCTTTTTAACCATAGAAACATATAGAGAATGGTTAGAGACTAAATATATTTCACTCTTACACATTACTCAATCACTTCCAAACTCTTCTTCAAAATAATTAAGAATAAAGAACAATTTGTTTCACAGAACTTGAACTATCACTCCAACACTCTCAATCAACTATGCTCAACCAAATCCAATCAACTATGCTCAACCAACTCCAATCAAAAAATCACTCAAAGAAATACAACTTTATTACAAACCCTAAACAAGTGTTTCACTCTACCTCCAACTACTCACACTATGAATCTCAATCCTTGACTCAAGATGATTCCTCATTCACATAACAATTATACTCATGTTCTTTTCATAGACCCTAATCATGCACATGAAGGTTTACTCAAATATTTACAACAATTATTATCAAACAATCTCACATAACAATGATACTCATGATCTTTCACAAACCCTAGTTCAAGATATTTTTCAATCTCTCACTCAAATTTTCTCACAAACATTCACCAATCATGCACATGAAAGCTTACTCAACAATGCTTATCAAACAAACCTTTTCAATCCAACTTAGCATTTATAACATTCAACCCAATAATATTTCACTCACAAGGAAGATATGCCCATACATTTTTCTTGATGTAGAAATGACCTCAAAACCTGTCTCAACACAATCAACCTCTTTGCCAATCTCAATGGTTAGATATCAAAAATCCATCCTCAATTATTTCCTTCAAATATTCCACTATACAAAAATTATTAATTCTCAAATACACCTTATAATCTCCAACCTTCAAAATAATATTCAGCATATAACAAATCACAATAACCCTTATTACTCCTAACTTCCTTTTCATAAAAATAAAATTAAAGCCATATAACTCCCTACTCAAAATTGCATTTTCAAATAATTAAATTTATAATGTTAGAATTAAAGTGCACTATGCCTTCACCTTGACACTTGTTAGTTTCTCTTGACAAGTGTCTTGTGTTGAATATAGGCTTTATGCCTATATATTGTAACCCTCTTTCATTTGTAAAATATCTAATTGTGCTCATTTTATATAAGTCTTAACATTTGGTATTAGAGCTCCAGACTTTCTCTGGCCTTGTGAGATTGAGGGGGGATTTCCGTCATGGAAATCCTCCCTCCCCTCATATTTTCCCCCATTTTCCCATTTTTTCTTTTTCTCATTTTCATTCAAAATAGGGAGTATGCTCTTCATCCTTGATGGATGAATCAGAAACCAGATTTTTGAAAATTAATGGCTGCCCAATTTTTTTTTTTTAGATCTAATTTTCCCATATGTATTCCTCTGTGGATTAACTGATTCAACGTCAATAAAATTTTCAAGAAAATGTCATGTCGTAGCTCTCAATGATGACCATGAATGTGCCACACTGTAGACATAGAACCAGAGATGTGATTTATGCCATAGTGGTAAGTTTCAAAAAATTAAAACTAATGGGATTATATTATTGATACAAGATGAGTTACATTTATAGGCAGAAGGCCTATATGATAAACTGACAGGTTTCAATATAAACTGACAAGTGTCAAAACAAAGGCATAGTGCACTTTAATTCTAACATTCCCCCTTAAAGTGCACTATCCTAACTAAAGAAGAAACAAAAAAAGTCAACATTAGGTAACATTCCCCCTTAATGTTGACTTCTCTTAAACAACCTATCATCCTATCTTATTTCTGATTTGGTCTAGGCTCGTGTTGATTGCGCTTGGATCTCCAACTATGAATAATGCTAGATTCACTGTGTATACATCTCGTTCTGTTGCCTCAGGGTCAGCAACTTCCATGGGTCTATTGCCACTAGGTCAGCCGTCTAAGTGCCTCAGGGTCATCATGGGTGCCTCAAGGTCAGCCACTTTTGGGTTTGTTGCCTCTGTAGGTCATCCTCAGAGGATGTTGCCTCTCGTAGGTCACTGACTAGATTCACCATGAATATCAAATCCCTCCTCATGGTGAACTCAATCTAGAAGGTGTCGGTCTCTACCAAAAATGCACCTTAATACAAAGGAAATACGAGCCATATAAGAGTGTCGGTCTTTGCCAAAAATGCACTCAATACAATAAAATGAGCCATAGATGCCAAATATGGAGGATAAGAAGAGTAGAAGAGAATCTTCTGAAGTGTCTTTATCTATAGTCTTCAGAAGTAGATCCAAAAAAATTATGGATAGAGTCTAGGGTGTCTATGTCTGTAGTCCCTAGAATAAGTGTCCTTATTGTAGTCACCTCATCTTACCAGAATGCATGGGTAACCAGCCACTGCATCCGCCAAGTAGAAAGAGGAGAATACTAGATACTAGGATCACTTACAAGTGCCTTGTGAGTGTCGGGTACAACTGAAAGTGCACTCTAAGGTAGAAAAAACTTTGAGGCTAAAAAAACTCAATTGAAACAAACTCAAAATTACAATATGACACCACCATTGTGTCCGTCATGGAAAAACGTTCCAACGACTATAAACATGGCTATAGTCGGATCTCAATAAGTCCTCCATCAATGGGAAAAATAATAATAACCTTAGTAAGAAGAAAATACCCCTTTCAATGTGGTGGCATCCCTTGTCCACTCCACTTGCCATGTGAAAAACATTATAATAAAATATTGAGTGCCATTTTTCTTAAAAAAAAATTGGACCCACATAAAAATAAATATACAATTAAAGTGGTCCCTTAATTTTGTACTTTAAAAATACCCCTTAAAATAAAGAATGGGCAGAGTGGGCCTTAAAGCAGGTTTGTCGACCATTTAACGAAAGGGATGTGGCCCCCTTCCATTGGTGTAGTCACGGGCCTTGTGGCCCATCTGGCCTATCGTCTCGATGATGCGACAACGTGCATAGTCGAGCTATTTGGCACCATGGATGGCACCCTATCAGTCCACATGGTGGATCTAGGGCATTCGAGCCTCTACCACCAGCCCCTCAATGCTTCCCCTGAAGCCTTCCCATTGTCATATAGCTATCTGCCCCACTAGAGCCCCATGTCGCCCTCAAGTCTAACAAGCACACCATCATCGTGGACATTGCACTTGACCTCTGCTACCGTAAGATTATGATCCCCATAATAAATTAAGAATGCTGTGACTTCCTGAATTTTCCCCTTCTTTTTTGCAGCTGATCGCAAAAAGTTTTGACAAAAGCAAATTTAAACAGATTCAAAATATACTAGTGCCCATAATGACAATTAGAGCTGGAATTCCATGCAAATGCCGCAAGCCACTGTGCTACGCCCGTTTATAACTTTTGCAATAACCTAGCGTGATCCACGAGAATTCCAACACGTATGACTGGGACATAACTTTGAGAAATTCCATGCAGAAATGGAATCCTGCTCGATTGCAATCTGTTCTCAAACTTGTGGTCACGTTCTCCTAAATAAAATCTGCTCCTTCAAACGAACTCCATCATTGGTTGTATTGGGTGTACACTCAGCGTGTAGAAGCATACATAGCTTGGCAATGACATCGATCTATAACATTTCATTCAAATCATGTGGAGACAGAGAACATTTAGAGAGCGACCAAAGGATTTGAACAACTTTCTCCATTGCAAAGATGGAAATTTAATAATTTTCTTTGGACATCACAAGAATGTCCATGGTGTGATCCATTATTTTGTTCTTTGACCTGAGGATGAGATGACAGCAGCCAAAAAAAACATGTGAGCATCGCAGACATTGTGTCTCTCACATCCCTCATGCCGCTCCGCTACTCCTTAGAAATTACAGCCTCCTCTCGGGGCTCTCAAAGTTATCACCACCACGCCAGCCCGAAATATCTCCTCTCTGTCACCACCTGTAACACAACACCATTAAAAAAAATTCTCATGGCCCTGCGGACTTCACCGCTCGAACCCGGGCCATCAACGCCAAGCACCAAATATTTTTTTAAAAATTTCAATAGCCATTATCTCCCATTCAGAGGACGCATTATCTCCTTCTCAAACTTCTACAATGTTGCAGCTCTACTATTGTCTTAGTAAATATGTCGACGTCGCACTCCATGGCAACCTTAGCCAGAAAGAGATCGTCAGCCAACAAGCGTTCTTTGAATCCTCCGAACTAGAAGAGCCACCAGAAGAAGCCTGAATTCTCCAGCTCCATATAACGGTCGATGATGGTGGCAGGCACCTTTCCATCCTTCACCATCATTGCCAAATCCACCAGGATACTCTCCAAAGACCTCCCCAACGCCGCCACAACCACCATGACAGATTGTCGAATGTCATCGCAAACAAATCTTAACAAAAAAAAATTCTTTGAAAGGATTCAAACACAAACCCTCACGGATGAAGACCTTCTTACAGTAGGAAAAAATAGGGCAAGACAAAGCAGGGCAGGGCAGGGAAAGCTTCTTCCTCATAATGCATGATATCTGAGGACTCGTAGGTAGCATCATCATCATCATCTGTGCATCGCTAAAAAACATCATCTTCGAAGGATTGAAATCAATTGCACAGACATCCAACAACTTTCAAAATCATGACTTGGGAGCCATGATTCTTACAAAAGTCTAGTTTCTGATCCATTGTAAACAATGGAGAGCATACTCCCTGTTTTGAAAAAAATGGGAGAAAAATGAAAAAATGAAAAATGGGGGAAAAGGATGGGGGAGGGAGGATTTCCATGAGGGAAACCCCCCCTCAAGGGTTTCACATGGAAGGGAAAACCTGGATTTGATACCAAATGATGGGACTGAAAATAATGGGATTATATTATTGATACAAGATGAGTTACATATAGAGGTAGAAGGCCTATATGATAAACTGACAAGTGTCAATATAAACTGACAAGTGTCAAAACAGAGGCATAGTGCACTTTAATTCTAACATTTGCATCAATAAAATAATCCCATCAATTTCAGTCCCAACATTTGGTATTAGAGCAGGCTTTCCCTACCCTATGAAACCCTTGAGGGGGGATTTCCCTCATGAAAATCCTCCCTCCCCCTATTTTTTTTTCCTTTTTTTTTTTCTCCTATTTTTTTAAATATTTTACCGAGGTAGTATGCTCTCCATCATTTGATGGATCAAAAACTAGATGGTAAAAATATTAAAAATTGGGAGGTTAAATTTTTTTTAATTTTTTAGGTTGATTCCCTCACTTGGATTTAAGCCTACTCTCTTGGAATCTGTTGATGGAGGCATCATTGAATATGAATACCCTGTGATGGGCACCCAAATCTCTTCCTCATCCCTCCTGTAGAAGAGTGCTGCATGAGCTCTCGATGTTTAGGGCCGACAACGACAACGACATCTATGGTCGGCAGCATAGCGAAGGATCGATGCTAGCGTAAGTTCCTAGCTTCGAGCTCGGAGGCTCTATTTTTGGATACGATCTTGGAGTTTTTAGGCAAAGTGACATCAATCGATGACTTCCTAAAAAATTTCTTCCCAGGGCGATTAATCCTATAGAAAATTCATGGCACCCTGTTCTTCTGCCATGGCCATAGTCTATTGCATTTGCTCTGACACCATTGCCATCAGAGTTGTCGTGTAGTGGGCATCTACGGGCTAGAGGTGCTCACTCGTAATATACAAGACGAGCCTTAGAACATCATGTGGTTGCTCATGCTTGCCTGTGCCACTGTGGTGGCCCAGACAGGTGATGACAGCCACCCCTAGAAGATGAGAAGATGCTGCCTTATGCCAGTGCAAAAAGTTTTTTTTTAAGGTCATTGCAGACCTATTGTGAACATTGGTTACTGCATGCTGGAGGACTTTCTTGTGACTATCAGGGTTTATTATCGATAGATCTAAAATCGAGTGAGATTTTTTTTTTGCATCCCTTCAGGATGATTCAAACTGCCTGTTAAGAGTAAGTAAGGAGACACAATTGCAAAAAAAAAAAAAAAATTGTGGACTGTGGTTGTTGTTTATCATATCATTTCACCAGAACACGTAGATACGTTAGGGTTTTGAGAGTCGAGGGTAGAAAAAAATGAGCGTTGTGGGGTTTGACATTGGGAATGAGAGTTGCATTGTGGCTGTGGTGTGGCAACGCGGTATCGATGTCGTGCTGAATGAAGAGTCCAAGCGGGAGACATCGGCCCTTGTTTCTTTTGGCGATAAGCATAGTGAGGGCAATTGTGGGGCATTCATGGTGTTGGCTTTGGCAGTGTACACAAAACCATGGATGGTAGATCTTATTATGGAGCTTTAGTGAAGATTGTAAAACAAAACAGATATATTACCCTTTATAAAGCTGTAGATTTTGGTTTTTTAATTTGCTGGAGATATTACTAGATGATGAAGCAAAATGGAGGATTTGTATTATGCCATTGGGCCACTGTACATTATTGCTAAAACTTACCTCAAGTGGTTGTCTGTCAGCCTATTTCCATACATGATTTGAGGGGATTGCCTATTATCATTGAGAGATTGTGGAGTGGTGGTCCATGAATTTGGCCAAAGATTTTATTTGGAGTACTCAGGCACTAAAAATAATGTAGATCATGGAAATCATGGAGTGATGGCTATCATACAAATAGAGGCAGACACGAAGACATGGAGTGAATATTGAAGACAGCTGTAACATCCCGGACGCACAGATCTAATTGTGATGGCACAGATCAATGAAGTCATAGTCATGTAGCATCCCTCCCATCCAAGCCCGTCGATATTGCAGAAGATCTAATGAATAATGGTGTGTGATGATTACTACCAATGCATAGGCCGTGAGTATGGCCATGACGGGGGCCACCATGTCGGGCTTCACGATGCCAAGGCTAAAAGTGCTCGGCCCTCATGATGAATACAGTGCCATCGCCAGCACCGACTTCTAGCCCACCTCTGATCTAGTTCCTCATCCGTGGAGGTGATGAACACCGTCAGGAAACCGTAATAGCCAGTGTGGATGGAGTTTCCTAAGTATGAGATCAGTTGGGATTACCGAATGATTGGTGGCAGTCAAAGATGTTAAGGCATGGTGGTGGTGAAATTTTGTTGCTGACCGTTGCAAATTTTTGTCTTGTGACATAGGTGGAATCAACAAAGGACTTGCACATTTAAACCTATTACCCTAGATTTGCTGCTATTATTATGGCCCATAGTCATGCAATTTATTTTAAGTCAGTGAGAATTTTTTTATTAAAATATTTTCTGGTATCAATCTGGTAGTGGGGCATTATTTTTTGATGTGGAGGTTTTTTATTTTTAAAATGATGATGGGGCTAGACCAAGGACGCTTTATTTAAAAATGAAGGAGGTATTTTTTAAAGGCAAGTTTTTAGTAAGTGGTAGGAACCACTTGTTTTTTTTGGTATGGGGAATATGGCCAATGTAATGTTCAAGACTATTTTTATTCCACCTGAGAGCGATGCCGCTATTGAGCGATGTTGTCTATTGCTGCCTAGATAGGCATGCTGTTGTTTTCCCAGCAAGTTGAAGGCCCCATTTAGACACAAGTATAGGGGTATTTATAGTCATTGGAAACATTTTTCCACGATGGACACAATGGTGGTGTCATATTGTAATTTTGAGGCTATTTTAATTGAGTTTTTTAGCCTCAAAGTTTTTCTACCTTGGAGTGCACTTTCGGTTGTACCCGACACTCCCAAGGTACTTGTAAGTGAACCTAGTATCTAGTATTCACCTCTTTCTACTTGGTGGATGCAGTGGCTGGTTACCCATGCATTCCGATAAGATGAGGTGACTACCATAAGGACACTTATTCTAGGGACTACAAACATAGACACCCTAGACTCTATCCGAGGTTTTTTTTAATCTACTTCTGAAGACTACAGATGAAGACACTTCAGAAGATTCTCTTCTACTCTTCTTCTCCTCCATATTTGGCATCTATGGCTCATTTTATTGTATTGAGTGCATTTTCGGCAGATATCGACACTCTTATATGGCTCGTTTTTTCCTTTGTATTAGGTGCATTTTAGGCAAAGACCGACACCTAGATTGAGTTCACCATGATGAGGGACTTGATATTCATGGTGGATCTAGTCAGTGACCTATGAGAGGCAACATCCTTTGAGGATGACCTACAGAGGCAACCGACCCAGAAGTGGCTGACCCTGAGGCACCCATGATGACCCTGAGGCACTTAGACGGCTGACCCAATGGCAACAGACCCCTGGAAGTGGCTGACCCTAAGGCAACAGACCGAGATGTATACATAGTGAATCTAGAATTATTCACAGTTGGAGAGCCAAGCGCAAAGAGCATGAGCCTAGACCAAATCAGTAATAAGAGAGGATGATAGGTTGTTTTAGAGAAGTCAACATTAAGGGGGAATGTTACCTAATGTTGACTTATTTTGTTTCTTCTTTAGTTAGGATAGTGCACTTTAAGGGGGAATGTTAGAATTAAAGTGCACTATACCTTCACCTTGACACTTGTCAGTTTCTCTTGACAAGTGTCATGTGTTGAATATAGGCTTTATGCCTATATATTGTAACCCTGTTTCATTTGTAAAATATTTGATTGTGCTCATTTTATATAAGGCCTAACATATACAACAATGCAATTTATTTTTTAACTCTCAAAAATATATCTTACTTTTTTTACCTTACCCCTTTTAACTCCCTAAGCACTCAACAAAAATAAATACACCACGTGCTCATAACATTCCCACTATACACATCAACCTAGGCATAAAATTTAAATACCTCAATGCACTCCTTGGTGGGACTCGATCCCTGGGTGAAGCACTACTTGCACCTTAGTCGTGGCTACCCTGCCATGTGAGCTAAGAACTCATGTGGGAGGTAAAAACACCTAGAGCACTTTGTATCTTCCTCCCCTATGCCAAAACCAAAAGGCTTTGTTCTTGTGTCACTATCGAGACTCAAACACAACACCTCTGCTTTCCCAATACCTTACACACCTCAGATTCACCGCTAGCCCAACCAGCTGGTTGGTGTTAAATCTTCCCACCTTGATCGCTTTGTTTTCCGTGTATTTTAGTGGTAATTAAAATTAAAATCTTTTCCTTTTTCGCTCACAAATTATTCGCCTTGTCTTTTCACAAGTCGCATGCACAATATTTTGGATACTTACCTTTGTGAGGTAAGTGCTATGGTATTTATACCATATGATTCTATTTTTCAACTTCGGTGAAGGAATATGAAATTAAAATTAAACTTGGTTCCCAACCCAACTTTGTGTTATAAAATTATTGTTTTTATAAATTAATTTATAATATAAATATTATAAATTATTTATAAACTACCTTAGTCATTAATTAAACTTTTTAATATTATAATAAAATATTATAATATTATTTGCATTTGGCCTAGGTTTTTTTCTCTTTTGTCCTTAGAAATTTTCTAACCGCATTTAATATTATAATAATAAATATTATAATATTATTTCCTTTAGGCATTTTCTTGAGTGTATTTAATCATCCTTTTGACCAATCATGTGGAGCTCTTAGACCAAATCTCTTGGGATTAAAATATAAATATTTTAACACTTATTTTTCCAAATCTTGCACTGATTCCTAACACTGACTCTTGACGTCAATGACAACACAACTAACTCAAAATTTCCAACACATTAGATTAGACATGTCTAAATCTTATGACAAAGTGGACTGATATTTTCTCCAAAAGTGTTAATACATTTTGTATTTTCCTAGGATTGGTTTCAATGGACTATAGTGTGCATGTCATTAGTTTCATATTTAATGATGATAAATATTTTCCTCTCTCACATTTTTAGGTATTCAAAGAGGAATTGGACAAGGAGATCCTCTATCACCCTATTTTTTCATCATAGTAGAAGAAGTGTTATAGAGAAAATTATCCAACAATAAAATAAAAGAGACTAGAAAGGAATAATAGTGGTAGTGGGGATTGACTCTATTACTCATCTATAATTTGTTGATGATTCTACCTTGGTAAATAAGGCAAAAATAAAAGATTCAAAATTTAAAATCACACTTAGAGCCTTCACAATACTAATGGGTCAATTGATGAACAAAGATAAATAAAAGGTCTTATTTTTTCATTGCTCTCCCAAATATGAGGCTACATTACTAGATAAGCTCATATTCTAGAAAACTTCTCTTGCAATATCCTATTTAGAAATTCCACACAAGTTGGGTAGGCAAAAAAATAGGATTGGGTATGGCTAATAGAAAGGATAAAAAATAAATTAGGCAAGCAGAAAAATAGATGGATCTCATTAGGAGGACGAATAACTCTGGTTATAGTTGTACTTTAATTCATACCCATCTATGTTTCATTAGTGTTGAGTGTCCCCACAACTGTATTGAGAGAATTTGACAAGATCTACCATCTCTTTATTTGGTGAGGTGCAAAGAAAACTAAAAAGTGGACCCTTCTTATCTAGGAGAAAATATATTGGCATAAGGAAGAAGGGGGACTAGGTCTTGGGGATATAGTTAAAAATAATAAAGCACTAGCAAAGAAACTATATTGAAAACTGCTAAAGAACCCTAATGAGCTTTGAAAAACATGCCCATAGGAATGGTGCTCATGCCCTCTTGTTGGTTGGACAGGTTTGACAGCCACCTACTATCAGATCTGTGGGCCTGCGGGCCCTCTCTCCCATGGCCACTCGGTGCCCACATAGGTCAATGGGTCTGTGGGCCCTCTCCTATGGCCAAAGCTAGCCTTGTTTCTTAGGATCCACCTTAGGATCCATTTTGAACAGTAGGTCAAGGGGGTACCATCTCAGGATTTGTGCACGTTGATCTAGCTCTATGGGTTTCAATCAACTAGTGGCTTTGATGCCAATGAAGTAAAATTTGGAGGCAAATAATAAAATATTATTAATAATTCAACTATAGCATAGGATAGCTATAGGGTTTAAGTAGGTTACAAATAGGAATTTAACCATAGATCCAATATCTACGCTAACAACTAACGTGATAAGTACCTAACCTACTAACAGCTAACTATGTAGTCAAATTGACTACGACTACTAACCTACTAACCAACTAGGTAGAATAGTTAAAAATAACCTAGTGGTAAAAAGTAATAAATTACTTTTTACCATACAATAAATAATTTCTACTTAAGTGAGAAATAGATAAATATCCCAAATGATGGAATATTACTCTAACACTCCTTCCTAGGCTATCAATAACTAAAAATGGATGGTTGGCATAACTTCTTAGCACTACATCATTTGAGTTTTCTTCTAATATGTGTGAGACATTAGATTGATCTTTAACCATTAGTATCTTCTAAATGTGGAGTGTGGATATCATGTGAAAGACACATGAATGGTCATAATTATCTTTATAGAGGTGGAAGAAGTTTTACATGGCCATTGATACTTGTTGCACTTTAACCTATGACAGAGATACCTTTTATTATTTGAAAATGTTGGAAATATGGCCAGCCATACATTTAAAAAAATTCAACCTGTTAGATGATATTTTCAACCTTATAAAGTGTATCCTATTAGAGGAGACAAAATAAAATTGTAGATCTTTGAAATCTATGCAATCTGCAAAAAGAATGGGCTCAAACGGACACCCGAGTCAAACGTTATGGCTGAAATACTAAGACATGTAATAAACACCATTGATGTAGATCCGATGGATGTGATTTTCTAGGGTTAGGGTTTGCTTTGTTTTTTCTTACTTAAGGTATTTTTAGGATTTTATTTTAAGAAGAAGAATTTTGCATTGTAGCAAGTGTGTGAGCTCTTCCAGAGCATGTGAGGAGATTGTAACAGAGTACTTGAAACTCGCTGAATTATTCCAGATAATAAGAAGATAATATTTGCTCCAATTTTATTTTATTGTATTATTGTAAATTCTTCATTTGGTATTAGAGCAAGGCAATCGAGAAATTGGGTTCGAGTAGCTATGGAATTTCTGCTGCAATTTTTCCAGAAGCTTTTCAGATATCCCAATTCATGTTGAAGGGAGCTATTATGGCCAACAACACCAATTCAATTTCGATACCATAATTTGATAGTTTCGATTACAAATATTGGAACATCCGGATGAGAACAATTCTGAAGGTAAAAGGAGCTTAGGCCATCATTGAAATTGGGTTCACTGAACAAAAATACTAGAGTGCATTGACTACAAATCAAAAGACATAGATGTAGGAGAAAGAGAAAGAAAATATTTTGGCTTTGGCTTTCATCCAGTTGGCTCTAGATAAGAGTCTCTTTCTCTAGATTTCTACCTGCATTTCGGATCAAGAAGCTTGGAATGCATTGAAGGAGAATTACCATGGAAGTGCCCAAGTTAAGTAGGTGAAGTTTCAGACCTTGTGGAGAGATTTTAAAAATCTCAAATAGGAAGAGAATGAAACTGTAGGAGATTATTGTGTTTGGGTAAAAATAGTAGTAAATAAAATGACCACACTTGGAGAGATCATAGAGAAAAATGTAGTAATTAAAAAGTTTTTAAGAACCTTGATAGAGAAGTTTGAAAGTGTAGAACTTATCATAGAATAAACGAAAGACATCTCAAAAATGGATATAGATTCATTAATTGGCTCTCTCACATTTCATGAAGAGAGAATTGCCAAGAGGATGAAGGATAAAGAAAAAGGTTCTATAGAGGAACAAGATTTTTTGGCAAAAGAGAATTATGGAGGAAGAGGTCACGATAGGGGTTCCAGAGGAAGAGGAAGAAATGGAAGAGGAGGTAGAAGAGGCTCCTATGGTGGTAGAGGTCGAGGAATATCTCAATATTCAGACAATGACCAGGCTCATGCTGCAAGAGGAGGATCCAGTGCAAGAGGAAGAGGTAGAGGTCGAGATATGAGAAATATGTAGTGTTACAATTGTAACAAATATGGCCATTCTGAGAGGGATTGCAGGTTGAAAAAATAAGCACATTATGGAGAAGAGGATTCCTATGAGGATGATACTTTGTTCTATATGATTGAAGAAAACGTGGAGCAAGCAACTTTTCTCTCTACACAGAATAGCAAAAATGAGACATGGATACTGAACAATGGGTGCACAAACCATATGACTAGCAAGAGGGATGTATTTTCATCTCTTGATTCTTCTTATCAATCCAATATCAGGCTTGGGGATGAGAAGAGCTTGGAGGTGGTTACGAAAGGAGAAATGGAGGTTCCTACCAGGAGAGGAAAAATAATGAAGGTAAAAGATATTTACTATGCACCCCATTTGAAGCATTCATTAATGAGTTTTGGTCAAATATTAGAAAAATATTATAAGTTAGTGTTTGAGGATATAATGTGCAATATTTATGATCAAATGAGAAAATTGATTACCATCGTAAATATGACCAAGAACAGGTTCTTCCCATTACAGTTTTTAGATCAAGGGGGAGCTCTAGCATTTTTTTGTGTAGAAGGTAAGTAGAGGCTATGGCATTTACAGTTTGGGCATTTAAATTATAAGAGTTTGAAGATGCTTTCACCAAGGGGGAGCCAAAATTTGAAGACTCCAAGGAGGTTTTTGAAGGCTGTGCACTTGGAAAACATGCAAGGGGGAAGTTTTCGCATGGTGAAGCATGGAGGGTCCAACATCCATTGCAGTTGGTTCATAGTGACATTTGTCGGCTAATGCAGACACAGAGTATAGGTAAAGCTTCTTACTTTCTAACTTTTATTGATGATTTCTCCAAATATTTTTAGTTTTATTTTGTTAAGCATAAGGATGAGGCATTCAATTGCTTCAAGAATTTTAAGGCTCTAGTTGAAAATGAGAGTGGTCATTATATCAAATTTTTGAGGACAGATAGAGGAGGTGAGTTTTGTTCTCATAAATTTGATAATTTCTGTAGTGATTTTGGGATTAAAAAGCATAAAACAAGTCCTTACACACCTCAACAGAATGGGATGGCTAAAATAAATAATAAGACTTTGGTGGAGATGGCACGGTGTATGATGCAAGAAAAAGGTATGAGTAAATTTTATTGGGCTAAATCAATTAGGACTACTAATTATATTTTAAATAGAAGTCCTACTAAGAATATTGATAGTATTACCCCTTATGAATGTTGGTACAACAAGAAGCCAAATGTAAATCATTTTAGAGTTTTTGGATATGTGGCTTTTGTGCATTTTAATGATTATAATAGGAAGAAGTTGGATGCAAAGAGTAAAAAATATATTTTTATTGGGTACAGTGAGCAATCTAAGGCTTATAGGTTCTTTAATCCTATTTCACATAAAATAATTGTATCTAGAGATGCAATTTTTGATGAAGGGGAAGTTGGGCATCACAAAAATTGTTTTCTGACGATGTTTTTGGTGAAGAGAAGGTGGAACCAAGCCATGTTTCAGTTCATCCCAGCCATGAAAAATTTTCCAATTCATCTTCTACAAGTGCACCTTCAAGTCCAATAGAAGGTTCTTCCAGTAGTTCTCCACCTCCATCACCACTAGCCAAAGGAAAAGGTAAAATATTGTTGAAGGATCACCTAGAATCTCAAATTCTTGATAAGAATTTCCATAAGAGGGTGACGAGGAGTCAACATATAGAGATAAATGCAGTAATAGATAGGTTAGAGAACACGCATATTTATGGAGATGATGACAGTGGAGATCCCAAAGGTGATGTTGTAAACTATGCACTTGTTTCACAAGTTTCTAATGTTTCAAAATTTATTGTTGATGATTTTGAGCCTTCATGTTTTGAGCATGCTAGTACTAACAAAGTGTGGGTGAATACTATGCAAGAAGAAATGCATTCTATTGAAAAGAATAATACTTGGGAGTTGTGTGATTTTCCCAAGGATAGGAAATGTGTAGGATGCAAATGGATCTACAAGATCAAGAAGAACAATTATGGATCCATTGAGAGGTACAAGGTATGGTTGGTAGCAAAGGGTTTCATTCAGAAATATGGTTTGGACTATGAGGAAAAAATTTATCCAGTGGCAAGGCAAGAAACATTAAGGATGTTGCTATCATTGGAAGCTCATAAAATGTAGAGGGTGCATCATATGGATGTCAAAAGTGCATTTCTCAATGGGTATTTAGATGAAGAATTATATGTGGAACATCCACAAGGTTTTGTTATCCAAGGAAAAGAAGATCAAGTCTACAGGTTAAAGAAGGCTCTATATGGGCTGAAGCAAGCTTCAAGATCTTGGTATTCTAGAATCCATGACTACTTCCTGTAGTGTAATTTTGAAAGGAGTAAGAGTGAGCCCACTTTGTACTACAAAAGGGAAGGTAATGATATTCTTATTATATGCCTTTATTTTGATGATATGTTATTTATGGGGAGTAGTTCTTCTTTGAATGATTCTTTTAAATATAATATTAAGGAGTTTACTATGTCTGATTTGGGTTTGATGAATTACTTTCATGGGATGGAAGTACATCAAACTAGCAATGATATTTTTGTTTTTCAATCCAAATATGTAAGGGATATGCTGAAGAGATTTGGTTTGAGTGAATGTAAACCTGTAGCAACACCCATTGCACATGGAGAGATCTTGAGTTTGGAGGATGGAGCTGAAAGGGTAAACAAAACATAGTACATGAGTATTATTGGTAGCCTTATGTTTCATTGTAACACTAGACCGGATATATTCTTTGTTGTTTCATAGTGTTCCAGGTATATGGCTAAATCCATAACAGTTATATTTGAAGGTAGCAAAGAGGATTTTGAGGTATGTTCATGGAACAATTGATTATGGGATCCACTGCACAAGCAAATAATTTGAAGTTAGTGGGATTCAGTGACAGTGATTGGGGTAGTAATATTGATGACAATAAATCCATGAGTGGACACTCCTTTTCTCTTCATTTAGTTTTGGTGACATGGAGTTCCAAGAAACAAGCTACAATGGTGTTATATTCTACTGAAGCAGAGTATATTGCACTTACATCGGCAAGTGCACAAACATTGTGGCTTTGAAAGGTGCTAGGAGATATTGGGAAGAAGAAATGGACTCCAACTACTTTATTATGTGATAATCATAATGCCATTAAGTTGGCACATAATCCTATCCATCATACCAGGTCCA
This sequence comes from Wollemia nobilis, assembly GCA_028583015.1. Lineage (NCBI taxonomy): Eukaryota > Viridiplantae > Streptophyta > Pinopsida > Araucariales > Araucariaceae > Wollemia > Wollemia nobilis. The sequence goes on along the minus strand of JAQPPZ010001148.1, from coordinate 1,696,092 downwards.
AGCATTTCGACATCAAGTACCACTTCATTCGGGACATGGTAGAGAAGGAACAAGTTAAATTGAGGTATTGCTCCACACATAATAAAGTAGTAGATATTTTTACTAAGGTAGTAGTAAAACCTAATTTTTTTTTGCTAATGGACTTGATAGTTAGTCCCCTTACCAGCAAGGAGGAGAATATTGGAAATCTAGCCAGCCATACATTAAAACAAAAATTTTGACTATTAGATGACATTTTCAGCCTTGGAAAGCATATCCTCTTAGAGAAGATAAAATGAAATCGTAGAGCTTTGAAATCTATACAATTTAAAAAAAAAATGGGCTCAAATAGACACCCGAGTCAAACGTTATGGCCAAAATACTAAGACATGTAATAAACACCGTCGATGTAGATCCGACGGATGTGATTTGCTAGGGTTAGGTTTTTCTTTGTTTTTTCTTACTTAAGTAATTTTAGGGTTTTCTTTTAATAATAAGAATTTTAAATTTTAGCAAGTGTGTGAGATATTCCAGAGCCTGTGAGGAGATTGTAATAGAGTACCGAAAATCTACTAGAATTATTCCAGATAATAAGAAGATAATATTTGCTCCAATTTTGTTCTATTGTATTATTGTAAATTCTTCAAAAAAGTCCTTCAATATGGTATAGGTCATTGGTTTATGATATTATATGGTCCATGGGACTTTGTGACCAAGACATATAATCATTCCCCATGAACCTTTATATAGATAATTAGATTTTCCACACATTGGTGAATCTTCCTTTGATATACACTTGCTTGGACAGCTACTCATCTTTCTATAGGTTTCCAATGCATATACCATGCTTCTCAATATTTGGCTAATGGTGAGGATTTTTCTCTAGAAATTTCATCAACGAAAGTTTTAATTAGCATGGGATGTTGGATAAATAATCAATGATTCATAACACTTTAAAGGTTATTTTTTTCTTACCTACCTTGGGATCAACATTCACCATTTTATCAAACAATATCAATGGTCCATGTTATCTTTTTTGCCTATGCTATTAATTTTCCTTGAAATCCAATGCCCACTATACATCTACAAATCAACAAATGATGTGTCTTTTAGAACTCTTTGTGACTTTTAAATTTTAAAATAAGTGTATCATTGATCAATAATATGAGACAACCTATGCAACATCAAAGATTAAATTTGTAAATATGTATTCTTGCCAACTAAGTTTGGGATAAGTCCATCAATATTTTAAAAATATGATGAAATATTGGATTAATCATTACATATCTAAAGTATTATGTATTTTGTGGAGGACTGGTCCTACCATTATTTTTTGGAAGTTATAACTTTAAAGGAATAACAATATTTTTTTAAAGATAATCTCAAAATGACCATGTTTACAACCATAGTATTGCCTCTCTTGATAATGTTTATATGTATGGTACTCCCCATCGAAATCCTCAAGTGTACAAAATGATGTGCTATCAAATTGGTTATAAGATTTGACTATACATAGAAGCGTCATTTGCAATAATGACTTTATAATAAAGGATTTGCTTTAATTTATGGTTAAATAGAAATTTATAAATATAGAGTTTATCAAAATTAATTTTGATGGTGCTTCCAAAGGAAATGTGGAAAAGTTATTGGAGGCATTGTTTTTTGAAATAATAAAGGCAAAATTCTCCTTGCTTACACCTAATCATATAGAACTTCAACTAACAACTATGCAAAGGCTAGGATAATTTTTTCAGGGATTAAAGTTACAATTTTAAAATTATGGAAATATCTTTCATTTGAGGGGGATTCACAAATTATCATTAGTGATCTCAAAAAAAATAGATGTTGGGATTGGATAAATAATAATATATATATTTTTTTATTGGTAGAAAGGGTGTTGAAAGGTCCTTGAAACTTGTACAAGAGAGATTACATGAATTCTATAATATTTTTTTTTATTTATCAATGAATTCCATGGATAAATAATAATATTTATTATTGGCATTCATCAACTATTATTGGAGGTAATATCTTGAAAATGTGAGCATATCTATGGAGAAATAAATCGAATAGTAGATACAATGTTTATGTTTATTTTGATGAAATATAAATTATAGAAGGTAAGTATCTGAGTGAGGTTTTCTCTTAATGGAAATGTTGTCAAGAAGATGATTACAAAAACATAGCACTTGGGAGAAGATGAAGACTATATTTGATATATCTTATAAAAGGGAAATCTATATATGACTTTATCGACAATACCAATAAATGTACTATGTTTGTATTTTTGATGAAAGTGGCCCTAATAGAAGCCACATATAGCTTAATTTTAAAACATATTACAAAAATATTAGGCTTGAAAATATTTAATGCACTCTTATTTTCAATGGTTTAAGCAATTTGAATTTTTAACTTTAAATGTTGTATTAAAATATTTATTATGATTAGACAATAATGTTCCATTTCAAAATAATGGACATGCATAGTCATTTTACTATCTACCTATGGCATGCATAATAAACATGAAGAAAATGCCCTTCAATTTGGATCCATGGTTGCAACCAAAGTATTTGAGTCAATTTTAAATATTGTAAATTCAATTCATATACAATTAAAAAAATTATGAAAAACCAACTTTCTATGGTTAAAATAATTTTTCTAAGGTTCAAGAATTCAACCCTAATAGAACAAAGGTTCTACATAAAATTTGTAGCATTGTTATTCTTTACAAAACATAAAATAATATTTACCATATAAAAATGTTTACACTATGTTTCGATGAATAAATAAATAGATAGATACTCTTAATCATCTAGAATATTAAAGGATATAATATGAATAAATTAATAACATAGACAATATATGTACATATAAATTAAAGTGGAATCAAATTAAAATAACATAAAATCATAAAAATTAATTTATAGCAAAAATAATAATTAAAAAATTACATTGGCATTGTAACATTAAAGACATAATTTAGATAGCAATATATGAGCATGTGGGATGTGTGACTTGCCTACCTAACATGGTGTATCTCAATAGTCTAGTAATATAATTTATCTTGCAAGTTTTGGTTTTTTGTTGTATTATACTTACAATTATTTCTAAGTTAATGGTTTGCATCCCCTCAATTAGATTAGTGATAGAGATCTATCTTCATGTAAAATTATATAACACATAAAACTTTGATCAAAAAATCAAAGTAAAGGAAAACATAGCTAAAAATTACATAGGAAAAGAGGAATGAATTAAAAAGAACATTGGAAAGTAAATTAAACACAACAAAACAACAAATAAACCATGATTTATGTGGGGAAGACATTTAGGAGAAGAAAACTAGTAAAAATATTTTGTTGCAGTTGTTATTATTGAAAGAAAATTAAGATTAGAATAGGCATGAGTTGAGCAAAGTAACTCTTGGGGAAAAAATGAGAGGATATAACATCTCATACAAATCCTAATAACTCCCAAAATTTCCGATGTTCCCAATGGTGGGAAAATGTAAAAGCATACCCAAATTATGTTTTTCTTGTAGGGGATAAATAAAGGAGTACATGCAAGGTCAAAAGACAATCTCTTTCCTCTTCAAATTATCCCTTTCTTCTTCAACTCTTCTTCTAGTAACATTTCATATTTTACTTTTTTTTTAAATCCAAAAATTGAAACTTTCATCTTGATCAACCTTCAATATTGATCAAATATCCCCAATAAAAGGTATTTGTTCCCCAAAATCTCATTCAAATAAATTGATATTTTCTCAAAAATTAGACAAATGGAGTTTAATATAAATGTAAACTTAGTACAAAAAATAAAATACCTCCTAAAATATTAAATATATAATAAAAATGAATGCAATGTGTTGATCCTTTGAGCTTTCCTAAAATTTGTCATTTTCTAGTAAGCAATAATCCAAACACCAAAATACTTCCCCTTTATTTGGGATACATATGCCATAAAAAATGTCAAGAAGATTTGCAAGTGGAAATTCACCACCTCAAGACTATAGTAACTACCCCTCATTTTTTGCTTTGTTGAACCTTCCAATAATGATTTGGTTTCGTATACACATACTTAAGGGTTAGAAGCTATCTTAGATTCAAGACAAGAAATAGTTAAAAAAAAATGAATATGGAAACTAACCAAAAAGTAGGTCGCAAGACTAATCAACATGATATGGTAAAAGAAGGTGAAAATCTTGTAGAGGAATTATTGTTGATGATTTAGCTAATTAGGCATTGGACAAAGTTGATCTTACTTGATATAGCCACCCTCCCAGATGGTGGACTTCACAAATAAAGGATGCTCTTCTATCTATCCTTTCTCTAGATGGCTCCAGTACTAGAGGTACCCAATTCCTATTTTCTTTGTATTAGCTTCTCTTTGATTTAGTTAAGGTATTTTAGTTCCCTAGCTCAAAAATATCATTCTTATGTTTCCTCTATTGAATCTTGGCTAAAAGACTTATTGGATTAGATTGGCCAAAGATGTAATTTTTTTTTATTCAATTTAATTTTTTTGTATGTGTGTGTGTGTATGTGTGTGTATGTGTTGTTTTTCTTGTACTTTATTTTTGTATTTTTTGTATTATTTTTTTTTTGTTTTTGTGTTTTTTGTGTTTTTGTTGTTTATTTTTGCATTTTTTGTTTTTGATTTTTTGTTTTTTTGTGTTTTTGTGTTATTTTTGTGTATTTTTTGTCTTTTATTGTTTTAGGCATGCTCTTTGAGTTTGCCAAAGAGGGTAGGTTAGGTGTAAGCCCTAGGTATGTTTTTGTGGAATAGATAACCCTTCCTCCTTGGGACTTACTTGAAAGTAGCACCTTGAAGTGGGTGTTTTCCACAAACACAAAAAACAAAACTATCCCTATTTTTTTGGGATCTTAGAAACTCATCTATGATAGTTATTGTTTATTTCTAGTTGACATACCACATGAACTATAGGCATTTTAGAAGGAATCCTACTATTAGAAAGTTTATTATTCTAACTCAATTGGAAAATCTATTTGTAGCTTAGGAGAGATTATTTTCGAAGGGGGAGGTGATTTGGGATATTTGGAAATGATTCCTATAGTTTTGTAGAAACTTTCACCCCAATTGTACAACTTGTATGATTTGCCTTGTATGGTTTGCAAAAGACTCAAAATTGGTTATACGGTCACCAAATCATACAACTTGTACGATCCACATTGTACAAAACTGCATATTGTATAATTTTCCACTTAATAAATTCACTAGAAATGGTTTTATAACTCAATTCGATCATTTTTTTAATTGATTTCCATGAAACACTAGTTTTTCTATATTTGTCAAATTTTCCTACACAATTTTAATCCCAAATTAGGCAAATTATTGGTTGTACGGTTTGGTACAAAGGATGTATGGTTTCACCAAACCCTTGCTAAATTATCCATGCATAGATTTGCCAATTTGTACCACATTTTCCTTCAAGGCAAATTTTGGGATATTTTCCTATTGCAACTGCCAACTTTTCCTCCAACATGCAAACTCTAATTTAGTGCCATTGAATTATTATAATCAATAACATTTCCAAATATCATACAAATGTAGAATGATATCTTTGTACAACAATAATAATATCCAAAATCAATTCCTCAACATTCTCCAGGGTTATGAGTTATTAATTAACAATATTCCATTGCTACAAGGTCCATATTCCACACTACTCGGCCATACTTGCACATAATACAAAAATAAAAATTACCATCCACATGCACAAAGGAATACACAATGAATCACAACTGTAATGCTTATTTCTTTATCATGTCTAAATATATATACAATGAGCAACAATCCATGTACTAATAGGAACCATTGAACAACAATAAGTATCAATCAACATGCATGAACCATTAATGAACTATCCTGAACATCCATGACCAACCATCAAAATTGAGTGGGGGTCCTTATAATGGTTTCCCAAGCCATTCCAAAGTGGTTTCTGAGACAACCATCATTTAAATCTACCATCCCTATAACAATCAACTTGCATTAATGTGTTTTGAAGTCTAATTTGATAATAATCAAATTCACCTTAAATGCACATTCCACCTAATTTCACTTTAATTTCTAAGTGCACTTTTTATTACTTGTACAATTACACCCATCTATATGTTTTCTAACTTTTCATTGTACAATTAGAAAAAAACCTCATATATGTACGTTTTAACAAACCGTACATCTAACAATTTTTTTTTTTTTTTTGGTAAGTAAGAGAATATTTATGATTAACATCGGGTTTTAACTGGTTGACCCAAAACCATTTTACAAAATAGGGTCCACTGACCAACTGGACAAAGGCCAAGCCCTGAAAGTTTAAACTGACAACAAAAAGGGCCAAGACCTACTCTTCCAACAGAATACATCCAAACTAAACTATGGAAGCCTAATATTATGGCCATCAAAAAAGAAAGACGCAAAATAGAACTAACAAAGACAAAATCCACTTTGAGCCTTCCAATCTAAAATTTTTCATTATCTATCACCATTGAGACTGCATGAGGAAGATTTTCAGTCCACATGATCAAATTTGCTGCTACAATGCCTTCATTTGCCAGCCTATCAGCTGCCATGTTTGCTTCTCGAAAGGTATGCAAAATTATGGCCTCAGGTCGATCATGAATTAGAGCCCTTGCTTCGTGGATGTAGTCATAAAATCTCCAAGGAGCTCTCTTAGTGTTCTTTAGAAGATTTATAATAATAAGAGAATCACCTTCCACCAAGAGTTTCCCTGGATAATTCTCTGCCACCTTGAGGCTCCTCCAAACTGCCCTCGCTTCAGCCACATTGTTAGTTTGAGCTCCAAGATGTTTAGCAAAAGCTACAAGCACCTCACCCTTGTGGTCTCTAAGTAAGCCACTAGCCCCAGCTTCACCTGGGTTGCCCCTAGATGCCCCATAAAAATTTAACTTAATCCACCCTAGGGGGGGTGGGGTCCATGTGATCATGGTTCTAGGACAGACTTTAGGATGATTGAGGCCATCAGTGAGAGGTAAGTTTAATGACCGGCCTAATGAAGCTTCAAAAGGATTTGGAGCTCTAGATCTGCGAGGCACTAAACAAGCATTCTCATTAGCATATACTAAAATTTTTGACGAGACGAGAGGATGACTGAGAAACCTTATCCAAGAAGGCCCGACGATTCCTTTCCAACCATATCTGCCACAAGTAGTGATGAAGGCAGATCTTCCACATATACCTAAGACGCCTATTCAAAAATGGAGAAGGCCACTGGACAAATAAGTCAAATATGGACTGAGGATGGACCCAATAAATATGAAACACTTGTAACAGACCTAACAAGATTGAGACAGAAAAATTACAATACAGAAACAAATGATCAATAGACTCCCACTCAGACATACAAAGATAACACCTATTAACAATAGTCACACCTCTTTTTATTAAGTTATCCATGGTGAGGATCTTATTTTGGATGGCCAGCCATGCAAAAAACCCAACCTTCGGAACAATGCTTTTGGGCCAAACTTCCAAGTGAGGGAAAGTAGGTTCATCATTATCAATAAGCATCAGATAAGCGGTCTTGACGAGAAAATTCTCCATTGTCCTGAAGCTTCCCGGATAAGTTGGTCCTCAAGAATTCCGGAAGGGAGTAAAGACTGTCTTAATTCATTCTCCCAGTATTATTGATGCCCTCGGTAGATCATTGTTCATTATTGGCTTCCAAACCCTTCTATTGTTTGACAAAGTAATAAAATCTGCAACTTTGGTACCAAAAACTTCAATTGTCCAAGCTCTAAGGGTTGAAAGGATGGGGTCTGCAGAGAGGGGATAGTCCTTTAACCATTTGTGGTCCCAGAAATCAATGTTTCTTCCATTTCCCAGTTTCCAACGTAGCCCTTTGCTTAGCAAGTTTTTAGTTTGAAGGATTGATTTCCAAAAAATTGATCCCCTGGGAGGAAAGGAATAACTTAAAAATTCAGTTTCTTGCAAATACTTTCTTCTGATTATAGTAATGCATTCTGCATTTGCATTTGTCAGAAGACACCATGCTTGTTTGGCCAGGAGGGCCATGTTTAAATGTTGTATTCTCCTTAGCCCAATACCTCCAAACTCCCTTGGTTTGCAAACCCTATCCCAGGACACCAAGTGAAAGCGCTGCTTAGATTTAGAACCAGTCCATAGGAACCTCTTCTGGATCTATTCAATTTTAGTGTAGACACTTGTAGGAGCTTTAAGAACCTCTAACAAAATTGACACTTAGCAAAATTTTGCAATTCCAATGTTCACTTCTTCTTCTTATGAGAGGTGGATTTGCTGCCTACACTATTATCAAATAGTTTTTATTTTCTTCTAGTTACATTGTTATAAGTTGACTCCTTATATATTTTATACATCTTATTTTCTAGAAATATAATAGAGAAAAAAGGGGTGTATTCTTTAGAATTATTCTCTTATTTTCCTACAAATAAAATAAGTTGTTCAATATATCCTTAGGTAGAGAAAATATGATGATGAGAAACCATGAAAACACATTCACAAAAATAACTAAAATGTCTTTTATTTGAAAAAGAATGCATTGGATTGTACTAGTCAAAACCTTCCAATGGGCTTACTAATTATGATAGTTATAAAATAGCTAAGAAAAAATAATTTTAAAAGAGGAGTAATAATATGTATCCCTTTACTTAATTATGAAACCTATTTGGGCATATTTTTTTTTACTAAAATAAAAATATGTATCTTACATCCTAATAATGCATGGAAGTGCATGCAATATATTAATCATATTATATTATCTTGAAATAAAGACTATATTTCCTAATTCTAGATTTTTAACTTGCTACAATAGAGAGAATAACTATAGTTGTAATGTTAAATTCAACATATCTTTCTCTAAGAGAAGGAAATTATGTAAACTTATCATTACTTTGTTAAGATAGTATCATGATCCTCTTTAACCATATTTCCATCCTCTTTAATAGAGAAAGTTAACTCTAAAGATCTAATCCTTTAACTTTGAATTAAACTTATCTAGAGGAACCACAAATGGTAGCATTTTTTATACAAAATTAATCCAATGAACTATGCATGCTTCCAACCCATCGTTATTGTTTCTCCAAATATTATATTCTACAAGTTAATCTATATAATGCATGGATTCAATCTATCAAGCTATAAGTACATATTTCCTATATTTCTTTAGGGGAGTCCATGGTTATAAGAATATCTTCATCACTTGTAATATGAGCAATAGTTGTAGCTACAATATAAGAATTCCATGCACTCTATGCAAAGGAAAGTTCTCAAAAACTATGTCATAGCCACCAAAATGTATTATAAACAATGTATTAAAATGGAAAACGAAGAGAAACTCATCCTTCATAGTAAATTGCATCCTATATCTTCTCCTTGTTTGGTAAAATTATAGCATATACAAGTGAGAAATCAATTGTAATCCACTTTAGAAATATCTTGTGGAGGTAGATATTGTTTCCCCTATTACAAAATTCATTTTTTTTATCTACAAAGAACTCTATATTCTATGAAATATTAAATTTCAAGTACTAAAATGAATAGTTGTCCAACAATCAACAAATAGAGTATAAATGGACTCCTGCTCCTATAGTTTCTTTCTCTTACTCTACCTACTAAATTAAAAAAAGGTAAACCTATCAATTAAGAAAAACAATAGTACTAAAAAAATGTCATAGGTTAGTAGATGAATATCATTAATGCAAATGTGGTGTTAGATCCTATCTTGTACCACATTCAAATGTTTCAAGAATACTAACAAAAAATTATCTCCAAGTTCCAATATAAAGCTAAAACTTGAATGCAATCAATAAAATATTATTATCACCATTATATAAAAACTCTAAACAAATAATTTCATATTTGTTTCATTTAAATGAACTACTATCTACTAATAGCTTTGTATTGAAAATTAAGATGGGATAACCCTTGACCACCATCTTCCCAACTAATTTTCCAAAATAATTTTTTTTAAATACTTCCATGCATCAAATATAAATTGAAGTTTATTTCATCAACAATCTGCTCATAGTGTTTAAACTTAGAACTAGCATCAATTGTATTATACAAAGAAAAAATATAACATACTTGGTTGGGATAAATGTGATGAATGACTAACCTTTTTTGATGTCTTATAATTTTTTTCCTTCATATATGGTAACTCCACAACATTAGTGTTAGGATCCCATCCTAACGTTACTTTATAATTCTCATTATTATGTAATGACCCACTTCCAACATGGGGGGATTCTATTATAATGTTATTTTGTAATTCCTCATAATGTATGTGGTAAATAAGGCACCTAGCCAAGTGGTGCCATTGCATGTAACCATTATCAATATTGTAATTGATGGTGTCATTGCATATAACCATTATCAATATTGTAACCGATGTAAGCCAAGTGGCATTTTGCATGTAAGCCATGTTGGTAGGATTGCATGTAGCTTCTCTTTAAAAGGCATGAAGCCATATATGAATGTATCTTTTTGCAAGCTAATGAAATATTGAAGGAGGTTGCTCCCTTGAATAGGCCTATGATTATGAGTTATTTGTGAGATTGTTTCAATTCTACAATTACTTTCTGCATAGTGTTATTTTGTTATTACATGTATTTTAGTTATCTTTTAGTATTGTGTGTGTGTGAGCTTCATTTCAATAGAAGGTTCCTTATAGGTGGTATCAGAACGTTTTCCAAGGCTGAGTTCTACTATGACTGTGATATTTCTTGCTCGGCCATTTTTACTTGTTAAGGTATAATTTTCCTGTGTGTTTTCATTCTGTCTTCCTTTATTCAAAAGCCAAAAAAAAGAAATCTACAAAAAACCTAAAAAAATACAGTTTTTTTTGTGTAGTTGAGTAGGCTAGAAACCCTGTATCGGGGGTTTTAAAATATTGTGAATGAGTTGTCATTATTGGCTAATATATGAAGTAATGGGCAATTAGGCTCCAATACCTAGGCCTCAGACAACACGCACGCATGAAATTGAGCTCCTACGCATCTTTGCGTGTATCATAAGACCATTCTAGGGTGAAAAATTTTTTATCCAGTAGGAATATTTTTTGACCTTGTATCATCCATAGTCCATGGGACACAACATACCAGATGATTACCCTACCATACTTTTAGAGAGATAGATAGTGTGCTCAAGGGTATGTGTGGAATCCTCCTTGATTAATGGCCTAAAATATTGGTCTAAGCACTATTGTTTATCACTATAGTATAACAGAGGGTCTATGGGTGTTACATACTCCTCTACCTAGTATACCCTAGTTTTGTTCAAAATTTAAACCTACTAAATACTCACCTATCCTTATTCTTTTGAACCTGCTTTCACGATACCCAAAAGTGAGCATACAGAAAAAGACTTCCCTATCATAGAATAATGCATTTTTTATGCACCAACAGTAAGGACAAAGTTTGCAAGTGTCTTAAATATTCTAGTACCAGTCAAGTTAGTGATGGTAATATATGGTTTAGCAATAGTAATAGTAACAATCAGCTATAATAATCATAAAATACAGTTGTTCAAGGTCAGAAATAGAACCGTTAGTGTCAGTAGTTGCAATATAGGTGACAGGGTGGTTAGTTGATAGAACACACAGATCAAAGATAGTTGATCTAGTTTCCAAATTTGAATTGTAGCCCCAAAAATAAAAAAAATTGTTTTACTCTTTTATTCTGCACTCAAAAATTCAAAAATCATGCAAATCAGAGATATAATGAAGAAGTTATAGTGGTTTTATCTTTATTTTATTTTGAGTATTTTTAAAAACCAAAAATGGGGAAAAATAGCCCTAAAATAGTCATAAAATGTCCTAGACTTCCCCAAAGATCCTTAAATTTGTTATATTATCTTAGTTAGCCCTCCTACACATCTCAGAGAATTTTTAAGCCTTAACTCCCTTTTTTCTCAAAATTCCTCAAATTTATCATTTTCCATGACTCCTCTTTGGCCAAATATTCCACAAATACAAAATTTGATCCCAAAAACAAAAAAATTTAGTCTTAGCCCAAAATTTTTTAGTCTTAGCCCAAAAGAAGTTGTTCCTTATAGATGTTGATGAGCCTAAAACTAGTGACCATAGTGATGATGATATAGAATCAGTTGAGGAACCATCCGATACAGTGATAGACAACCACAATGAACCATAGATTGAGATTTATGTTCATGCTCTTGTTGGATTTAATAATCCCCAAAGAATGAAAGTTGTGGGGTATTTTAAGGGCCTGCATATTACTATATTAATTGATTCTAGCAGTACACATAATTTTATTGATCCCTACATTACCCAGCAGGAAAATTGTTATCTACATTCATGTAATTCCTTTGAGGTTATGGTAGCAAATGGTGGGACCTTACCTTACAAAAATAAATATCATAATGTTAAGGTAAATATTGGGGACTATGAGCTCAAATAGGATATGTTTACACTTCAACTAGGAGGATGTGATATCGTGTTGGGAGCTCAATGGTTGGGCACATTAGGAGAAATATCCTGGCACTTTGTTGAGCTTTGGATGTGATTTCCACATAATGTACAATCCTAAAATCTGTATGGTTTAAAATAAAGGCCTTCACAGATTATCAGTTTCATTCAAATGGAGAAGATGTTAAAAAATCATCTTAGGGATACTTCAGAGGAGGATGCTAGTCTTGAATATTTACAACTCATTTTGATCAAGCACAACTTTGTTTTTACTGAGCCAACATAATTACCATCTCAGCGCTCTCATGACCATGTTATTCCCTTATTACCTCGAAATGCACCACCCAACATATGACCATACCGGTATTCTCATGCTCATAAGTTAGAAATCAATATGTTAGTATAGGAATTGTTAAAATCTGGTGTCATTCGACCAAGCAACAGTCCTTACTCTTCTCCCATTTTACTGGTGTATAATAAATATGGGTCCTGGAGGTTGTGTATCGATTACCAAGAGATCAATAAACTCACCATAAAGAATAAATTTCCTATTCCAGTGGCAGATGAATTATTGGATGAATTTCATGGGACTATGTATTTTTTTAAACTTGACCTTCGCTTGGGGTAACATCAAATTCAGCTCAAGGATGAGGATATTCCTAAGACTTCTTTTCATACTCATGAAGGTCACTATGATTTTTTGGTAATGCCATTCGGCTTCAATAATTATCCTTCCACTTTCCAAAGCCTCATGAACAAGTCTTCTTTGATGAAATTCTTGTGTATAGTCACTCATGAGAAGAGCATCTTATTCATGTGAATCAGACTCTCCAGTTGTTGGCACAACATGAACTCTATGCTAAGCATTCCAAGTGTTCTTTTGGATTGACATAAGTGGAATATTTGGGACACATTATCACTAAGGAGGGTGTCAAAGTTGACCCCAAGAAGATCCAAGTGGTTCAAGAATGGCTGAAACCTCACACTCTCAAAGATCTTTGGGAATTTTTAGGACTAATAGGTTATTACCATAAATTTATTTGTAATTATGGTAAAATTGCAGTTCCTCTCACTTCCTGGTTAAAAATTGACTCTTTTACTTGGACGAGACCTGTTGAATAGGATTTCCTCGAATTGAATCATGCTACGACCACCATGCCTATTTTGGACATGCTATATTTCTCCAAACCATCGATCATTGAAAGCAACACTTTAGATCATGGTATTGGTGCAGTTTTGATGCAAGAAGGGAGACCCTTGGCTTTCACTAGTAAAGCTCTCACTAGTTACAATTTGGAAAAATCCACTTATGCCAAGGATATGATGGTCATTTTGCATGTTGTAACCCATTGGCAACTGTATCATAGTGGACATCATTTCTCCATTAAAATATACCATCAAAGTCTAATATAATTTTTGGAGCAACGGGTTGCAAACCACGAACAACAAAAATGGGTCTCTAAACTCATGGGCTATGATTATGATATCACCTATAATAAGAGCAAGAAGAATATTGTGGCCAATTCTCTCTCTCATAAATTTGAGGCTCTTAGTAAGTTGTATCCCATGTCATTATCGGTTCTCCAATGGATCAATTCCTTACATCAGGAGGTACTTCAGGATTTTGAATTGTAGAATTTGGTTACTTCCATACACATTGAGCCTACTTCATGTCCATAGTACACCTGGGATGATCAAGACTTGTGCTACCACCAACACCTTATTTTTCCCCATAAGTCCCCACCACAAGAACTTCTCATGAAAGAACTACATGTTGCCCCGTCTACTAGCCATTCAAGATTTCTCAAAACATATGAACAACTTAGGCGCACTTTTTTTGGAAGGATATTTAGTATTTTGTGGTATCTTGTGATACCTTTCAATGGATGAAAGGTGAAACGGTGCGTTCTTCAGGCACTCTTCAACCCTTGTCTATTCCTGACCAATTTAGACGAATATTTCTATAGATTTTATTAAAGGATTACCTAAGTCTGGAGGAAAATATGTTATCTTTATGGTGGTGTATCATCTTTCAAAATATGCTCACTTTTATTTCCTATCCCATACTTACACAACATCCATCATCACTCAAATTTTCCTTGATTTTTTCTTTTGCCTTCATGGTCTGCCCTCCTCTATTGTGTTCGATCGTGACCCAACCTTTACTAGTCATTTTTGGAAAAAAATGTTTAAATTATAGGGAACTCAACTCAAAATGATTTTAGCTTATCATCCAAAAATGGATGGCCAGATGGAGATTATCAAAAAATATTTGAAAACCTACCTTCATTGCTTTACCTCAAATCATCCTACGCACTGGGTGAAATGGCTTCCCTTGGTCGAGTGGTGGTACAACACTTCCTATCATACCGCAACCAATATTACCCCTTTTGAGTCACTTTATGGGTGCCCTCCATCCACGTCTTCCTCCTACATTCCAGGTAGCTCCAAGGTCCATACAATCAACACTATTCTCAGTCATCATGTTGATCTCTTCCATCAACTTAAGATGAATATAGATGTAGCCCATAATAGAATGCACCAATAGGCTGACCAACACCATTATGAGTGCAATTTTACTATGGGTGATATGGTTTTCCTATGGTTATAGTCGTACAAATAGTTTTCCCTCTAGCTTTGTAAATACCAAAATCTTGTCGTAAAATACTATGGGCCCTATCAAGTGTTATAGCGGATTGGTGCCACAGCTTACAAGTTGATCCTTCCACCTGCATCCAAGGTCCATCATGTTTTTTATGTTTCCTCTCTCAAAAAGGTGGTGGTAAATCAGGTACAGGTTCAATCTACACTTCTAGATTTAGATGAAGAAGGTTTTATCTTTCTTGAACCTGAACAGTTGTTGGACCATCGGACTTGCACATTCTACAACCGTACCATTACTAAATTCCTTGTTTAGTGGTATGGACTCCAACTAGAATATGCTACATGGGAGTCTCTCCATCAACTCTAGAACCAGTTTCCTCACCTTCAACTTTGAGGACAAATATTTTTGAAGGGGAAGGACATGTTAGGATCCCATCCTAATGTTACTTTGTAATTATCATTATTATGTAATGACCTGCTTCTAACATGGGGAGATTCTATTATAATGTTATTTTGTAATTCCTCATAATGTAGGTGGCAAATAAGGTACCTAGCCAAGTGGTGCCATCGCATGTAACCATTATCAAGATTGTAACCAATCGTGACATTGCTTATAATCATTATCAATATTGTAATCAATGTAAACCAATTGATATTTTGCATGTAAGCCATGTTGGTAGGATTGCATGTAGCTTATCTTTAAAAATCATGAAGCCATGTAATGATGTATCTTTTTGCAAGTTAATGAAATATTAAAGGAGGTTTCCCCCTCGAAGAGGTCTGCGATTATGAGTTACTTGTGAGATCGTTTCAATTCTGCAATACTTTCTACATAGTGTTATTCTATTATTACACGTGTTTTAGTTATCTTTTAGTATTGTGTGAGTGAACTTTATTTTAATATTAGGTGCCTTACAATTAGGATGGTCATAAACTACTAATAGTAGACGATTTGAATGAAACATGGTTTTAAAACCTATAACTATTGCATTCCATTATTCTAACCTCACAAGTCTTGTAATAAAATGATAATAATTTCATTACACTTTTCTTTCACTTTAGAGAGTCCTTTCCTACATGTAGAAACCAAGAGCTTTCTACACATATTTTTGTTATGATTCTTTTTCCCATAATATTCAGAAGAAATATGATCCCAACAAAACTAATATATGTATTTCTATTCCACAACAATAACAACAAAATATAAAACTAAAATTTTAATGTTTGTACTCCTTTCATGGGTGCATACTTGCATGAGCTTTCCTTGCTTAGAGCTTGCATTACAACTTTATTGTACTTCTTGTTTGATAGCTTCACTTCCCTTTATTATGTAAAATTGAAGAAAATGATGGCTTCTCCTTCTATACATTTAAATGCATGTCTACATGATTCATGAAAAAATCTAATTTTCTAAAGTATCCAATAGATATATATTAAGCCCTACGAAAAACATCAATAGGATCCCTCATTGAGTTAGTCAAAATCTATATTTTTATAATATTTAGAGTCAATTTCCTTCTAAAACAATTTTCCAAAACTAGTGGAGGTAGCTCAAGCAAACTGTAGAATTTTAATGTACCCTCTACCAATCATCAGATGTTCATTTAAACATTTTATCTGTTTTGTGTGATACTGGCCAAACAATTCTTGCATTACATTGGCATGCTCCACATTCACCAAATAGTACTTACAAGTTAAATATTTTTAGGATTCAAGTCTTGGGGAAAATGTGAGTGGAGATGCTAGCTATAAAGAGGAAAAGGTCAAGGGTTCGAATTTCTTTAAAACACAATAGTGCTCCTCTTGATCTTACATCCCACTATACATGCATAACATAAATGTTGATGTTGCATACAAATATACGATAATAAGATTATATAATCTAGTAGTTAATTACAAATCAATTTTCAAAACTTGAGATACAATACCGATAAATTCTAACATAAATAATAACTCTACCTTACATATTAAAATCCTAGGTATATTTGAAACATTTAGAAAAAATTAAAAAAGCTTCCTTCGTACAAAGGAGTGATGAGTAGGAAAAATTTTCTATAAAGAATTTAAGGATTTAAACCTCTCCATCTACAATCCCCGCAACATTAAAAAAAATACACAATATATTTATACTCAATGTTCCTTAATTGTAAAAGAGTGACCCGCTTTTAAAAAACTAGAATTTGAGGAGTTTGAGAAAACACACATGTACCCTTGTACTCAATATTCCTTAATTGTAAAAGAGTGACACACTTTTAAAAAACCTAGAATAGCTTGAGGAGTTTGAGTAAACACTTATGTATCCTTAGAAAAGACATTTATATCCCCGTCCATTCATTGTCTTATTTAAAGATATGTTTACATGCTTTCGAATGCTTTTAGCTTATAAGAGTTCAGCGATGCGAATAAACCAATAAAGCATGTGCGAATCAAGATGCTAGACCAATGGAATATTTATGTAGACCACGAAAGTCATTTGAAGCTTATCCGCTACGGTGGCTGTCTTCATCACCAGAAAAGTATGATTTCAATGAAATAGTGGTCCATGACAATGGCCTCACATATGATCTCTTCTTTGGCAATGGAGGAGATGGATACATTCTGCCAAGTTCCATGCGTCTCCATCTAAACCTAAATAATACCTACACACTTGTCAAAACAAACGAGTAAATATCAACGGAATCAATTGATTGGAATACCTTTAAATAACATAACGCTTGCGCTATGTATAACAGGAAAAGATTGAGTGTATGCATTATATTAGTGCATGACTTCATCTCTTGCGTAATAAGTAACAAACGTCTTTTGAAGTGTAGTAAAATTAAAATTACGCGGTTTTTTTTTATAACAGGTGATCCAAGTCCTGAAATAAAAATTATTCCTACATTTAAAATTGAATATCACAAATCAAAAATTAGATTTCCAAGTTTTTTTAGTTAGGGCATACATAATAAAACTGACAGTATTAAGAACAGATGAAACAAAATTCACCCTAATAATTGTTGGGGGATGGTTTTGAAAAAAAAAAACTTAAAATCCTTGTAATGACATTTAGATAAAAGAGCTCGGAGTCTATTGCATCAATCCATTCGAATCTGTACAGCTTTTTAAAGTCCAACTATTATATTCAGTGTTGGTTAATAGTGAGTAATTCCACACCAGCCAAACCAAACACCGGAGGCTGTTGTACGTTGGGCAAGCTTCTGCAAGTATTTGAATCGTTAATAGATTCTTATTATTTCAGTAATAACTATGTTCTAGCTCAAAATTGTTATTGCAATATATTTTCGTATACCAATAACAACTCTGATTAAATCTGAGTTCCCTCCCCCTCACATTACACCATATTTTCTTAGACCAAACACAAATGTGTATGAACAAAATTGGGAAGGAAATAAATGTAATTGTTAAGAGTCTATATTCATCCCACTTAATTTCCACTTGACCCTGTTTAATGTTCACATGCATCCTTGAGTTATACTACTGATTATAACATATTGCTACATGATTTGTCCAAGTATCTACAAGAGGTGGTCGTGTTGTCCCTATGCTTGGGCTATTAAAGTATTATTTATTTATATTTATAAATATATATATACTTGCATGCTTATTATTAATGGTAAATATTAAAAAAATAGTCATTTTGAAGGGATGTATAATTAATGGTTTTTTATCATATATTTTTGGCAGAAAAATCCTTTCGAATTAGATAAATGTCTTTTAAATTTTAGGCATGTTTGTAATTAGCCTTTTACTTAAAATAAATATTTTATATAAATTTAAATGTATAAAAAGAGATAAAAAATTTGAGCTTATAAAATGATGGAAAGTGTTTTGCTTTTTTCAAGAATAGGAGCATACGGCTGTCATTAAATTTTTACTTAAAATAAATATTTTATATACATTTAAATGTATAAAAAGGTCTTTAAATTGTAGGGATAAAAAAATGTGAGCTTATAAAATTATGGAAAGTGTTTTACTTTTTTCAAGGATAGGAGCACATATGGCGAAGCGGTGGAATGAATGTGGAGGAAAACATGGCATGATTAAGATGTGGTATGAATGTGGGGAAAACATGGCATGATTAAGGTGTGGTAGTCGCTTCGAAGATTTATTGTTGTTTGTGGTGTAGATAAGATAATCTTAATCTAAAAAGAATCAAAGGTGCATGCTATATCTAATAAAATATTTAGGTTTTCTATTTTTTCCTTTTTGTAGAGTTGGATTCTTTAGGTGTTTGCTCTGCTGAAAGCCTATGTTTTTGGAAACACAAAGGTACAAGTGCATATTGGGGAAACCTTAAGTACATGTAAAATTGTAGAATGCAAGTCAGACAAGGGGTTTATAGCATTCCTACACTTTTTTTGGGTGTAGGTAAATACCAAATCTTCTCTATAATATTTGAATTAAAAATATTTGTTTTATAGAGATAAGTTCAAGGTTTGAGTGAGGGTTGGTAAAAGTATTAGAATTTAGGAATGGAAGGAGAAAATGCAGGGAATGCAAAGATGATGAGTTTTAAAGAGACCCTATGAGGAGGACAAGGGGGATTCAATGTGAACAATAATACCAAAACCTTTTGTAAACCATTACGAATACCTAGACCAAATGCTAGGAATACTGAAGAAAGGTGTATCAAAGTAGTCAATGGTTCCTCGATAGTTAATATCCAAATAGAATATATTGAGCATGGTATTGATACCATGTAGTAAAGGAGGTTGATATATGGATTTTTGGGAATCCAGCCCACCCTCCTCACATTCAAAACTTGGGCATCACATAATTAGAAACCTAGAGGTGAGTTCACTATTTAAATTTATCCTAATGGTTATTTCTTGATTCTATTTATAAATGAAGAGAATCATAGAATAAAATATCTAGGGCGACCCTTGGTTCTATGTTAGAGCAAGAATTTTCATGAAACCATGAAATAATGGGTTTAGGGTGGAGGAGATATCGTCTATTGGACCAGTATGGGTTAGACTATTTAAACTCTCAATAAAATTCTAGAACCAAAGTCTTTGCAATAGTAGGGAACACCCTGGGGACATATATCATGGTAGTATATAGTTATCTAAAACTCAAACAAATAGTCTATGTCTGAATATGTATCTTGATAGACTTTAAAAAATATTTACCCAAAAATGTTACACTACAGTTTAGAGAGGACCAATGGTATCAAGAAGTTGAGTATGATAATGTCCTATTTAGATGTCATATTTTCCATGAGTATGAACATGTAGCTAGGGTTTGTATTCATATGATGCCAAAATAAAATAAGGTAAATGCATTCCTAGAGGGTTTTGAAGCACCGAATAAAAAGAATAGACAGAGAAAACTAGTTAGTAAAAACGATGATCTTCTCTTAACTAATGGGTCCACACATATACAAATGGATAATTTATTAGATAAATAAATAGATACAATGGATATATAGGTAGTACAAACCTAATTCCTAAACCAATCCCAAGAAGTAAATGTAGGATACCAAAATAACCTAGCTTTAACTATATCCTACTCGAAAGATCAGACTCAACAACCCAAAAGTTCTAAAAGGAGAAGTACAACTAGGAGATAAATTAGAACATACAAAAATTCATACTAAAGGGATACAAATCTTAGAAATCAATAGAATGAGCAATGATTCCCTATTCTCAAGTCTCGAATCAAGAAGATATCCCTGAGCCAACCAAGGTGTACCAAGAAACTGCCAAGAAACTAAAAATAAATACATACAAAAGAGTAGGTAGGAAAACTACTCAATACAATTTAGCCAAATAAGGAGAAAAGTTGTTAGTAGAGGGGAAGTTTAAAGACCTCATCCAAATATTCACCCTCCAGTAACTCAATGAAGATATTTACATGGAACATGATAGGGCTAAAAGGCAATCTATCTAAATATAATAAGGTAAAAAATAATGGTATATGTGAATCAATCACATTTGGTGTCCCTTTAAGAGATAAAACTCATAGTGGAAGAGATGGAGGATCTAGCCCAAAAAAAATGGTCCACTAGGAGGATCAAAGCATTTGTATCTAGGGGAGCATTAAGAGGTGTGGTTTGTTTTTGGGACCCCTCAAAAATAATAGTATATTCCTCAATAGGAAGTTAGGGGATCTTATACATGGTAGTACAAAGCAAATAATCATATTACAAGATGTTATGTATAAATATCTACTCACCCATGACCTTAGAGGAAAATATTTAGCAATGGAAAAGTATATCTTACTTCTTAGAGCATCATCCTGATGCAATGCCCATAGTGGGGTCACTTCAACACTATTACCTCTTTGGTAGAGAAGATAGAAGAAACTGAATCTTGAATGGTATTTTAGATTTTATGCTATAGCACATCTCTCACCTCTTCCTAGTGGACATTATTCTAGAGAAAAAAATGATTGCTTGGTCCAATAGAAGCAAAGGGAAAGATTGTATCCTAGAGATATTGGGTAGGTTATTTTTGTTAGAATATTATATTACCAAAGGATATATACGAAGAACTAGAACCTTGGATAATATAGGATTGGATCTTTGGCTAGTGCTAGTGGAAATGTGGAGGTCCACACTATTTCATGCACCTTTTATCTTCTATCTTAAGTGGTTAAGAGATAGCAAGATATGATATAAAATCATTCAGTGGTGGCAAAAAGGAAATCCTATATATGATACCCACATGTTTATATTTACCAAAAGATTGCAATATATCAAAACTCAGCTCAAGTAATGGAATTGGGATGAGTTTGGTGATGTCCAACAAAATAAAAATTAAATCACTATATTTTTGGAGCAATTGAATACAAATATTAGGACTAAGGGTCTAATAGATGAGTCGAGTAGGGAGGAGCTTAGACTTACAACACTTTTTGGAAGAATAGGGAAAAATAGAAGAGCTCCTTTCAAAATAAAAATATAGAGTCCAATAGTTGTAGGAAGGGGATCAAAATACGATATTATTCTACAAATTGCTTTTGTTAATGTAGGTCCACAACTTCATAGCATTGTTGAGGGACTAGAATGGGAAACATGTGTATACAAAAGAGGGGATGAAGAAGTTGTATTAAATTACTTCTCTACACTATTCTAGGCCATGGAGTTGGATTCAAAAAAATAGAAGGGGATCCTCAAGAATATCTACAACACTATAACACATTCAAAGAATCAAGTCCTTACTGCACTAGTAATAAGTGAGGAATTAAAACTAGTGGTATTTAAAATAAAAAAATAAATACGTCAAGGTCATATGGATTCCCAATTGAGTTCTACCAAGAATTTTGGAATATAATCCAAGAAGACTTATTGGAGGTAGTGAAAGAAGTTAAAATTGTAAAGATGGTGCTAACAAAATTTAATAAAACTAATATAAAACTAATACTGAAAGCTTAGAAGGAAGACACAATATGTATCTTCAAATCAATAATCTTATGCAATGTCCTTTATAATATCATCAAAAAAATAATGGTAGAAATATTCAAGACCTTACTTCATAATATAGTCTTTCTAGAATAGGGTGCTTTATCGAAGGCCAATAGATAATTGATGAAATTGTATTGGCTCAGAAGGTGCTTCACTCAATGCATATGCAAAATAATTTATCCATATTCATTATATTAGACCTATCTAAATATTATGATGGAGTGGAACGATATTTTCTCCAAAAGTGTTAATACATTTTAGATTTTCCTAGGATTGGGTTCAATGGACTATAGTGTGCATATCATTAGTTTCATATTTAATGATGATAAATAGTTTCCCATCTCACCCTTTTAGGGAATCAAGAGAAATTGGACAAGGAGATCCTTTATCCCCTTATTTTTCATCATAGTCGTAGAAGTGTTGTAGAGAAAATTTTCCAACAACAAAATAAAGGAGACTGGGAAGGAATAATAGTGGTAGTGGGGGTTGACTCTATTACTCATATATAAATTGTTGATGATTTTGCCTTAGTCAGTAAGGCAAAAATAAAAGAGGTATGAAAATTTAAAATGATACTTAGAGCCTTCACAATACTAATGGGTCAATTTATGAACAAAGATAAAATAAAAGGTCGTATTTGTTCATTGCTCTCCCATATATGAGGCTATGTTATTAGATAAGCTCATATTCTAGAAAACTTCTCTTGCAATATCCTATTTGGGAATTCTACACAAGATGGGTAGGCAAAAAAAAGAGGATTGGGTATGCCTAATTGATAGGATAAAAAATAAGTTAGGCAAGTGGACAAATAGATAGCTCTCATCAAGATGAAAAATAACCCTAGTCATAGTTGTACTCTAATTCATACCCATATATGTTCCATCAGTGTTGAGTGTCCCCACAACTGTATTGAGAGAATTTTATAAGATCTATTATATCTTTTTTTGGTGAGGTACAAAGAAAACTAAAATGTGGGCCCTTATCAACTAGGAGAAAATACGTTGGCATAAGGAAGAAGGGGGACTAGGTCTTGGGATACATTTAAAAAAAATAAAGCACTAGCAAAGAAACTATATTGGATACTACTAAAGAACCCTCATGAGCTTTGAAACCAAACTCAAAGTAAAATATACAAAAAATAATGGACAAGATGATATAGTTTGATCAAAACTAATATTTAGAGGCTCCTCTATCCTATCAATATAGAAGATACGAGAGGATATGATAAATAATAAAATCTTTTACATTATTCAAAATGGAGAAAAAACTAGGTTCTAGTTCGACTCTTGGGATGGCTCTCTCCACTGATAACACATTTTCTAGAATGGGGACCTATCTTAGAAGAATTGCATAAAACCAATTGGTTGACAATGGAATATTATAGTTGACCAATTGATAGAAGCTAGGAAGTGGAGAAGTAATCAATTTCTATCCTACAATTGTCAATACAACTACAGGAATCCCAAAGAGTGGAAATTCAAAGTATTTTAAGCAGAAGGTCTTATTCTTATTCTTAGAAATATGACTCTTTGGGATGGGGTAGATGTAACCAAAGGGAATACATAATTTATTTAGTTTATCAAACACTTACTCTACCCCACAACAATCACCTCAAGGACCTTTTAAATAATATTTGGAAACAGAACCTATAGCCTTTGGTGTGATTTTTTTTTGGTTACTATTACACATAAGGGTCCTTATGAGGTATCAACTCATGAAGATGGGTATACATGTACTATTTATATGTGATATGTGTTGGGAAATTTTATAAACCATATATCACCTCTTCATAGATTATATTATAGTGGTAAAATTTTAGAAAATGATGACATTGCTCTTAGTAATTAGATTGTAGCAATCAAGGACTCTTGAAAAAATATGGAGAGAATAGATAGTTGGTGTGGGTACGAACTTATATTCTAGTCTAGAACCTCTAGAAAGAGAGAAACAACATAATTTTTAATTATAACTATCAATACTACCTTATTTGGAATAAAATAATATCTTATCTGGTAGAGTCCATCCAACTCATAGTCAAGACTCAGTTCCCAAGGGACAATGATAACCATATACTTAGTAGACTAATTATAGATCCAACTAAAAGTAATCAACAATGATTGGCAATCTCTACCTCAAAAATGGATATAACTGGAAAGTGGGTCTTGCCACTAGAAGGAATGGGTAAGGTTAATACTGATGGAGCATCAAGAGGGAATCTAGGTAAATCTAGTGTAATGGGGATAGGAATATTATTTTATGGAACCCTTGTCTTTATTTTTTCCAAACATTTAGAAATCCTTCATAATAACCTAGCTGATGAACTTACCTTGATTAAAGTAATATAGAAAGCCCTTAAGGTATGTTGGACAAGAGTACAAATAGAAGCAAACTCACAACTATTGATCAACAAATTGAATAATCCAAATACTAAGAAAACGAAGGGTTGGAGACTTGGTAGACTGATATATCATAAGATCACAGTTGAAAAAAAAATTGATTGTAGAGTTAACACACATTGCTTGAGAACAAAACATGGTATTAGATGCATTGGGTAATTGGGCTCTTGATAAGGGCAATATCATATGTTATAGAGATCCACCTAGGTGGTGGTCACAACAAACTAAGTAATTGCTTCTCACCATTATATGTTTGGATGATTTGATCTGATTTGTTTTTTAGTATTTTTAGGCTTTATGTAACATAGTATAATGTTGTATGTATAAGAGTAGATATCATATAACAATTGGCTCAAACGAGTATCTCTAAAAAAAGGTGAAGATGTAGAATGTGTTGATTTGAATAAATAGAATCTTTTATAAAAAAAAGTGTTTTATTTTTTATAGTTGTTAGAAGAATTTTATCGAATAGTATTATAAACCTTCATTAGTAATAATTAATGATATGAACGAATCTTCTCTTCTTTGCATGTAAATTTAATTATCTTGATCAGTTATCAACCTACTTTTTGATCATTTCCCTAAAGTTGGTATGTATGTTATCTAACCAAATTCCTTACCCTTTCACATCCTTTCTAGAAGTTTCCATGTAGAAATATTCCTTTCTTCTTTATGATATGAAAGGATTACTACCTTTGGTTCTCTCCTTTAGTTCTCCTATGAATAGGCCTCAATTTGTTCTAAAAACTAATATTCTTATGATCTAAAAGATATCCCTAAAACATTGATCACAAATTTATAAACATATGATTAATCTAATATTTCCTTGGCCACCTAGAACATTAATGGCTATTTTATTCCTAATTAAAGCTACAAGTTATTTCTAACCCCCATTCATAATCATAAAAAATAATAGTCCATAATTCCAAATCTAAATCAGTGGTAAAGTATTTTAGTTGTCTATGTAAGTTTTTTTTAAGGTTAACCCCATTTTAAAACTTTATGAACTCAAGTGTTCCCTATTATATATATGCAACCAAACCCATGTGATATATCTATAGATAATATTCCTCAAAATCCCATCATTGATAATGCCATGAAGGTAGAGAACATTGGCCCATATAGAGGTAAATCATAAGAGGACTTAGCAATAAGCCAATTTTTGGTTTCTTAGAATGGCATGGTCATATTTTGTAGTATCCAAATGCACTCAACACTCAATCCTTACATAGTGAAAAATAGTGGAAATATCTTGTGAGTGTGTAAAATAGGCCAAATTCTTATTTGACTTGATCTTTTGATGTACCATTTTCTAACTACTTACATATATCAAACAAAAAGGCAAATAAATACTAAAAATAAAACCCTAATATATTTTAATATAATAGAGGCAATGTAACAAGATCAAAATATTCTTCTATATATTTATAGAATAAAATAAACACATGCATCATCCATTATTAGCTAGTGAAATAAACATAATTTTAATCTAACATAAAGCATTCATACATAATAGATGCATATAAGAAATAAGACAAAGCAAAATTAGCCACAACTTCTTATATATATATATATATATATATATATATATATATATATATATATATATATATATATATATATATATATCATAATATTTATTTTATAGAGATGTCAAATCAAAAGAGGCTTGAATACTATTAACAAAATGACTCAAAGTTTAATTCTAGATTAATACAAAGAGGAAAGTGAAAGGAAATACATATAAATCTAGATATTAGGCATAAGTAGCTAATTTTTAATGCCTTACAATGCAATTGGAACCAATATTCATAAGCAAAAACTAGGGATATTTCTCTTCAAAATTGCAAAAGTAATCAAAACATTTCCCTTAGATCAAGCAAGGGATGGGTTTACATTCAATGTTGATGGGCTTGTGGTATTTGGATTTGGAGTGATTAATATTGAAGGATTTGGGACTCCTAAATTTGAAGCCTCCACATCTATTACCAACTACTTTTACTAGAAAATTTCCCCTAAAACTAATTAAGGGTTTCTTGTAATTAATGTCATTGGGTTCAAGGTCTCTAGATAGAGTTTAAATGGCTACCACCATTAAAACACCTTTGTATTCCCTTATAATATTGTTTCTAAGTTGTGCAAGTATGTGGATTTAAGTGTTCCTATAATGGTTGGCTTTATGTTATTAATTACTTTTCCTAAGATATGAACTTTGAATGGGACTTATAGTAGAGGCACTCATCTATCATAGAATTTCCTCAATATGAGTGGGGTAGAGGGTTGGTGGAAAATTTTGAAAGGACATTGCCACTTTTTGTAAAAATTATTGATTGTTATATTGGACTACTTCTTCCTCAATTACATAAACTGTAGATTTTATCTTGATATTCCTCTTATTCACATAATCTTTCCTAGGCTATTAATCACTAAAATTGGATGGTTGGCATAACTTCTTAGTACTACATCATTTGATTTTTCTTCTAATTTGTGTGAGCTATTAGATTGATCTTTGACCATTAGTGTCTTCTAAATGTGGAGTGTGGAGATCATGTGACAAACACATGAATTTTTATCATGATATTGATAGATGTGGAAGAATTTTTCCATGGCCATTGATCCTTGTTGCACTTCAACCTATGACAGGGATACCTTTTCATATTTGAAAAGTCCTTCAAGATGGTATAGTTCATTGGTTTATGAGATTAGATGGTCCATGGGACTTTGTGACCAAGACATATAATCCTTCCCTATGAACCTTTATATGGATAATTAGATTTTCCACACATTGGTGAATCTTCCTTTGATATACACTTGTTGGAACAACAACTTATCTCTCTCTAAGTTTTCAATACCTATACCATGTTCTCAATATTTGGCTAATGATGAGGATTTTTCTCTAAAAATTTCATTGATGGAACTTTTAAGTAGCATGGGACATTGGATAAATAATAAATTATTCATAACACTTTAAAGGTTATTTTTTCTCACCTACCCTTGGATCAAAATTCACCATTTTATCAAACAAGATCAATGGTCCATGTTATTTTTTTTGCCACTGCTATTAATTTTCCTTGAAAACAAATTCCCACTATACATCTACAAATCAACAAGTGATGTGGCTTTGAGAACTCTTTGTGGATTTTAAATTTTCAAATAAGTATTTATCATTGATTATTAAGATCATAAAATCTATGCAACATCAAATATTTACTATGTAAATAGGTATTCTTGCCAACTAAGGTTGGGAGAAGTCCATCAACATTTAAAAAAATTATGAAATATTGGATTAATCAGTACATATCTAAAGTATTATGTATTTGGTGGAGGACTGTTCCTACCATTATTTATTGGAAGTTATTAAAGATAATCTCAAAATGCCCATGTTTACAACCGTATTATTGCCTCTCTTGATAATGTTTATAGGTATGGTGCTCCTCATTAAAAGCCTCAAGTGTAAAAAATGAGTTTCTATCAACTTCATTATAAGATTTAACTATACATAGAAGGGTCATTTACAATAATGATATTATAATAAATGATTTGCTTTGATTTATGGTAAAATAAAAATATACAAAAATAGAGTTTATCAAAATTAATTTGTATGGTGCTTCAAAAAAAAATGTGGAAAATTTGTTGGAGGCAATGTTTTTTAAAATAATAAAGGTAAAATTCTCCTCGCTTACTCATAATCATATAGAACTTCAACTAAAAACTATGCAAAGGCTAGGATAATTTTTTCAAGGAATAAAATTACACTTTAAAATTTTTGGAAATATCTTTCATTTGAGGGGGATTCACAAATTATCATTAGTGATCTAAAAAAAAATAGATGTGGGGATTGGATAAATAATAATACTTATTATTGTTGTTAATCAACTATTAATGGAGGTAATATCTTGAAAATATGAGCATATCTATGGAGAAATAAATTGAATAGTAGATACAATGTTGATATTCATTTTGATGAAATATAAATTATAGAAGGTAAGTAGATGAGTGAGGTTTTCTCTTAATGGAAATATTATCAAGAAGATGATTACAAAAACATAGCACTTGGAGGAAGATGAAGATTATATTTGATATATCTGATAAAAGGGAAATCTACATATGATTTAATTGATAATGCAAAAAATGTAGTATGTTTGTATTTTATGGAAGTATCCCTAATAAAAGTCATATATAGTTTATTTTTAAAACATATTACAAAAATATTAGGCTTGAAAATATTTAATGCACCCTTATTTTTAATGGTTTAAGCAACTTGATTTTTTAACTTTAAATGTTGTATTAAAATATTTATTATGATTAGACAATAATATTCCATTTCAAAAATAATGGACATGCATAGTCCTTTTAATATCTACCTATGGCATGCATAATAAACATGAAGAAAATGCCCTTCAATTTTGATCCATAGTTGCAACCTAAGTATTTGAGTCAATTTTAAATATTGTAATTTCAATTCATATACAATTCAAAAAATTATGAAAAACCAAATTTCTATGGTTAAAATAATTTTTATAAGGTTTAGTAATTCAACCCTAATAGAACAAAGGTTCTACATAAAATTTGTAGCATTGTTATTCTTTACAAAACAAAAAATAGTATTTACCATCTAAAAATGTTTACACTATGTTTCTATGAATAAATAAATGGATAGATACTCTTAATCATCTAGAAAATTGAAGGATATAATATAAATAAATTAAGAACATAGAAAATATATGTGCATAGAAATTAAAGTGGAATAAAATTAAAATAACATAAAATATTAAAAATTAATTTATAGTAAAAATAATACAAATTTTTACATTGGCATTGTAACATTGAAAATAAAATTTACATAGTGATAGATGAGCATGTGGGGTTTGTGACTTGCCTACCTAACATGGTGTATCTTAATATTCTAGTAATATATTCTATCTTGTAAGTTTTGGTTTTCTGTTGTATTAGACTTACAATTATTTCTAAGTTAATGGTTTGCATCCCCTCAATTAGATCAGTGATAGAGATCTATCTTCATGTGAAATTAGATAACGCATAAAACTTTGATCAACAAATTAAATTAAGGGAAAACATAGCTAAAAATTACATAGGAAAAGAGGAATGAATTAGAAAGAACATTGGAAATTAAATTAAACACAACAAAACAACAAGTACACCATCATTTATGTAGGGAATACCTCTAGGAGAATAAAACTAATAAAAATATGTTGTTGTAACTGATATTATTGAAAGAAAATTAATATTAGAATCTGTATGAGTTGAGCAAAGTAACTCTTGGGAAAAAAATGAGATTTAACATCTCATACAAATCCTAATAACCCCCAGAATTTCCTATGTTCCCAATGGTGGGAAAATGTAAAAACATCTCCAAATTACGTTTTTCTTGTAGGGTATAAAGAAAGGAGGGCTTGCAATGTCAAAAGTCATTCCCTTCCCTCTTCAACTCCTCCCTTTCTTATTCAACTTCTACCTTTATTCTTCAACTCCTCTTCTAGTAACATTTCATATTTTACTTTTTCTTAAAATCCAAAAATAGAAACTTTTCTCTTGATCAACCTTCAATCTTGATCAAATCTCCCCAATAAGAGGTATTTGTTCCCCAAAATCTCATTCAATGGAATTGATATTTTATCAAAAATTAAACAAATGGAGTTTAATATAAATGTAAACTTAGACAAAAAATAAAATACGTCCTAAAATAGTAAATCTTTAATCAACATGAATGCAATGTGTTGATACTTTGAGCTTGCCTAAATTTTATCATTTTCTAGTAAGCAATAATCCAAATACCAAAATACTTCCTCTTTGTTTGGGATACATATGCCATAACAAATGTCAAGAAGATTTACAAGTGGAAATTCACCACCTCAAGACTATAGTAACTATCCCTCATTTTTTACTTTTTTGAATCTTTCAATAATGCTTTGGTTTCGTATACACATAATTAAGGGCTAGAAGCTATCCTAGATTCAAGACAAGAAATAGGTAAAAAAATGAATATGGAAACTAACCAAAAAGTAGGCCACAAGACTAATCAACATGATATGGTATAAGAAGGTAAAAATATTATAGAGGAAGGATTGTTGATGCTTTAGCTAATTGGGCATTGGATAAAGTTGATATTACTTGCTATAGCCACCCTCTCAAATGGTGGACTTTGCAAATCAATTATTCTCTTCTATCTATCCTTTCTTTGGATGGTTCCAGTACTAGAGGTACCTAGTTCATATTTTATTTGTATTAGCTTCTCTTTGGTTTAGTTAGGGTATTTTTGATATAAATAGGCATGTAATATTTAGTTTATTAGTATTTGTCGACAACTTAGAATTTAGACAATTATTTGTTAGTTTTTTAAGATTTGTTATAGTCTGTATTTGGCATCTTGTATGCCTATTTAATATTGCAAATTTAGTAAAATACCATTTAGGTTTTCTCATTCCTAATCACTCATATCAGAGTAGGAATTTTATACCTATGAGGTGGGATTTCCCTCGTGAAAATCCCCCCTCCCCTCTTCCACATTTCTTATTTCGCTTAGTTTTTTTGGTTTAATGGTGTTATTCCAATTTGGAGGATCTCTTTTACCAGATTGAGATATATTAATGCATTTGCAGTGGCCACTCATGATATTTTTGGTGCCTAAAATTGAGGCATATGTGTCTTAGGCATCTCCATAACCAATTGAGGTGACCTATGTGGTTTTTTCACCTGCACATAGCTTACGATGACACCCATCGATCATCAGGTAAATCCATCCTAATCTACAAGCTTCAAGAGTAGTCATTGTTCAATGCCATCCTGCTATAGTTGGACTTAATTCCAAAACACTGACCTGTAAACTTACTCCATGGTTCCCATAATGTAAACAAGGATTTCCATGTGATCACTACTATCTTCCATGCCCAGATAACTAGAAGGTATTTTGTTGTTTTTTGTCATTACATTAATGGAAAAATTGTGGACAACATGTACTCTTGCAGCCCATGAAGTTAGAACTTGGCAACGATTCCATGGATGGGGGATTTCCCCATGATTTATCTCATTGAATCATATATCTATCAATTCAAACTACAAAAGGAATCATGGTTTGATGTGGTCGATACCACAATCTTGATCTTCCATAAGAAGCATCGTTGTTATAAATATCGCATCACAATAGTTTGATTAGGGCCCAAAATTGCTATATCTGAGACCATGGATGTCTATAGTCGATATGGGTTCTAAATTTTTTCTTGCCTCTGATGTTTCCATCCCCTCTTACATTTTACACTTGGTCGTCGATCATACCATATTAATGTTGTCAAACACATTGTGCATTATTTCCTGGTAAACTGCGACTGATATCGATAACTTCTATCAGTCCATCTAACATGTAACAGTATCTTTGACTATAATTGATGGTTACATTGTACCAAATAGGGGACCTATGTAAGATGGCTATGGCTACCCATATCTCTAGAGATCAAGTCAATCCAATGAATATCATGGAGTTAGTTGTGCACCCGTGGCAACATTGTGATGGAGTGAAAAGCCTATTCCTAGGGTTTAGAAGAAATTATTCTTTACGACTTTATATTCACACATGTCTATACCTACATCGGCCTAAGAAATGGTCTCTTTACTCTTGGTTGTCCATCCGATGAAAAAGTACACTCTCGATGGAGTTTCAAAATCCACTCTTCGGTTAAATAATTTTTGTTGCGTTAGTAGGGGCACGTACTATCTACTAGAACATGCTAGAAAACATCTATGAATGCGTGCATGATTTATGAAGGCATGGCATCCATTGATGAGCCACTTGGCATTTTTTTTGGGTTGCACCAAAAGACTTACATTGGATAGCGATGTGTCTTTCGACTGTACTATTGGAGAATAAAGCTCCACGTCTGCTAGTATTTTTTGGCTGGAAATTGTTACTTGTTGATGCAGGTAAATCAAGAGCCCATTGGACCAGGAAAAAAAATATAGTGCCATAAATTATAGCCAAAATAATCTCGAATTGAATGTGAATGCAATGATCCGGTGGCTTTGACCCACCACGAGAGGTTTTCAAACTCTTTATTTTATAGAATATTTTGAAGAAGATAGGGAATATTCATATTTTACATTTTAAATGGCCCTTTGGTCCTATTTTTTTTGCAGTAGAATACCTATTATTTTTCACAATTTTAGAGGCTCAATATTTTTGCAAGTATAGGCTTGCATATAGTCGTTGGAAATCTCTTTTCGATCCGGTTCCAATAAGACTATAATTTTGATATTTTGTAAAGGTCTTCTTGACCTTATGGTGCTCCGAAGTTTGGGATGACAAAATATTCTTTCATACCCAAAATTATTGTAATATGGAGTGCATTCTCGGTTGAAACCGACACTCCTTAAATCCACCATCACCTTTTAAGAATTTTTTGGAGTATGTTCTCCTTTAGAAGACAAATGGCCCTTGTTATGTGATCATGGAAATCACATGGGAACTCCATACATTGGAGTAGTCTTCACCCATATTTGGCTTATCTCATAGTGGATTTTTTAGTAGCACCACATCAACATCACTTTCGCAACTCCAAATACTACAAATATCTTGACACTTTGGAGGATTTTTTGCTATTATTGTTTTATAATAATAAGTGCAAATTGGTGGTACAGACACTCCATTCTATGCTTATTTTGCATCCCCATGCTTTGTGCCAAATTCCTCCGCTCTTCCTCCACCGACTATAGTTACAAGATACTTGCTTGGCAGGATCGTTTGTACTAAGTTTTGGGTGCATGCTTATGGTTCAGCATGATTGGTGTGAAGAGTTATGACTTTTGAAGTTTGAAAGACATGTTTACAAGACCCTTTTTAGGCATAGTAGTGACTCCTACATGCTAGAGGCTAACCCAAGAGGCAACAGAACTCGAGATCCCACTAGGGATTCCAAAATGGACCCCTTTTTTAGCATGATTTTTTCTCATTGTAACTCCCTTTGATGGATTAGTGGCGATATATTTTGGGGCTCTTAAACATAGTCTATCTCTCTTCTATTTTGAACCACTTTGAAGGAATTATTTCTTTTGGGGAACTTTTCCACTTGTAAAAGCATTGGAATCCAATGCTTATATGGTTGGGAGGGATGATATGGATAGGCATAGAATATTTAGTTTGTTAGTATTTATCAACAACTTAGAATATCAACAATTATTTGTTAGTTTGTTAATATTTTTTATAGTCTGTATTTGGCATCTCGTATGCCTATTTGATATTGTAATTTTAATAAAATACCATTCAGGTTTTCTCATTCGTGATCAATTTTAGTTTCTCAACTCAGAAAGATCATTCTTATGTTTCCTTAATTTAATCTTGGCTAAAAGACCTATTAACCTAGATTGGACAAATATGTAATTTCTTTTTACTTCAATTTAATACTTTAGTGTGTGTGTATTTTTGTGTTGTTTTTGTTTTTGTTGTTTATTTTTGTGTTTTTTTGCTTTTTTTTATGATTTTATTTTTTGTGTTGTTTTTGTGTATTTTTTGTGTTTTGTTGTTGCTTTTTATTGTTTATGTTTTTTTTTTTGTTTTAGGCATACTCTTTGAGTTTGCTAAAGAGGGTAGGCTAGGTGCAAGCCCTAGGTATTTTTTGGTTGAATAGATAACCCTTTCTCCTTGGTACTTACTTTAAAGTAGCACCTTGAAAGGGGTGTTTTCCACAAACAAAAAATAAAATATCCTTATTTTTATAGGATCTTAGAAACTCATCTATGATAGTTATTGCTTCTTTCTAGTTGACATACCACATGAACTATAGACCTTTTGGAATAAATCCTACTATTAGAAAGCTTATTGTTTCAACTCAATTAAAAAATATATTTGTAGCACAGGGGAGAGTGTTCCTGGAGGAGGCGGTGATTTGGGAGATTTGGAAATGATTCCTAGATTTTTGTAGCAAATTTTACCCAAATCGTACAACTTGTATGATTTACCTTGTACGGTTTGAAAAAGACTCAAAATTGGTTGTACAGTCACCAAATCGTACAACTTGTATGATCCAATTTCTACAACACTAAAAATTGTATAATTTACCACTTATTAAATTTATTAGAAATGGTTTTGTACGGTTGTACGTTTTGGTACATAAGATGTACGATTTCACCAAACCTTTGTTGAATCATCCATTCATAGATTTACCAATTTGTAACACAGTTTCCTTCAAGGTATGTTTTGGGATATTTTCCTATTGCAATTCCCAACTTTTCCTACAATATGCAAACTCTAATTTAGTACCATTGAATTATTATCATCCTCAACATTTCTAAAAATCATACAACTGCAGAATGACATCTTTGTACAAAAAAATAATATTTAGAATTAGTTCCTTAGCATTCTCTAGGGTTATGAGTTAGTAGTTAATAGTAGTACATTGCTGCAAGGTCCATATTCCGCACTACTTTTGCCATACTTGCACATAATACAAAAATAGAAATTACCATCCACATGTACAAAGGAATATACAATGACTTATACCTATAATGCTTCTTTCATTGTCATGGCTAAATACAAATACAATGAGCAACAATCCATGTACTAACATAAACCATTGAACAACAACAACTATCAATCAACATGCAAGAACCATTAATGAACTATCCTGAAAATCCATGAACAACCACCAAAATTGAATGGGCGGTACTTATAATGCTTACCCAGGCTGTTCCAAAGTGGTTCCTGAGACAGCCACCATTTACAACTACCATATTTGTAATAATCAACTTGCATTAAGGTGTTCCTAGGTCTAATTTGATAATAATCAAATTCACCTTAAATGTACATTCCACATAATTTTACTTTAATTTCTAATTGCACTTTTTATGAATTTGTATAATTAAACCCAATCGTACATTTTATAACTTTTCATTTGTACAATTAGAAAAAATCTCATATATGTACTTTTTGAAAAACTGTACATTAACAAAATTGATACTAAGAAAAACTATGCAAATCCAATGTTCACTTCTTCTTCTTCTTCTGGGAGGTGGATTTGTTGCCTAAACTATTATCCAAAAGTTTTTTATTTTCTTCTAGTTACATCGGTATAAGTGTATTACTTATATATTTTATACATCTCCTTTTTTATTAATATAATAGATAAAAGAGGCGTGTATGCTTTATAATTATTCTCATATTCCCTACAAATAAAATGATTTGTTCAATATATCCCTAGGTAAAGAAAATATGATGAGGAGAAACCATGAAAACACATTCACAAAAAGAACTAAAAAGTCTTTGATTTGAAAAATAATGCATTGGATTGTACTAGTCAAAACCTACCAATGGGCTTACTAATTGTGATAGTTATACAATAGCTAAGAATAATTAATTTAAAAAGAGAAGTAACAATATGTATCCCTTCACTTAATTATGAAACCTATTTGGGCATATTTTCTTTTTCTAAAATAAAAATATGTATCTTACATCCTAATAATGCATGGGATTGCATGTAATATATTAATCATATTATATTATCTTGAAATAAAGACTATATTTCCTAATTTTGGCTTTATAACTTGCTACAATAGAGAGAATAACTATAGTTGTAATGTTAAATTCAAGATCTCTTTCTCTAAGAGAAGGAAATAATG
This sequence comes from Wollemia nobilis, assembly GCA_028583015.1. Classification (NCBI taxonomy): domain Eukaryota; kingdom Viridiplantae; phylum Streptophyta; class Pinopsida; order Araucariales; family Araucariaceae; genus Wollemia; species Wollemia nobilis. Next base: position 1,659,638 of record JAQPPZ010001148.1, on the reverse strand, counting down.
TAAACTCGTCATTACTTTATTAGGATGTAATATAGTATCATGATCCTCTTTAATCATATTTCCATCCTCTTTAATCGAGAAAGTGAACTCTAAAGACCTAGTCCTTTAACTATGATATCAACTTATCTAAATGAATCATAATGTTAGCATTTTTTATACAAAATTGATCCAATGAAAGATGCATGCTTCCAACCCATCATTGTTATTTTTACAAAGCTTATATTCTACATGTTAATCTATGTAATGCATGAATTCAATATATCAAGCTATAAGTACCTATTCCCTATATTTCTTTAGGGGAGTCCACGGTTATAAGAATATCTTCATCACTTGTAATATGAGCAATAGTTGTAGCTACAATATATGAATTCCATGCACTCTATGCAAAGGAAAGTTCTCAAAAACTATATCATAGCCACCAAAATGTATTATAACCAATGTATTAAAATGGAAAACCAAGATAAACTCATCCTTCATAGTAAATTGCATCCTATATATTCTCCTTGTTTGGCTCCTTCCTCTTCATACTCAGGCACTGGGGAATGCCCTCTTTCCTTTGTGCATTCGGTCACCGTTGAATGCCCTCTTTCTTCCATGAAATAGGGCAATGCCAATTGCTCGATACTTGTCATCTCCTCTATAGGGCTCCCCTCTTCTTGCTTTATTTCAACAACAACATCCTATTGCCTTTTTTTGCCACCATCTCCCTCTACGTCGAGGTTCTGCCTCTATGCTTCTACATAGTGGACCAGTGCTGATATCAGCCCATGGTGGGCCAAGGCAAACGGTTATCCCTTATGGTACCTAGTTGCTTCTTCCTTCAGGGCATTTTCCAGGTAGAAGGGCACGTTCAACTTCCTTCCATGCACTAGGTGATTCAAAAACTACACATGGTTAGCGTGCAAATGGGTATACTTCTCGGTGCATGTAAATAATCGAGTGACCTGCTCGAATATCTTTCATAGATTCATGGGAAGGCTACTTTTGGGTAGCCCTTCCTTATATATCTGCATATTTTCTCCTGGCAACAACACTTCGGCATACGACTTTAGTAGTCTGCCTTTGTATATGCATTCCTCTGTGAGGGGCAATCTAGTCGCCTGTGAGATGTATTCGGGGGTGACCAAAATTTCTACCCCTATCACCTGAGCTACGTCGCCCCTCAAGGAGGCAGCAAATTCCTTGGCTGCCTCCATATCCTGGCCCTGACTAACCAGGGTATAGTATTTGAACCATCCCTTGGCCTTGAACTATGTTTTTACCACCCCCCTGATTCCTTCCGTATCACTTGGCTCATTCTTTTTCACTGCATGATTCTTCGACCTTCCTCCCATGGCGCCTTCCCTTACTACTGCATTTTTTTTCTATCCTTACTTCTTCAGGAAGGTGCCTTCTTATAGGGAAGGTGCCTAACCTTAGCATTTAATTCTTGGGTACACCTCTTGAGCCATATCATTGGCACGTTGTTCCGACCATGGGGGGATATGATTTTTTTTATGACGACAATATTTTTTTCGGTACTACATAATTTATGAATAATTATATAAATATTTGATTTAGTATGAACGTACCTTATTTTGTGTTTCATGCATCATGAAGAGCGTTGATTCACTAATTTGTGACACGAGGGAGGGGTATGGTCATCTGATGTCACTCATTTGTGTGGTGATTTCATTTTGATCAAGGCATCCGAGAGACTTAAGTGCTGGATGTATGTGAAAGGTGCTCTTTGGTACCTTCCCAATGTGGAAGACACTTATGCAGCACCTTCCCAATGTGAAAGGTGCTTATATGGTGCCTTCCCTATGTTGTTGGTGCTCTTTGATTGGATGCACCTTTCGGTAGTGGCAGGCACATCGGTGCCTTCCCGATGTGGAAGGCGCTTATATGGTGCCTTCCCAATGTTTTCGGTGCTCTTTGAATGGATGCACCTTCTGATGGTGGAAGGAATCTCTAATTGGATGCACCTTTTGGTGGTGGAAGGTGTATCTAATTGGATGCGCCTTCCAGTGGTGTAAGGTGCCTCTGATTGGATGCACCTTTCTGTTGAGCAAGGTGCAGCAAAAGAATTACAAAAGTATTGTCATTTTTGTCAACACAGACAGATTGATGTAGTTGATGCAGTTCAGAGGTCAGTCGGATCAAGTGCGGTGAATTTCAAGGAAAACGAGAGGTGACCCAGATTCGAGAAATTGGCGGAGAAAAAGACAAGGAAGAAAAGCGTCGCGATATCGCGACATGTTTTCTGTCGCGATATCGCGACAAAACGAGAGGAGAGAGAAAATGCAAGAAAAATTGTCGCGATTTCGCGACATTGCAGAGAGAGAAAATGCAAGAAAAATTGTCCCGCATTTCGCGACATTGGAGAGAGAAAGTGCATGACAAAATTGTCACGATTTCGCGACATGGCGAGGAGAGAAAGTGAAAGGCAAGCTGTCACGATTTCGCGACATGGGAGAGAAGGAAGCAAGGTGAAAAGATGTCACGATTTCGTGACATAAATGGAGGAAAGGAGCTTGCAACGAAAAGTGTCACGATATCACGACACGTCGGGTTTCCGCGACCCGAAGAGGAGAGAGAATGCTCGGCAACAAAGGTGTAGCGATTTGTTGCATGTTGAAATGAATGGCAACAAAGGTGTAGCGATTTGCTTCATGAATGGAAGTACATGGCACAAAGGTGTAGCGATTTTGCTACAAATAGGAAGTGAGAAAACAAAGGTGTAGCGATTTCGCTACAAGTGAAAAGGCACAAACAAGAAGATGTAGCGATTTTTGCATGACAAAATGTATGGAAACAAAGGTGTAGCGATTTCGCTACAGGTCAAAATTGCAAAACTAAAAGATGTAGCAAGTCGAAAGCACAAGGCACAAAGTTGTCACGATTTCGCTCCCCCCATAAAGCAAAGATTGTACGAAAGCGAAGAACGTCGCGATTTCGTGACATGTTCCATTTTCGGTTGCTGGCAAAGAAGAGTGTATGGAAGCAAAAAGCGTCGTGATTTCGTGACAAAACTGAGGATGACGTCAGCAAAATTGAAAATGTCACGATTTCGTGACAAGGTGCAAGGAAAGCTGTTGGAAGCTGAAAGTGTCATGATTTCGTGACAAGATTGAGGATGACATCAGCAAAAGTTGAAAGTGTCGCGATTTCGCGACAAGTTGCGAGAGAAGCCTTGGGAAGCGAAAGCGTCATGATTTCGTGACATGCTTAAGGATGACGTCAGCAAATGTTGAAAGTGTCGCGATATCGCGACAAGATGCAGGGAAAGCTTTCAAGAGCCAAAATGGTCACGATTTCGCGATAGCAAGGGCATGAATGGTACGGCTACAAAAAGTGTCGCGATATCGCGACAGGTAATAGTTTGGCGGGTAAAAGCCGAAAAAGCATGCAAGGTGACACGTGTCAAAAAAGCATACAAGAAAATCATGCAGCCAGTTACGTAAAAAGTAACTGATGTCAGATCTACAGTTACGATTGACAAGTGTTAGTCATGCACTAGAACAGTTGTATATGCTTGATTGAAAAAGCATTCGATGCATCACATATGTTTTTCAAAAAAGCATTCGTAAAAGGTATTTGAAGAAATTGAACAGCCGAATATGAAGGATCAGAAAAGCTTTCGAAAAGACGTATTTGCAGCATTCAAAATAGTCGTATTGCAAGGAATCGAACCGCGTATTAGGGGTTTTGAATAGTCGTATTGCATGGATTCAATAGTCGTATTGTAGGGTTTTGAATAGTCGTATTGCATGGATTCAACGGCCGTATTGAGGTTTCGAAGGATCGTACTGCATGGAATCGAACAGCCGTATTGCATGGATTCGAGCGAGTCGAGTATGTGATTCGCTGCATGAGGAGTTGAAAGGTTATAAAAGAATAGTCGTACGGAGAAGATGTTTTTGTAAGAGGGAAATTGCTGTAAAAGAGGGTTAGAAAAGAGTCAAGAGAAAAATTAGCGAGCCGTGAGAGTGTGCGAGTTGGGTTAATTGCGGACCGGTCGAGGTCGTGCATGAAGTGAAGACATTCTTATGTCATTTTAAATTGAACAAATTGCAGGTCCAAGTTGGTGCTTGGTACTAGGGGTTGGTGCTCCATCAGTTGCAGTGAGAAAATTAAGGGGTTGGTGCTCCTTCCGGTAGATCTTGGTAAAGTATTTGTAAAATTGATATTTTACAAAGACTGGATTTGGATTGGAGTCCAAGCAGTCATTTTTGAGGAGTAGCCAAATTGGTGAACCTCGGTATATTGAGTGTTGTGGTGTGCTCTCTTGTTCAAGTCAGTTTTCTAGTTTTCAAGTTCTATTTATTTCATATTAAATGTTGTAGATATAAAAATTAATAGCTACACTGATTCACCCCCTCTCAGTGTCATTGTGTGAATATCAATTGGTATTAGAGCAAGGTGCCTTGTTCAAGCTTAATCAGCTAAGGAGATCTTGGAAGAAACAATGGCAGGCGGTGAAGGATTCTCATCCAACAAAGCTCCCTTATTTGATGGAACAAATTACACTTTCGGAAACTCAGGATGCAAACATATCTGAGTGCATTGGGATATGATATTTGGGATTATGTAGATAATGGATACATAGCACCCATTACTCCAACGAGATACTGTTGAGAAGAAAAAATTTGAGAACAACTCCAAAGCTAAGAATGCCATAATGTGTGGGCTTGTTGACGGTGAACTAATAAGAGTCATGAGCTGTAAATCAGCAAAAGACATGTGGGATAAACTGAAGAGCATCCATGAAGGAGACAGCAAGATCAAGGAAGCCAAGCTGCAAACTCATCGAGCACAGTTCGAAGCACTGCAAATGAATGAAGATGAGAACATAGAGGCTTATATGCTGAGAGTCAACGGAATCATTAATGCAATCAGAGGACTCGGTGAAGAAATTGATGATGCGGTTGTTGTGAAAAAGGTTCTCAGAACACTTGCACAAAAGATTTAACTCCAAAGTTTCTGCAATAGAAGAGGCAAAAGATCTAAACAACTTCAGCTTGGATGAGATGCATGGTTCCACTGACAGCATATGAAATGAGAATAGGACAAACCAAGTCTATAGACGGAGAAGCGGCTTTTAAAGCACACAAGAATATAAAAGTTGAACATGAATCCGAGGATGAAGAGACATTGGATGAAACAGAAGCTAATTTTGTTCGAAAACTCACAAAGGGAAAAGGAAAATATAGAGGAAAGCTACCTTTTAAGTGCTTCAATTGTGGAGGAGTCGGTCATTTTGCGGCCAAATGTCCAATGCAGGAGAAAACCAAAAATGGTGAAGGCTCACACCAAGAAAAAGGTGATTGGAAGAAGAAACAAAATTTTAGAAAGAACAACTTCAAGAAGAAAAGCTTCATATCCAAGAATGTTAGCACTTCTGAAGAAAGCTCGGATGAGGATTACGAAGAAGAAAAAGGTGAAGCTCTGTTCATGGCACTTGAAGAGGAAAGAACAGAAGAAAATCGGGAAGGTGATGAAAACTTTAAAGATGAGGCTGAAGTTTATCCGGAAGGAGAATTGGTTGCTTGCACTTGAAGAGTTGAGTGTTGAAAGGAAAAAGAACAAAAAGTTTTCAAGAAAACTAGAAGATGCCAACGACATAATAAACGGTTTAAAAATACGAGACGAGAGGAATTCAAGAAAATGTACGAAGTTCTTGATGAACAATTAAGCTGTAAAGACAGGTTGAATGCGACAAGCTAGAGGAAGACATGGTTAAGTTAAGAATGCGGTTAGAGGAGATGAATAGAAAATTGAACTATTTTCATAAGTTTGAAGAAAATACTTGTAAAAGCTGGATAAAATGTTAAATAACCAAAGGCCTTCCGACATCAAATTTGGTTTAGGCTTCGATGAAGGAGAATCATCAAAGGGTTCAAAGTCCTTGAATGTAGAACCCATAAAGAAAGAAGAAAAGATCAGGGTAGACCTAGAAAAAACAAATCATGCCCAAGAAAGCAATAATTCCAGACTCAAGAAGAGTGCTGAAAAAGATGGCTTCACAAAAGTCACACATCCAAGAAGGAGAAGATTTATGGCTCCTACTTCAAACTGGCAAAGACCGGCACCCGGGTTTAATCATTCCTTTTCTGGTTATTGTTTTAAATGCAATGCTTATGGCCATAAGATTTCAGATTGCGGGCATAATGTATCTCAAAGGAATTTCACAAGCAGAAATGTTTTTTCTCCTTTAATGAATTATGCAGTTGAATGTTATAATTGTCATAATTTTGGACATATTGCTAGAAACTGTAGAAGCACTTTTGCAGCAAATAATTATCAGGGTAGAAAATCTCAATCAAGTGAGTTGAAACAAAACAAGAAATTTCTTGAAAAACAAGCACATGCTAATGAGAAGACAAAGGCAAAACAAGTAGCCAAATATGTCATCAAACCAGAATGGAAAGAAAAGGAATCTTTGATTGTTCAGACTGCCTTTAAAGCTCAGAACAAATCTGCACCTTGGATACTTGACAGTGGTTGTTCCAGTCACATGACAGGTGACAAGCGAAAATTTGAGAATTTGCGGAATTATGAAGGTGGTTACGTGAAATTTGGAAATAATGATGGAGCAAAGATTGTTGGAAAGGGATCAGTCAAGATCAGTGATGGCAATATAAAATCAAAAGAAGTCTTGTTTGTGATTGGTCTGAAGCATAACTTGCTGAGTGTAAGTCAAATCTGTGACAGAGGTCATGATGTAATCTTCAAGAAGGAGGGCTGTGAAGTAAGAAAGACAAAAAATGGAAAGTTAATAGCCACTGGACTGAGAACTTCTGGAAATATGTATACACTTTCAGAGACTTCAGAAGGAGCTTGCTTGGTTGGTCAGGAAGAAGAAAACCGGTTGTGGCACAAGAGACTCGGTCACATAAGCTTTGATAATCTGGTAAAAATCAGCTCAAAAGGGGCGGTAAGAGACATACCAACTATTGGTAAACCTTCAAACAGTATTTGTGAGTCATGCCAAAAGGGAAAACAAACCAGAGCCACTTTCAAAGCAAAAGAATATTTCACGAGCAAGCCATTAGAACTAATTCACACTGATTTATGTGGACCCATGAGATCTGAAAGCATAAATGGACACAAATATTTTATGCTATGTATAGATGACTACTCAAGAATGACATGGGTACTATTTTTGAAACTTAAATCGGAAGCCTTTGAGATGTTTAAAACCTTCAAAAATCTTGTTGAGAATCAATCGGGAAAAAGAATTAAATGCCTAAGATCGGACGAGAGGAGGAGAGTTTATTTCGGAAGAATTTGCGAGAATACTGTCAAAAATATGGGATAAGAAGACAGTTTTCAGCGGCTAGAACACCTCGGCGAGAATGGTGTTGTAGAAAGGAAGAATAGGACGAGTGCAGGAAATGGCACGGACAATCTTTGGTTGAGAACAAAATAGGTGACGAGATTTTGGAAAGAGGCGGTACATCTACGAGTTTACATTCAAAACAGGTGCATGCTAAGACCACATGAAAGCAAAACACCTTATGAGCTGTGGTTTGGCAGAAAGGCAACAGCAAGACATTTCAAAGTATTTTGCGGCAAGTGCTACATCAAACGGATGAAGATAATCTCGGTAAATTTGAAAATAGAGTGATGAAGGTATCTTTCTTGGTTACTCAACAAAAAGCAAAGCCTACACATGTTACAACAAAAGGCTAAAGAAAATTGTTGAGAGTCCTGATGTGAAAGTTGATGAAGGTAGAGAACAAGAAATTACTTATCAAGAAAACTACCCCATCTATGAAGAAGTCATTGAAGGTGATGATGAAAAGGAAACGAGATAAGAATCAGAAAATTGATCCGAGATGGTGTAAAAGCTGAATCAGAAGAAGAAGAAAACAGGGAAATTTAAAACAGAGCAAGCGGCAGAAAAATCATCCAAGTGAGCAGTTATTGGGGATCCCAAAGATGGTATTCGAGACAAGAAGAAGCGGCGGTGCGGAACTATTCTCTGTTATCTAGCATTGAACCTAAAAATGTTGCTGAAGCAAGCACTGATGAAAGTTGGTTGAAGGCAATTAATGAAGAACTAGATCAGATTGAGAAAAACAATACCTAGGAATTAGTACCTAGACCAACAAATAAAAACATAATTGGCACTAAATGGGTTTTTGAAATAAATTAAATGAAGATGGACGGGTTGTCGGAAATAAGGCAAGATTGGTGCAGTAAAGGCTATGCTCGAGGTTGAAGGCATTGATTTTGAGGAAACTTTTGCACGGTAGCAGGACTAGAGGCAATCGGAATGTTTACGGCATTAGCGAGTTCATAAAAACTTCAAAGTATATCAAATGGATGTAAAATCAGCATTTTTGAATGGAAAAGCTGGAAGAAGAGGTTTACATTGAACAGCCGGATGGCTTCCAACTTGGTGACAACCCAGATTTTGTTTGCGGGTTAAAGAAAGCATTATATGGTTTGAAACAGGCACCCGAGCATGGTATGCAAGGTTGGATAACTATCTAATTAAACAAGGGTTCAAGAAAGGTTTGGTGGACAACAACTTATATGTCAAAACAGAGAAGGGCCATCTTATTGTTCTTGTTGTTTATGTAGATGATATAATATTTGGCAGCAGCATGGATGAATATTGCAAAGACATATCAACTAAAATGAAGAAAGAATTTGAGATGTCTATGATTGGTGAACTTTCTTATTTCCTAGGACTGCAGGTCAATCAAAATGAAAAAGGCATTTTTATTTCTCAAGTTAAATATGTAAAAGAAATGCTGAAAAAGTTCACAATGGAAGACAGTAAACCGGTTAGCACTCCCATGACAACAGGCTACAAGTTGAGCAAGGATGATAAATCCCCAGATGTAGATCAAACAATGTACAGGTCTATGATTGGAAGCCTGCTGTATTTAACAGCCACTAGACCGAGATATATTACAAGCGGTATGCATGGTTGCAAGATTTCGAGGCCGGTCCCAAAGAAACTCATGTAACAGTTGTAAAGAGGATCTTCGAGATATCTCAAGGGCACTATGGATTATGGGTTGTGGTACCCAAAAGGTAAAGATTTCACTTTGATTGCATATTCGATGCAGATTGGGCGGGGATGTATTGATGACGAGAAAGAGCACAAGTGGAGGAGCATTTTATCTTGGAGACAGGTTGGTAGCATGGCACGACAAGAAACAAGAATCGGTATCTCTATCCACTACGGAGGCGAGAATACATTGCGGCAACAACATGCTGTACTCAGATATTATGGATGAGACAAACATTGAAAGATCTTGGTATTCATTTCAAAGAGCCAATTTCAATTAAATGTGATAACACTAGTGCTATCAACATATCCAAGAATCCAGTAATGCATTCAAGAACCAAACATATTGCAATCCGATATCATTTCTTGAAGGATAAAGTTGGAGAAGGAGAGGTCAAATTGGATTTTGTTCCAACTACAAGCAAGTAGCTGATATATTCACAAAACCTTTGCCAAAGGAAGTATTTGAATACCTTCGGAAGAAGTTGGGAGTAGTCACACCACCCAAGCAGCGACTAGCTATGGGAAACACATTCTCGGGGGGAGCATTCAAACTTTTTAAGTCCGAGAATGTTGTGCATAGACTCGAGGGAGTCTGCGGCGGCCCTTTGGTATTATTGGCAAAGGGGAGAAGAAATTGAGCAAGGTTGCAGTGTGTTGCCAACAATTCCAAAAGGGGAGATTGTTGAGCAAGGTGCAGCAAAAGAATTGCAAAAGTATTGTCATTGTTGTCAACACGAGACAGATTGATGTAGTTGATGCGATTCGGAGGTCGGTCGGATCAAGTGCGGTGAATTTCAAGGAAAACGAGAGGTGACCCAGATTCAGAAATTGGCGAGAAAAAGACAAGGAAGAAAAGCGTCGCGATATCGCGACATGTTTTCTGTCGCGATATCGCGACAAAACAGAGGAGAGAGAAAATGCAAGAAAAATTGTCGCGATTTCGCGACATTGCGAGAGAGAGAAAATGCAAGAAAAATTGTCGCGATTTCGCGACATTGCGAGAGAGAGAAAGTGCATGCAAAATTGTCGCGATTTCGCGACATGGCGAGAGAGAAAGTGAAAGGCAAGTATCGCGATTTCGCGACATTGGGAGAGAAGGAAGCAAGGTGAAAAGATGTCACGATTTCGTGACATAAATGGAGGAAAGGAGCTTGCAACGAAAAGTGTCGCGATATCGCGACACGTCGGGTTTTGCGACCCGAAGAGGAGAGAGAATGCTCGGCAACAAAGGTGTAGCGATTTGGTTGCATGTTGAAATGAATGGAAACAAAGGTGTAGCGATTTGCTACATGATGGAAATAGATGGACAAAGGTGTAGCGATTTCGCTACAAATAGGAATGAGAAAACAAAGGTGTAGCGATTTCGCTACAAGTGAAAAGGCACAAACAAGAAGGTGTAGCGATTTTGCATGACAAAATGTATGGAAACAAAGGTGTAGCGATTTCGCTACCTAGTCAAAATTGCAAAATGCTAAAAGTGATTGCAAGTAAGCACAAGGCACAAAGTTGTCACGATTTCGCTCTGCATAAAGCAAAGATTGTACGGAAGCGAGAAAATGTCGCGATTTCGTGACATGTTCCATTTAGGATTCTTTGGCAAAGAAGAGTGTACGGAAGCAAAAAGCATCGCGATTTCGTGACAAGACTGAGGATGACGTCAACAAAATTGAAAATGTCGCGATATCGCGACAAGGTGCAAGGAAAGCTGTTGGAAGCTGAAAGTGTCACGATTTCGTGACAAGATTGATGGATGACGTCGAAAAAGCTTGAAAGTGTCGCGATTTCGCGACAAGGTGCAGGAAAGTTGGAAGCGAAAGCGTCACGATTTCGTGACATGCTTAAGGATGACGTCAGCAAATGTTGAAAGTGTCGCGATATCATGACAAGATGTGGAAAGCTTTCAAGAGCCAAAATGGTCACGATTTCGTGACAGCAAGGGCATGAAGGGTACGGCTACAAAAAGTGTCGCGATATCACGATAGGTAACAGTTTGGCGGGTAAAAGCTGAAGGAGCATGCAAGGTGACACGTGTCAGAAAAAGCATACAGGAAAATCATGCAGCCAGTTACGTAAAAAGTAACTGATGTCAGATCTGCAGTTACGATTGACAAGTGTTAGACATGCACTAGAACATTGTATATGCTTGATTGAAAAAGCATTCGATGCATCACATATGAAGTTTCGAAAAAGCATTCGAAAAGCCGTATTTGAAGAATTTGAACAGCCGAATATGAAGGATCAGAAAAGCTTTCGAAAAGACGTATTTGAGCATTCAAAATAGTCGTATTGCAAGGAATCGAACGCGTATTGAGGGGTTTGAATAGTCGTATTGCATGGATTCAAAGGTATTGGGGTTTGAATAGTCGTATTGCATGGATTCAACGATCGTATTGGGGGTTTCGAAAGGTCGATAGTGCATGGAATCGAACAGCCGTATTGCATGGATTCGAACAGTCAGAGTATGTGATTCAATTGCATGTAGGATTGAAAGGTTATAAAAGAATAGTCGTACAGAGAAGATGTTGCTGATGTAAGAGGGAAATTGCTGTAAAAAAAGGGTTAGAAAAGATTCAAGAGAGAAATTAGCAGAGCCGTGAGAGTGTGTCGAGTTGGGTTAATTGCAGACCAGTCAGGGTCGTGCATGAAGTGAAGACATTCTTATGTCATTTTAAATTGATCAGAATTGCAGGTCCAAGTTGGTGCTTGGTACTAGGGGTTGGTGCTCCATCTGTTGCAGCAAAAAATTAAGGGGTTGGTGCTCCTTCCGGTAGATCTTTGGTAAAGTATTTGTAAAATTGGTATTTTGCAAAGGCTGGATTTGGATTGGAGTCCAAGCAGTCATTTTTGAGGAGTAGCCAAATTGGTGAACCTCGGTATATTGAGTGTTGTGGTGTGCTCTCTTGTTCAATCTGTTTTTCTAGTTTTCAAGTTCTCTTTATTTCATATTAAATGTTGTAGATATAAAAATTAATAGCTACACTGATTCACCCCCCCCTCTCAGTGTCATTGTGTGAATATCACTTTTAGTGGTGGAAGGTGCCTCTTTGATGATGGTGCCTTCTTGCTACAAAAGGTGCTTATGAATGGGTGCACCTTCATGATGTGGAAGGCATTGCTGAATATCTATGCCTTCCTAGGGTGGAAGGCACCTCAGTCTGTATGCGCCTTGCTAATGTGGAAGAACCTCGGGATTTTTTTTTTTGTGTGGCACCTTCCAGCCATAGAAGGCACCTATTTTTTTTTTGTGCACCTTCTTTATAAGGAAGGCACCTTATTTTGGCTGGGTGCCTTCTTTATAAGGATGGCACCTTCTTCTGGATGGGTGCCTTCTTTATAAGAAAGGCACCTTCTTCTGGCTAGGCACCTTATTTATAAGAAAGGTGCCTTATTCTGGTGGGGTGCCTTCTTCATATGGAAGGTGCCTTCTTCTGGCTAGGTACCTTCTTTATAATGAAGGTGCCTTCTTGTTGGGTGCCTTATTTATAAGGAAGGCACCTTATTCTGGTGGGGCACCTTCTTCATACGGAAGGCGCCTGTATCGCTCCAAATTTTTTGCATCCTTACCCTCAGGCTATAGGATCCACGCCCGGAAGGGGGATGCGAGAAGGATGGGACAATACCTCGGACTGAGAGGCCCTTTGAAGGTCCCGCCTCTCGGGGGAGGAGTATAAGGGTGAATTTTTGACGGATGGTGGGTTCACCAGGGAAATTTTGAGTGGCGGTTTCCACGCCTAGGTTGGGAATGGGTTTGATGTGTTCATTTTATACTCAATCATTCAGCTCCTAGGTTTGGCCAAAATGAATCTAAACTATTCTATATGCCAATAATGATTTAAATGGATACAAAAAATAGAAATGGTTGCTAAACACAGAGAATAGGCAAATTAGGACAGATCATACCTGATTTCGGATGTCTGATGAGGATTCTAAGTTTTGTAGCAGTCCAGATCGCCTCAGTTCATACGTAATCGTCTGAGATCAGACAGGATCATCTGATATCTGATGAATTCATCAGACGAATTCGTCAAAAACCTGCAATCACAGAAATAGATACAAAATACCCAAGATGCAACTACAGAAGCGAAGGGAAATGATAGAAATAACTATAAATTTGTCTGAATGACAGATCCAAACAGTAATTAAAGAGGACAAGCATCAACTTCACAATCTATTTTGATTTTATCATGCATTTATACTAGATGAGGTGAACTCCAAGATGCATAAACATAATAACCTAAGATAATGCAGAATTATAATGGAAAAATGCAGGAAAATTAAGAAGATGCAAACTCTGGACTCGGATTGCCCCCAATCTGGACTATAGTCAGGATCGCCTCCAATCGTACGCGATCGTCTGCGCTCCTCGACAAAATCATCCGTAATCGTCCGAGATCGTTTGCGACGATCCGAGCTATCTTCGACTGAAAAATAGTAGAGTTCCTGCAAGAAAATGCAAAATGCAGCATACAAACAGTAGTACGAGGATGCTCTAGTGAATAAGGATCTAAATCCATCAGCTAAGGGGTTCAGGGGAATCAGAATCAGGGAGAGTCAGGGGGATAAACTAGAAAAATCCTAGTTTATATAGGATTAGGGGGAGGCTAGGAGGTTGGGGATCATCCCAATCTGGGAGATCTCCAACGGGAAATCTCCAACTACGCAGACGCGCTTCTGCCCAAGTTGGAGAGGCTGTTGAAACAGAAGCTAATTATGAAAATTTGGTTTTGGGACAAAATCGTCTGGACGTTCTGTCCATGATGATTTCGTCAGATCTGGGACGATCTCGTCTAATCTGCGACGATATCGTCCAACGGTCAAAACAAATCCTAAAAATGGCACGAAAAATGAGGAAACGGGTAACAAGCGGTTTTGGAGCGGTTTTGGGGTTAAAATTCAAATTTTTATCTTTTATCTTTTACTAAGGTTTTAACCGTGCCAATTTTAGGGTGCTACATTTTGCCCCCTCTTTAGCGAATTTTTCGAAGAAAATGCGTTAAAGACGAGTTTTTCCCGTTTTACGAGAAAGCAAAAATGTACTCAATTTTTTGGACGACGATTCTTGGTCGAATCGTACAACTGTCGACTATGGTGCCCCCTCCGTGTTTTTACCCAAATCGAACGTTTGAGGTAAAAACATGGAAAGGCAAAAATTAAAATGTTGATTTTTTAAATAAAATTAAGAAAATAGGGTAAAACCCTAATTCATTTTTACTGTTCATCTTTACTATTCTAGAGCTCTGCAGAGAGAAAAAATGGTGGAGACAACGCACAGAGCGACAGAGGTCCGGCATGGGCTACGGGTAAGGATCTAATCCTAGTAGATTAGGTTTGATTTTGCTTTGTGCAATTTGTGGATTTAAATTTTGATTATTTGGGGCATCGCGGCCGTTTTTAGGCCGTCGACGACGTCCGGACGAAATCGTCCCTATTTCATCGAAATCGTCTCTAAATCATCGATTTCGTCTGAGGGCGAAATCGACGAACTAGGGGCGATCTCGTTCAACAAGGGACGATCCCCAAGTTGCAAAATCAGAGATGATTTAGTCCTAACAAAGGATGATTTTGCCCAATTTGGGACGATATCATCCGATGGTGGATGATAGCATCTTTAACTTGATTTTAAAATGTGTTTAATTTGATTTTAATGATTGGTAATTAATAAATTTTGTTGTTATTATTTGTTTTGTTGAGGGGATTACTAAAGAGCCGAGAATGGAAATACGATGGACTAAGAGATGACATAGCCACGCTTGACCAGGCAGAGCGTGACCGACTAGGACAGGTCGGGCTACAGCATGTGGCAGAGATGCCACAAGTACCGACTGACATGGGGCTACTGACAGCCCTAGCAGAGAGATGGTATCCGGGGTCATCCTATTTTTGGCTATCGATAGGGGAGATGGCTCCCACACTAGAGGACGTATGGAGGATCATGAGGATCCCCATATAGGGATGGCTCATGATGCCTATGGCCAATCAGGGCCAAGCGATGATGAGGCTGACTGGAGACCCGAGCTTCACCCTGGAGAAGGGTGGGGTGAACATCGAGTCTCTACGGTAGATGCCTGGGGCATCTAGGCTGACTCGAGTTTTGGCAGGGGTGGTAGGTGGCTTACTGTTGTGCCACCAGAGTGGGTGCAGGCTACCATGGCTCCTCTCAGATATAGTTTGCGACATGAGAGACCATGGGTACAGGTTTGCATGGGGTAGCTTTGTACTCTGCCGCTTGTATAGGATCCTGCATGGGGTCGTATACAAGGGAGGTCGATGTCTGGTCTTGACATCGTTGCTATAGGTTTGGTGTTGGGAGCACATTGCGGTGCGGAGGCCGGTAGGGCTCCCACTGATAGGGGTTGATCGGGAGAGACCTCGGGTTTACTATTGGTGGCTACAGAGAGGGTCATAGTGGTGGATAGATCTATCGATGTCTCGGAGGTTGTTGGACGACCTCATCCCAGACCAGATCACCTGGAGGCCATGGCGAGAGCACCCTAGGTGGGCAGAGGATGGGCAGGAGCTGGCTCACATCAGGCAAGTCTGCTGGCTGAGGATGGAGCGGGGAGAGGTAGAGCTCCACCGCTATGATCGGGTACTATGGTAGTTCGGTCTATAGTAGGGGATCCCTTCTCTCAGGGATTATGAGTACTCCTAGACTGTTCGAGATAGTACTACATTGAGCGGGGCTCTAGACATGCAATGATTTTGGAGTCAGGATGCAGATGATGCCCCCATCCAGCTAGTGGATGGTGATGATGCTAGGGTTGTAGATGGCTATGATGCCTGGTATGCAGGCATCCACCCTCCTCGGATGATGAGGGCATAGGGTCCAGTGCATGCCATGGTGTGCCAGATGGGGAGGCGATGCCAGGCTACCATTGAGGCAGCGTGGGGTCATGAGGAGAGAGAGCAATGATGGTCCCCATAGGAGAGACGCCAACGGATGGGTCAGGCTCCATAGAGGCCATAGGAGACAGAGCGGAGGGAGGAGAGATTCCCTTCGTAGTAGGGGAGAGACCACCATCGCTCGATAAGGGCAAGGGTGTTGAGGTAGGGGAGAGCAACGAGACGATGGCTCTCCGGGCTGAGGTTGCCCACCTCAGGCTGAGTAGAGATTACGGTCTATTGCTAGACCACATTCTACCAGGGGTTGTACTATCAGTCCTAGAGGGATAGAGGATACTATTGCCCCCTATTGTAGAGCCGATCATGATGGGATCGTCGAGGACATCCTCACGATCGACGATGAGGACCCGAGATACGGCCCGGACCTCTATGGGACCACCTCCTCCACGTCAGGGTGGGGGAGGAGATGAGGCTGAGAGCTCGAGGGCTTCTCGAGGCTAGCTACTACAGAGTGCAGATTATATTATTATTACTTTTGAGGGGATTGAGTATGCCAGAGTATGGATTGTGGCATACCAATCCAGATGATGTATATAATTCATTGATATATATATATATATATATATATTATCTTTTTGATGATATGACTTGTGTATATGTTGTATTATGATGCTTGAATTGTTGATTCATGTAATTATGTCATTGGAAGTAAATTATAATGTTATGTCATGCCATAAAATTTGTAAATGAAATAATCTGATGTGCATAAATTGGTTGTTTTGGTGTGATTTGATGAAAAATAAAAGGGACTTCTAACAATAATTTCAAAGGACATTGTCATTGTTATAGACCGTTTCATGGAGTCGCCGCTCGCTAGGTCGTCAAGCTAATCCTAGTATAGAAATATTGCTAAAAGTAAAAGAGTGCTTAAGAGACTGTCTTAAGACTTGGTGTTGTGATGATGAAAATGATGATGGTGATGATTTGTTTTCAGATTTTTCACAAAATTATGCATGAAATATGTTTAAAAGTGATTTTTGCTAGGCATAAATTCCTAAGTGTGATAAATTTTTGAATAATTCCTTAGAAATTATACCATGGTTGCAAGATGGAATGTTTGACATAATGACATGAAATAGAATAAGTGTTCGTTCGTTTTGAAGCACAATTGTGTAACATAATGATGTAAGCCATATGTGTTTTTAAAATGGATGGGAAAATAAAATTAGAACAATGGTTTGCGCTAGGCATAGAATTTATAGGTATAGACTTATACCATCATCGCGAAATCCAAAGATAAAATAGATATTTTAGTTTTATTGCATGATTGATTTTTTGATTTTTGATTTTTGATAAACAAAAAATAATAATATGATGAACATGTTGTTTGAAATCGTTTTGCAATTTTGTGACACAATGTATATAATTGTTTTTATACAAAACAAAATTCTGAAATAAGAGGATAAAATTGTTCTAAAAAGAATTACAGAAATATTTTAAATTATCTCAAAAACAAATGTAGGTTTATAAGGGATCCTCATGTGCAAATGTGAGTTCATTACCGATCTTGATTTATCATAATGATACAAAATCTCTCAAATACAAATGTGTGTGCAATTGTATTGTTCATTCACCAATTTTGAGCAAGATAATTTGATACAAGCAATTTGCCTTAACCAAATGAATGTTCGTTAACCATGATTTATATGCATATAACCGTACCGAATCTACGTGCAAGTTAGGTTATCAAGAGCTAGCTAATCCATAAGCCGACATAGGTCTATACAAAAGAAGGTCGCTAATGTGACAGACATATCACCATGCTAGGAATTACCCAAGGCCAAGCGGGTTGGGCACAAACCACCTGTTATGGGGCTTACCTCACAGTTTTCGAATAATTGAGAATTCTAGGGATTCAAGCTCATTCACCCTTCTTTTCTTTTCAAGGGGTAGGGAAAGGATTTTATTGCATTTTGCTTTTGCTTTTCTCTTTTGCTCTTTTTATTTGTTTGTATTTTTGCTTGATATTTGAGATAATGTTGAAACATTGTTGTAATGATACAAAATAACATTTTTCTTTTTCTCTTTTTCTTGAACTTTTCTTTTTCTTCCTATGCTAGGGATACTTGCTCGGATTAGTTGTAGAGCAAGGGATTTTTATTCCGGGTAGGGGTGAGCTTGTCCTTTTGTCAATTCTCAAAGATTCTAGACCATGTGCATGATAGGATAGCAGGGGAAACTTTTCGCTCAAGAAACCACGTCTACTATGTAGCATCATATTGAATTTGCAATGAAATCATTTTAATGTGAAAAGATATACTTGGTTCAAGTAAATAACAAGATCAGTTCTCTATGCTCAAAACTTTATTTAATGCCAATGTGGACTTTGATATAAGAGAGATTAATAATCATACTAAATAAAATCAAGATATTTATTCATGTGAGTGTGAAAGTGTGGGATTCCAAATAAATGCTCATTTATCCAAAATAATTGAAAATATAACTACAAACTCCAAGAATTGACAAGTATGAATAAAAGATGTTTTTGAAGATTTTGATGATTTTGATGTTTTTGTATTTGATTTTAATTGATGAATTGCAAGAAGAAATACTATTACTATTCTTTGAAAAAAATATTTTTATAGAAATGGCTAAAAATGAAACAATATGCAAAATACAATATATACAAATGATGAAATGACCCAATGTTTTATGCATAGTAGCGTTTGAGATGCATAATGTTCATAGGTTCTTTAAGTTCTTTACCATCTAAGGTAGATAATTTGTATGCTCCCGATCCAAATTTAGCAGTAATAATATATGGTCCAAGCCAGTTGGGCTCGAATTTACCTTTAAGGTCTTTAGTAGCATTAGTATTTTTTTGATTTTCTTTTAAGACAAGGTCGCCGATCTCAAAGGATCGAGGATGAACTTTCTTGAGATATGCTCTCTTAAGCTTGTTTTGGTAGGCACGAAGATGCTCCAAAGCATTGATGCGCTTTTCATCTAAAAGTTCCAGCTGACTAAATCTGCCAGCACGATATTCATCCCCTACTTCAGTATCTTGAAGTAGTAGAGCCAAAGAAGGAACTTCTAATTCAAAGGGAAAAACAGCTTCAGCGCCATAAACCAAAATGAAAGGTGAAGTTCCAGTGGGGGTGCGAACACTAGTTCGATAGGCCCACAAAGCAGGATATAATTGGATGTGCCAATCTCGACCAGATTTATTGACCGAGTATTTTGAGAATTTTGATTAATGTTTTATTAGATGCTTCTGCTTGGCCATTACCCTGAGGATAATAGGGAGTGGACCAACGATGTTGAATTTTATATCTTTGACATAATTTTTTGACATCTTTATTTTTGAAACAAGTTCCATTATCTGAGATGAGATTGGCAGGAATTCCAAACCTACAAATAATTTGATTAAAGATAAATTTGGAAACTTGTGTTCCAGTACAAGAAGCTAAAGGCATAGCTTCAACCCATTTTGTGAAATACTCCATAGCGGTTATGATAAATTTGTGTCCATCAGATGACACAGGGTTGATTTTCCCAATGATATCTAAGCCCCATTTTGAAAAGGGCCAAGGAGATGAAATAGCCTATAGCTCTTGTGCAGGCGCATGGACAAGGTCAGCATGTTTCTGGCACTTGTCGCAATGGCGCACATAATCATGTGCATCATTCTCCATGGTAGGCCAAAAATATCCTATCCGAAGGAGCTTCTTAGCAATGGCGTTACCACTAAAGTGTCCTCCACAAGATCCATCGTGGGCTTCACTCAAAGCTGATCTAGATTCTTCTAGATTCAAACATCTTAATAATATGCCTTCAAAAGATCTCCTATACAAGGTATTACCAATGATTACGAAGCGACTTGCTCGTCTACGTAATAATCGATGTTGGTTGCTAGTATAACCATCAGGGAAGGTTCCATTTTGCAAAAAATTAAATATATCAGTGTACCATGGTTCGGGAGTAGTTTCATTGATTAGAAACACATCCAAAGGTTCTAAGCATGATTTGCTTGAAGCGGGTTCCTGGAGTCGATGAATAATGATGGTAGCATATTCATCATCTAACTCCAAGGGCAAAAGAGATGCAGCTATAGCCATAGCGTCAGCCGCACGATTGCTAGTTCGAGGAATAGCTTCCAAAGTAACTTGATCAAATAAGGATAATAATTGCAAAACATATGTTTTATATGGGCATAATTTATCATCTCTGGTCTGATAAACATCATTGATTTGATTTATGACAAGTTGGGAATCACCAAAAACTAACAAATTTTTAATTTTTAGTGCCAAAGTTGCTCGTAATCCAAGGATTAGAGCCTCATATTCAGTAGTATTATTAGTGCAAGCAAACGTTAGTTTAAAGGATAGAGGTATAAGATGTTTTTGTGGAGATATTAAGATAATACCTACACCAGCCCCACTCATGCATCGGGCTCCGTCAAAGTATAGGGACCATTGTTTAGGATGGTCTGCCTCTAATTTAAGGCATTCATCGAGAAACTCAATGATGAGGGGATGGGTAGACTCTAAGGGTGCAGCAACTAATTGATCTGCTATGATTTGACCTTTAACAGACTTCTGTCCTATAAACGTGAGTTCAAACTCGCTTAGCACAAGAACCCACTTGGCTGTGCGACCAGATAAATACGGTCGACTCATAAGATATCGCAAAGGGTCGAATTTGGCAATAACATACGTTTTTGACTGAGCATATAATGTCATAGTTTCTGTGTAGAAAATATGACTGCAAGACATAACTTCTCTAATATGGTATAGCGAGTTTCATAACTGATTAAGGTTTTGCTGATGTAATAATTAGCACGTTCTTTCTTCTCATCGTCAAGCTGAGCTAACATAGCTCCTAAGGCAAAATCGAAAGCAAAAATGTACAAAATAAATGGACGATCAGATCTAGGTGGGGAAAGCACCGGTGGTTGGAGGAGATATTGCTTGAGGAGTTCAAATGCTTCCTGACATTTGTCGTCCCAATGAAAAGAGACATCTTTCTTAAGAAGTTTAAGAAAGGGTCCGGTTTTATCTGCCAACTTATCAATAAAGCGGCGAATAGCTTGAAGCTTACCTTGTAAACTTCGTAATTCTGATATATTGGTGGGTGCGGGCATATCAGTGATAGCCGCGATCTTGAGAGGGTCAATTTCAATGCCACGTAAAGAAACGATAACCCCCAATAATTTACCGGACTTAACTCCGAATATACATTTGGCTGGATTCAATCGGATAAGATACTCCCTTAACCGATCAAATACTTTTCTCAAGTCATTTAAATGATCATCTTCTTTGATGGAACGAGCTATAATATCATCTACATAATCATGTAGAATATCATGCATCATATCGTGAAAGATATAAGTCATGGCTCGTTGATAGGTTGCGCCTGCGTTCTTTAAACCAAATGGCATTACTTTCCAACAAAAGGTTCCCCAAGGGGTAATAAAGGCTGTTTTAGCCTGATCTTCAGGAGCTATCCTGATCTGATTATAACCAAAAAATCCATCCATTAGGGATATCATTCCACTTCCAGCAGTAAAATCAATGATTTGATCCATGTTAGGAAGAGGAAAATCATCTTTAGGGCAGGCAACATTAATATCTCTGAAGTCTGTACAAACCCTAACTTTAGTGGCTTCTTTCTTAGTTACTGGAACTACATTTGAGATCCATTCAGCATAATCAATGGCTTGTATAAAAATGACCTTCAACAGTTTTTCTAGTTCTGCTTTGACTAGTAAGGCCACTTTAGGATGCATTTTTCTAAGTTTTTGTTTAACAGGTTTAGCATCTGGATGGACTACTAGATGATGCATGACTACAGAAGGGTCCAGACCTGGCATGTCTTCATATGTCCAAGCAAAGACATCTTCATAGTCTTTAAGAAATGAAATGTATTTATCTTGTTTTTCTTGACTTAATTCTGATCCAATATTGATTATGTGAGGGTTATGTTCGGTTCCAATGTTAATTTTTATACCGTTTTCAACTTCCATATGTAAATCTCTCTCAAAATTAGGTGGGGCGGGTGAAACACCCAATTCTTGTAATTCTTCCAAGGTTAGCTTGGATAATTCGTCTTGAGGAGTCGAGGCCTCAAGCTGGGCTATACTAGGTATAGAGCCATCAAAATAAAATTTGTTATGTAATAAGTCATCAACGGAGACATCATGGAAGATATCCCCTTCCAACTCATCGTCGGATTCGACAATCATCTCAGGGTAGGCGAGAGATAGCATATGACAGGTAAAGGGATTATTTTTTGAAAGCAAAGAATCTTGTTTATCGAGATAATCTTGATAACATGTAAGATGGTCATCCTCCTCAAATGGGAAGGGTTGACCTTTACTAGGAAATAGGCCCACACCGCATCGGGCAGGCCATGGTTCTACCTCAATAGGTTCCTTCATACCATTTTGGAAAGGTCCCAAACCTTTCCCTTTATAGCCCAATTTAAGCATTATGGGTTTAGCTTTAATATATTCATTAGCAAAATAGCATCGAGCATATCCATCACAATGTGTCTTGATGTTTCTGGGTATTCTTCCCCAATCATATCCCTTATAAATAAAAGCACAACTCCCGACTTGGTAGATACTTCCCATAGGTTGTGGGAGGCCCAAGGTACGAGGAGAAGGTGGGAGTTTATTTAAAACAAGGGAAGCTTGCATGGCAGTGTTGATCTCTTCTGATATAAGAATTTTAGATAAATCGGGTAAGAGTTCATCAGTAAGAGCATAAGAGGTAGAAGGAACATTTCCTAGATCTTCTGATGTGGAAAGGATGCCTGTAGTGGATGGAGATGTTATAGGGATATCGATGGATGAGTCTATCGGTGTGGAAGTTATAGGGGTAAAACAAGGAACATTGGTTGTAGTTCTGGGATCTTTTCGAGGTCCTAATGGGGTTTGTTCAGAAGATGGTTGAGCTATATGTAGAGGTGTAGTTGATGGGGAAAAAGTAGGTGATGTTATGGGTGAGTGTTTCACACGTTTAGATGGTTGATGAGAATTAGGATGTGTGGATGATAGAGCAGGGCAAAATTGAACTCCAACCGGTTCTGCCAAAGCACACATATCAAAGGGTCTAGGGTCACCATGAATGGTAACCAACTGGTTTTTAAATTTGAATTTAACACATTGATGTAAAGTGGATGGAACCGCTCGCATCGCGTTGATCCAAGGGTGACCCAAAAGTATATTGTATGATGCAGGGCAATGTACAATAAACACGGTCGTATCTAGGGTTCTAGGACCAACTTGCAAGGGTATAGTAATGACTCCACACGTTTCTTGTGTCTCGTCATTGAAGGCTTTTATGATCATATCCGTTCTTTTCATTTCATCACTCCTAAAGCCAAATCTTTGGTAGAAGTCAAAAGTGCATATGTTTAAAGATGAACCATTATCAATCAAGACGCGTTTAACGGCTACGTCCCCAATTAGGGCAGTAATATATAAAGGGTTATCCTTATGTAAACTATGTTGTGGTATATCTCTATCTCGGAAGTCAATACAGTCAACTTCTCGAGTTATGATAGTATTGGTCATGGCTTCAGGCTGAATATTTTGTGGTACCATCATTTGGCTTAATGTGAGCATTAATTCATCCCTATGGATAGGAGAAGATCTTAAAAGGTCCAAAAGGGAAATTCTAGCTGTAGTATTGGATAATTGTTCATTAATATTATACGGAGGCTTAGGTTGAACATTAGGCATATGATTCCCTTTATTGGGATTTTTCAAAACAAATGGAGTTGATCCATCGTTCTGAGTTTGATCCTGTTGAGAGTTTTGAGCCTGTTGTCGAGTAACGACTCCGATGGTACCTACAATATTATTTTGAGGATGATGAATTGGTCTCGGTCTAGCGTTTATGGCTTGTTCATTAGAAAGGAACTGATGAGAAGAGGGTCGAGTAGTAACTCTTCTAGGAAATGGTTCTTCCGAAACCATAGAATTTGTGATGGGTTGAATAGGATCTGATTCATTTTCAGAACTATTCGATTGATTGGAGGTGATTTCCATGTCACTTTCAGTATCAGATTCTACATCACTAAGATCAGGTGTTCGAGTATTATATAGGGGTCTGGACGTAACCATGGATAAAGTTGTGTCAAATATTTCTAGATCGTGAATAGGTAAATGCCCACTAATGGCTCCTACATATCGGGTAGGAGGAGGAACATTATGATGTTCAATTTGATTAGCCACCTCTTTGCCATGCTTTGGTAAAGGATGTTGAAATATGTCCAATGATTGATTGGCATTCTGATTCTGACTTTGAGGGGTGTTCTTTTGAACATTATTAGTAGGATTTTGTTTAGGTTGAAAGGCTTGCACCTCCATCTCATTGTTATCAATTAAATCTTGTATTTTATGTTTTAATCATTTACAAGAGTTGGTAGCATGTCCAGGTCCTCTATGGAAATCACAATGTAAATCAGCTCTGTATCCGGGTATGGTTGGATCAGGTTCTCGGATAGTTGGTAATTGGATCAATCCTCGGGCTAATAGTTGCGGGAGAATGGTTGATAAAGGTTGATTTAACCTAGTAAATTCTCGGGGTGGTTTATCAGGAGGTTTCAATATGAACTTCTCTGTTGTTTTTGCAGTATTAACATTGGCAATGTTTCTGCTATCAGTGACTCCATCACCCACAACTTGTTTATTTTTATATTGATTTCTGGATGTTTTCTCATCATCTTTCTTTTTGAGCTGACCTCTTCTAATGAGAGCGTCTTCCACTCTTCGGGCTAAGTCTATAGCTTGATCGAAGGTGGTCAAGGTAGCAGTTGATAATTCATAGGATAGTTGTTCTTGTAAATTATTGATAAAAATATCCAACATTTCTCGATAAGGTAACACAAAGTGTAATTTTCCTATCAACTGCCTCCATCGAGCTAAGAAGTCAGCAAAACACTCATCTTTGTCTTGTTTTAGGTTGTACAAATCTTTAATGGTTACATGCCTTTCAATATAGGCACTAAATTGATGCACAAAAGACTCAACGGTCTCTTCGAAATTTCTCAAAGAATGAGTGGGCAATTGATAATACCACTCCAATGCCATCCCTCCTAAACTTTTCGGGAACATTTTTAGTAATAACAAGTCATCATGTGATATATCATGACATGCTATCCTAAACATATGAAGATGCTCTATGGGATCTTCGGTTCCTTTATATATAGGTAGGACAGGCATAGGAAAGTGTTTGGGATATGGTTGTGCTACAACTATAGGATCTAGAGGTTGACTACACATCTCTCGATAATTGTACGAGGGATGATAGGGATCTATTTGGTCCATACGGGAGGTTAACTATTTCACCATGGCTTCCAGATTACCAGTTTGCCCACCATATTGGTTCGGTGGTACATGAGCATGGGATTTGTGAGCGTAGGAAGGCGGGACATAAGGATTAGATGCTATATTGTTGTTATGCAAATGATTGGTAGGAAGAGTATTATGAAGAAGATTTGTGGTAGCATTATGTTGTATCCCAGATTGTTGGAAATTAACATTTGGTTTTGTTTTAGGCTTTTGTTGATTTGAGGTATATTGATCAATAGCTTGGCGAAATAGAGCAGTGAATGAAGGTTTCTTTTGTGTGGGAATAACCCTTGGCTTAGTAACAGGCACTCTAGGTAGTTGGGTAACCTGTTGTTGTCGCGTGTTTTGGATTATAGTAGCCATGTCCAAATTGGACGGTCCAGCTTGATCACTCTCTTGATCAACGAAGGACAAAGGATTAGTGCGTGTGTGATATATGTCTTCTAGGGTTGCTTGAGTGTCACTAATTTGATCTTTGTCCATATGAACTGCTCTATTAAGGGTGCCCATATTATCATGGAGGAACTTCCAGAAATGTTCCATGTTCTCAAAAGTAACAGCTCCTTCTGGAGATATTTTAGGAGATGAGGATTCTTCCTCCCTAACATTTTCTCTTTGTTCATTTGCATCAACATAGTCTTCTTCTTGTTGGTCTAGAGTTCCTTCTTCCTGAATTGGGTCTTCAGGAAGGACATCTGGGTTATTTTCTGTTTTCCTTAACCAATCTTCTTCTACCTCAATTTGTTTTCCATTCCTGAGTCTAGTCATTATGTCTAAATCTTAGATTTTAGCAAATATATATTGATATATTTGGAACAGATTTGGGAGGTATATATTTTAATTATATACCTACTATAATGCTTAAAAATAAAATGTTTTGATTTTTTTGTTATGATTTTGTTTTTTTTTTTTGTTTTTTTTTTTATTTTATGCTTATAAAGACAACAAATAGCACACTAAATACAAGAAATAACAATAATAAAATAATAGCTTAGTTTTCTAAAAAGAGTTTATGAATGTCATTGATAGGATCAAGTTCATCAGGAGTCATAAAATGCTCTTCTTCAAATTAGAAATGGTTTTTCAGAACTTGATAAAGTGTGCTATAGTAATATTATCTGTTTCAGATTCTGTCTTGTAAAAATAAATCTCATGGCAATACTCTCGATATAACACAGCTCTGGGGACTCTATTCCATATTTGTCTATCCGTAAGAATGACCTCTTGGTCCTCTATATGAGACAAAAATTTATGTACTACAGCTGCATTATCGAGGTATTCCTCAAAGGTATACAACTCAGAAGACACAAGGGCTCTTTTATCTGCTAACCACCTATGGCAAGCTC
This sequence comes from Wollemia nobilis, assembly GCA_028583015.1. Classification (NCBI taxonomy): domain Eukaryota; kingdom Viridiplantae; phylum Streptophyta; class Pinopsida; order Araucariales; family Araucariaceae; genus Wollemia; species Wollemia nobilis. The sequence goes on along the minus strand of JAQPPZ010001148.1, from coordinate 1,633,075 downwards.
TCTGAAGCTCATGATACAAAGTCACTTGATCGGGATCCAGGATTCTATCTAGGACAAACCTCTTGATTTGCCTAAGTTCGGTTGCTCTAGATGAAATGAGATTCAATCTCCTATTAAGCTCGTCCCATAAAGGTGGGACTCTATATGTTGGAGCTACTCTAAGCAAAGAATTAATCTCTATAGCTGCTAATTGATTTTCAACATTAATGGTGACGGCTCGTCTTTTGTTATAATCTACCATCTAAATATGACATGCAATCTTTGATTCTAAATGCATTTATGTTTTTGTTTTTTTTTGAATTGTTTTCAAAAGGTTTTTAGTTTTCACGTCGGGTTCACCAAAATGTATCGCTCCAAATTTTTTGCATCCTTACCCTCAGGCTATAGGATCCGCGCCCAGAAGGGGGATGCGAGAAGGATGGGACAATACCTCGGACTGAGAGGCCCTTTGAAGGTCCCGCCTCTCGGGGGAGGAGTATAAGGGTGAATTTTTGATGGATGGTGGGTTCACCAGGAAACTTTTGAGTGGCAGTTTCCACGCCTAGGTTGGGAATGGGTTTGATGTGTTCATTTTATACTCAATCATTCAGCTCCTAGGTTTGGCCAAAATGAATCTAAACTATTCTATATGCCAATAATGATTTAAATGGATACAAAAAATAGAAATGGTTGCTAAACACAGAGAATAGGCAAATTAGGACAGATCATACCTGATTTCGGATGTCTGATGAGGATTCTAAGTTTTGTAGCAGTCCAGATCACCTCAGTTCATACGTAATCATCTGAGATCAGACAGGATCATCTGATATCTGACGAATTCGTCAGACGAATTCGTCAGAAACCTGCAATCACAGAAATAGATACAAAATACCCAAGATGCAACTACAGAAGCGAAGGGAAATGATAGAAATAACTATAAATTTGTCTGAATGATAGATCCAAATAGTAATTAAAGAGGACAAGCATCAACTTCACAATCTATTTTGATTTTATCATGCATTTATACTAGATGAGGTGAACTCCAAGATGCATAAACATAATAACCTAAGATAATGCAGAATTATAATGGAAAAATGCAAGAAAGTTAAGAAGATGCAAACTCTGGACTCGGATTGCCCCCAATCTGGACTACAGTCAGGATCGCCTCCAATCGTACGCGATCATCTGCGCTCCTCGACAAAATCGTCCGTAATCGTCCGAGATCGTTTGCGATGATCCGAGCTATCTTCAACTGAAAAATAGTAGAGTTCCTACAAGAAAATGCAAAATGCAGCATACAGACAGTAGTACGAGGATGCTCTAGTGAATAAGGATCTAAATCAGTCAGCTAAGGGGTTCAGGGGAATCGAGAATCAGGGGGAGTCAGGGGGATAAACTAGAAAAATCCTAGTTTATATAGGATTAGGGGGAGGCTAGGAGGTTGGGGATCATCCCAATCTGGGAGATCTCCAACAGGGAAATCTCCAACTACGCAGACGCGCTTCTGCCCAAGTTGGAGAGGCTGTTGAAACAGAAGCTAATTATGAAAATTTGGTTTTGGGACAAAATCGTCTGGACGTTCTGTCCATGATGATTTCGTCAGATCTGGGACGATCTCGTCTAATCTACGACGATATCGTCCAACGGTCAAAACAAATCCTAAAAATGGCACGAAAAATGAGGAAACGGGTAACAAGCGGTTTTGGAGCGGTTTTGGGGTTAAAATTCAAATTTTTATCTTTTATCTTTTACTAAGGTTTTAACCGTGCCAATTTTAGGGTGCTACAACACCTTCTTCTTGGAAATCATGTTGTGATTGACTAGGAAAGGGTGATCAAGCCTTCTCAGTCTCACTTCATGTTGCCTCAACTTGTATCTATGAGTGTCGATGTCGGAATGCTGAGCCAAATCAGGCCTGGTTTCCCAGATACCTATTCCTGGTGTTGTCAGGTCTTCCATCTACAAAAAGAAAATGAAAAGAAATAAAAGTAAATATAGTTAGATGCATTCCATACCTATTAGGCCCTAGATTAGGATGACTACAGCTTGCATGCAGGTATCGTCCCTGCAAAACACATCGTAAGAAAAAAACTAAATTAACTAATTTTTGTGAGCACCTCCATGCCCACCGTTTAGACTATTAAAAGTTTGGTCTGGATCTAACAAGATGGGGACTCCTCCATGTCTATTCTAGATTTCACTTGTAAGGTTTCAAATGTGTTATAGGGGTGTAGTCGGTGGCCATTGACCATTAACACGGTGTTGCTGCCATCAATTGTTCTAACATGCATTGCCCCGTTCTTGATGAGCTCTACCACCTCATACGAACCCATACATATTTGCATTAATTTACCTTTTCTTTCTTAGAATTGAGAATCATACAAAAACACCCATTCTCCTTCTTGGAACTGCTTTAGTTTAATGTGGCGATCATGCCACCGCTTTCTTTGCTTTTGTATGATTTATGTTCTCTACAAAGTGTCCATTCAAATTTCATCCAGTTGATCTAGCTACCGAATCCTTTCTTCTTGAGCATCATCCAAGCTCAAGTTCAATTCTGAAGTTGTCCTCAATGTCTTGATTTCAAATTCAATGGGCATCATTGCACTCTTCCCATAGACTAGTTGGAAGGGTGTGAAGCCTGTGGTGGATTTCCACGTGGTATTATATGCCCAGACTGCCTTCAAAAACTATGTAGCCCAATATTTTCTATGTTGCTACATGGTCTTCATCAGGATGTTCTCTATTTCTCTGTTCATCACTTCCACTTTCCCATTTGCCTATAGATGGTACGGTGTAGTTTTATTATGCCAAAATTTGTATTGCTCCATCATCTCCTTGATCAACCTAGAGGTAAATTGAGGCCCTTGGTATGTAGTTATCTCTCTAGGGACCCCAAATCATGTTAAAATATGGGAAAATAAGAAATCGGTGAATGTTCTTTCTTTTGAATCTCTCAATGCTTGAACCTCAATCCATTTGGTGATGTAATCTGTACAGACCAAAATAAACCTCCTCATTATTGAAGGTGGATTAATTGGTCCCACAAAGTCCATGCCCCACTTATCGAAGGGTTCTAGGTGTACTTGAGGCTGGAGGGGCATTTCATCTCGATGGGTTGGTCTACCCATTCTTTGGAATTCATCGCACTTGCTGGCGTATGTAGCCGCATCCTTGAACAGAGTGGGCCAAAAGTACCCAACCTGTAGGATTTTGTAGGTAGTTTGTTTCCCTGCAAAGTGTCCTCTACATGGTTCATCGTGACATGCTTTGAGTACTTCTAAGAACTCCTGCTCTGCTATGCATCTCCTTATAATCTGGTCACGTCCTATTTTGAATAGGAGGCCATCAATCCATAGGAACGATGCACTTTTATCTATGACCACGTACTTTTCTTAGAAAAAGAGATTAGGTGAGGTTCTTTCGGTGGCCAAGTAATTGGCTATATCTATGTACCACAATATTTTCTCACTAATGGTGAACAAATGTTCGTCTGAAAACTGGTTTTCCAATGCTGTATGGTCTGTCGATATCAATCTGGATAGAAAATCTGCTATAATGTTGTCCTTGCCTAGTTTGTCGACTATTGTGATGTTGAATTCCTACAGTAACAAGAGCCACCTGATAATTCTTCCACCAATGGCTGGCTTGCTCATCAAGTATCTGATATTCGTGTGGTCCGTATGGACAAATACCTTATACCCAATGATATAATGGTAGAATTTGTTTATGGCATGCACAAATGTAAGGAACTCCTTCTCCATCATCGTGTAGTTGAGCTCAGCTCTTGCCATGTTTTTGCTGAAATAGTAGATGACGTAAAATTCTTCATCATCCTTCTGTTTGAGGACTACTCCAATCACGCTATTGGATGCATCATAGTAGATATGGAATGGTATGGCCCAATTTGATCCTCTTAAAATTGGTGTGGATATCAGTTTCTCTTTAAGAAACTAAAACGCTTCTTCGCAATATTTCATCCAATTGAAATCCACATCTTTAGATAATAGAGTGTGCAGTGGTTTTGCAATTTTGCTAAATTCAACGATAAATTGTTGGTAGTACCCAGCTGATCCATGAAAAATCCTCACCTCTCTCTACATTCTGGGGCTGGGTAGGTCTCTGATGACCTCAATTTTTCTTTTATCAACCTTTATTCCTTCTATGGAGAGGTGGTGTCCCAGTACGATGCCTTCTTGCATCATCATAAAGCATTTCTCGTTGCTCAGGGACAAATTGTTTTCCTTGCTTCTTTCGAGCACTCTTTCCAAGTTCGTCATTGCTTTGTCAAAGGTTTCTCCATAGACGGTGAAGTCATCCATGTATACTTCGACCGCATCTCCCATCATGTCCAAAAATATGCTAAGAACCGCCCTTTGAAAGGTGGCAGGTGCATTGCACAATCAAAAAGGTAATACCCAATAGGCAAACATTCCCCATGGGCAGGTGAACATTGTCTTATCCTGATCCTCTTCTCCTATCTGGATTTGGTTGTATCCACTGAATCCATCTAGGAAGGAGAAATACTTCCTCCCTGAGAGTGTATCCAAGACTTGATCAATGAACGGGAGTGGGAAGTGGTCCTTCTTGGTCACTTTGTTTAATGCTCTGTAGTCCACACAGATTCACCATTTCCTATTCTTTTTAGGGACTACCACTAATGGTGATACCCACTCACTGTTAGAAATCGGATAAATGAATTTGGTAGTCAAGATTTTTTATAGTTCTTCCTTGACAATGTCTTTCATTGTTGGATTCATTCTTCTTTGCGGTTGTCTGCTTGGAGTTGCTTTATCATCGAGGTATATACAGTGGGTACAAATTTTTTGGCTGATACCCTACATATATGAGTAATCCCATGCAAATGCTTGTTGGTGTCTAACCAGGAGCTCTTCTACTTTCATAAATTATGTGGGAGTCAACCCACTACTGACATTCAATGTTATTCTTGGCCCGATGTGTATTTGTTGAATGTGGTGATCTTGGGTACTAGCCAATGGTGATCCAGGTGCAGAGATGGAGGACTCCCCATGGAGGAACTCCACAATAGCACCATATTTGTCTTCTTCTACCAACTCATCCAATGTCATCATCGGCTGGATCATGGATAGCTTAGGATTTTCATGCTCGATCAACATGGGTTCTCCTACTAAGTCGATGGACTGCGTTGGGGGTGAAATAGTCAACCTTTTAATATTTTGTCCATCGAAGATGGTCATCAGCCCATCTCGATAGCTGATGTAAGCATCATTTGTTGCCAACCATGGCCTTCCCAAGATGAGCGGGTAACCGCCCAACCTAGTTTTAGATTGCAAGACTAAAAAGTTGGTTGGGTATTCCCATGCGCTGACTATCATTATTACGTCTTCCAACATTCCTTTTGATGCCATGGTCGATCGATCGACCAGCTATAGCACTATTGTAGTGGATTTCAGTTTCATGAGTTGTAGCCCCTACATGGTCTCCTGAGGCATTACATTGATGTATGCTTTGAGATCGACCAACGTATTAGATAGGGAATGTCCCTCAATTTTTACAGTCAACATCGGGCTACTCGGGTCTGCATAATTTGGATGGCACATTTTTCCCATCATCAAATCTACTAGTTTACCCATGATATTGATATTCTGGGTTGCTCTTCATCTTGGATTCCTTAGACACATATCTCTTACCACATTGGTATATATCAGAACATCTTGAATGGCTTGAAATAATGGAATTGTCACGGTGAGGTTCTTCAAGCTAGATAAGATATCAAACTCCGAATGCATTACTTTCCTCTATTCTTATAGCCGGTTGGGAAATGGAGCCTTTGCTCTCTTAGGTGTTTCTTCTATCACCTCTTCTACAAGAGGTGTTTCTCCTACCTCTTCCTCCTCTTCTACTAGTGGAGGTGTTCCTACTCCTAGTTGTCTACCAGACCTAAGATGAATATGGTACATCGAATACATCTCACCCTCCACATTGTATGCTAGTTGGTTCACCCTGTTATTTGGATTTGCCATCGGTTGTGCGGGTAGCTGCGCAGGTCTCACTACTGGAAATGTTGATAAATTCTATTGGGGGTGAGTTGGTGCTACATTCTATGGAGCCTGATTCCACACAGTGTGGCCTCTCCAATATTTCCCAAGATATGGATATGGCATCCATGGTTGCTGGTTCAGGAACGCTATTGGGGGTGCATTGGACTAGGGTGATGGTCCCCACCACCCCATGTTAGGTGGTTGACATAGGCCTTGGGGCATGTATGGTCCTCCCCCATATGATGACATTCTGGTTGGCATATTACCCATAGGGGGTTGTGGCCAACTCTTTCAATTGCCTATGAAATAGGAATCCATGCTTTCAGCATCCTCCTGATTACTCAGGCAGTTTTAGGTACAATCGAGTTTTATGGTTCAGCCTATAAACTGCAAATACTCTGACTTTGTTCTTCGGATATGCATTCTTTGCATGCTTCCATCTGCATTTTGGATAGAAATAAGCCAATGCTACTTCATTTTCTTACTTTTTTTCTCTAACAATAGTGTATCCATCTGCAATGCTAGAGATGAGAGCATTTCACTCTTTAAATCTTCCAGCATGTTACCTATTTCTATCTTCATGACTAAAGTAGATGCTTTCATGGTTCTAGAAGTGGTCTTACCTCTCCTTCTTGAGTAGTTCCGGCATAGTTTTCGGATGTCTTCCATAGCGTGTTGGTAGACATCACCTCTAGAAATCATGTTAAGATCGTCCAATGATTCATTGGTAAGTCCTCTCAAAAATATGCTTTTGAGGGACTTATCAGATAATTTCGTGTGAGGATATCATTGAATATTGAAGTTGAATCTCTCCCAATATTCCTTGAGAGACTCATATTCTTTCTGTGTCATGCTCATGACCTCTTCTCTGGAGTCTTTTGCTCTCCTAAAATCTTGGTATTTCTCTAAAAAGAGCTTCTTCATTTGATCCCAAGTGGCAATGTGTTTGTCTCCCAGACCAATGAACCACCATAGAGCTGCATCGTCCAACATGGAAGGAAAGAGTTTCAGCTTCTACGTATCATATTTGTAGTCCACAAACATGCATAAGACATCAAACTTAAATAAAAATAGGTCAGGGTCCTTAGCTGGGTATCCTCTGAAGGTCGAAAGGTGATCAGGGGATATGTTTTTCATTTTGGTATCTCCTATTCCTTCATCAATTGGGAAACTAAATCTAGATGAGACTTCTTCGTTGTCAGCCATTTTTTCAAGAAATGCGATCTCTAATGCAGTATTTATGGCCTTACGATCGTTTAAGACTTTCTGAGTCAAGGCTCTAAGGTTTTCTGGTGTTATCATCCAATCTTCTACAAATTTTCATAATAGGGCTTCCTCTAAGGATGTCCTATTAAACAGGGGATTTATGATGATTTGTTCTTCCCCACATTGATGGGATGAGGAGGCACTTTGCATAAAGTGTGGCTCCTCACTCCAATGGATTGCTGGTAGTGGGTCGGGTGAGTCTAATTCAAATTTAGAATGTTTGGCTGAATCGGGTTCTGGTGAATTGGTTTTTATAAACTGACCGTCATGTCCTCTTATTCTCAAAAAACTCATACAAGGTCAGATGTAAGGTTTCTAGGTATTATAAATAATCTAGTTGAGACGCTTCCCTGACAACGATGCCAAAATATTGCGGGCCAAACAAGGTTAATTTCTTTCCTACTTTTGTCACATGCCCATGCATTTAATTTATCAACCCAGGGAGCTTCGTAAACTTGCAAAGGGTCTTGAACAAGATTGCTTACAATACCACTTGAGATGAGTCCGCTAGTTCTACTATTGGGGGGTGTTTCAAACGATCGTCAATCATTCATACACTCCTCAATAATTTACATAAAAACAATTAAATCTACAAAAAGGAAATATTCACGCATTCCTGGAAATAAACCTACTGCAATATTGGAAATAACAATGCGATAAATAATCTTATAAAAGCGATAAACTAATCTAGAAAATACAGGAAAAATAGAGGAAGAAATATTGGCTTGGAGTGGGCCCAGGCTCCAGTAGCTTCCTCCCAGCTGAACATGCACTTAGAAACTCTTAGAATTGTATTATAATTATCAAAGTATTACAATGATTCTTTTGTATATCTCTCTATAATTACTATAAAAATATTCTATATATTTTAGAAAGGTTTGCATGTGTTTATATAGCACACCCACAGATATTTTGTTACAAAGAAGTTATAACAGTTGATTCATTCCAGACTAAACTAAGACAATCTAGTGAATGTGATCAACATCTACTAAAATTGGCATTCGTTTCTAATGGTGGCATGTTCACTAATTGGTTTGTGCTTCACCTGGAATTGGTAGGACGTTCTCATACGTTGGTACGATCCCCAATTTAACTCCACATGATGTAGAGTTGGAACTGCACCAGTCTTTATTGTCCACGTCGTGCTTTTTTGGTCAACAAGCGAAGAACAGGGGCACCTTACCTATGAGGAAGGTGCCTAAGTATGTTGGGTACATTCTCTATGCGAAAGGTGCCTTACTGCCATTGGCGCCTTCCTGGAAGAGGAAGGCGCTTATCTTCTATTGGTGCCTTCCTATGAGAGGAAGACTCTTGCCTTCTAGTGGCACCTTCCTTATGAGAGGAAGGTGCTTGCCTTCTAGTGGTGCCTTCCTATTGACGCCTTCCTTATGAGAGGAAGGTGCTTGCATTCTAGTGGTGCCTTCCTTATGAGAGGAAGGTGTTTGCATTCTAGTGGCGCCTTCCTATCGACGCCTTCCTTATGAGAGGAAGGTGCTTCTTTTCCTTTGGCACCTTCTTGGAAGAGGAAGGCACTGGCCTTCTATTGGCACCTTCCTAGGAGAGGAAGGCACTTGTATTTCCTTGGCGCCTTCCTAGAAGAGGAAGGTGCCTACTTACGCTTGGTGCCTTCCTGGAAGAGGAATGCGCCTACCTTCTCTGCGTTGATTTCGAAAGAAACAAAGTGCTAGGTCCATGAAAATACCTCGACTGATCCAAATCTGACTAAACCAACTACAATTCCACAAAAATACACTGAAAACAAACAAATTTGATAACACGCATAATTTCCTAATATAATTATATAATCATTCATAAACATATGCAATCCTTATTATACAACCGCATAATAATCAAGAAAATGTATACAAAATATGAGCATTTCTGATGCTCATCAGTTAACTTATTTAAATATGCATGGAATGGTCATCTATATCAATTGAGTTAATAGAAAGGATATGCTTGGATATATGGTAAAATAAAATATCCAAAAGTTGGGTTTATCAAAATAATTTTTGATGGTACTTCCAAAGGAAATTTGGTAAAATTCCTCTAACTTACATAGAATCATATTGAATTTTAAATTTTAACCAATAACCATGTAGAGTCTAGGGTACTTATTATAGGGATCAAAATTATCATTAAAAAATAATAAAGATATATTTAAATTTAGGGGTATTCAAAAATTATTTTATTATTATTATTTGATTAGATTATTGAAAGAGGGTTTTGAAAGGAATCCCTTAACCTTTTATATCAACTCCAATAGGAGCAAAAAACAAAGGATTAATACAAAAAAAATTACAACCGATGCCAACAATAGGATGATGACAATACAACATGCTAGCAAGTGGATCACACACCATTGTGGATAGCCACCTAAGTACTCTTTCAACCTGATAAGTTTAAAACACTAGCAACCAAAATTGAGAGAGATATTTAAACCTAGGCAAGGCATCCCTATACAAAACCAAATTCAAAACTAAACAAATAATTATATTAGATATTGGGCCAAAAACCAAATCTAACTATGAACAAAACTTTGAAAAGCATTAAGACCCTCCCAAATGAAAGATTTGAACAAAAACAACTTCGGAATCGAAAAAATGCCCAACAAAATTGGAAATCAAGCATGTCCAAGATTTAGAGCCCACCCATAAAAAATATTATTGTTCTCCAAAAATATGAATATGGATATGTGGATTGGATCAAACATAATATTACTTTGTTCTCTCTCTCCTTCCCTCCCTGTGTGTGTTTGTGTGTGCATGTGTGGTTTAATATTTATCATGAATTCTTATGTTGACATTATTTTAGATTTGCTAGAAATTGACAGGACTTGATTGGTTTTACCATAATATTTAGTTTAGTGTTATCTTAAATTATTTTTCTAAATATTTGGAGCACTCAACCATACTAATTGGTGGCAAAATCATCAAATTCTTGTGTGAAAATCTATAATAGCATGCATGAAGCTATGCTAATTGAAACTTTTTTATTGTGCTTTGTCATTAATATATAATTTAATAAGACTCTTCATATGCATGCATCTTGACCTTTCCTCTTCTCTCATTATGACAAAGTCTCTCATAATTACATAACTCTCACACATCATACTTCACATAAATCTTCACCTACTCAAATGACATCTTACACTCAACTTAAACTTACACACTTACACATCTTCACACTCCACAACATGACACATACTATTAACCTAAATATTAAACTCACACCCTAAATATTAATCACACCCTATTCTAAATGAAACACTTCCTAAACTATTACATGAGCAAATACTATAATATCACCAACACCCTGTAATATTACATTATTTGGTAAAATTGCTCCTTCCAAATAAAAAATGTAATTCAATATTTGGAGCTTAGTTAAGTTCAATTCTTACAAATATATCACCCTTAATATTTCTCTGTAAACTAAGTCTTTGGTAGATGAACCAAGATTCACCTTTGTCATTAGTTCCAAAGGTCCATGTTTCATTTCACCAACAAGAATTCCTTCACTATGTATAAGTGTTACTCCTTTAACTTTGAAAGTACCCTCCAATGTTGTAGCATAGTTATAGCCTTACACTAAGCCTTTGGCAGTTGAACCAAGAATCATCTTTGTTATTAGTGATAAAGGTCCATATTTTATTTTATCATAATGAATTTCTTCACTATGTGTAAGTGCTACTTATTTAAATTTTAGAGCAACCTTCAAAGTTGTAACATAGTTATAGCCTCGTTCAAACATCAATAGATACTGCTCTCCATTAAGATATTTTCTAGATCCTTCATTTTAGTAGCTAGATTCTCTATTAAACTACTTCACTAGTTAGTCATACAAATTCTAGTTATCTTGTAAATATTATCTATACCCATAGCAATCTAGATGTAAGCATTTTATTTTTTATACTTTGAAAAATCTAAAATCTTTTGTAATTCTTACAATCCATTCTCACAATCAAATTCAATATAATCCATCATTGTTGCATCTCCATGCCTTATATGAGTTTGTAGTATTCTTTGTATAGCCACCCACCCTCTCTTTGTAATGGTAGGTAAATTATGTAAAGAATTTACGAATAACATGGTCTCCTTAACAAAATCCATTTGCATGTTGCACAACTAAATATGTGTCGATCAGTTAACATCTTTTGGCTTAACCATAATAGTTTTTATCTGTTCATGCTTAACATAGTTTAAATTTATCAGCAACAAAGTTTTAATATTTTTACAAGAATCAAAAATAATTTTAAATATACTTTACTATCACCATTGATGGCATCTACTTCATTAAAAAAATAATACAAGATATCTTTGACAAGGTCATCTAAAAAACTTTTGAACTATTTTGAATCAAATAAAACATGCAATAGTACAATTGGCTACTAATCTAGCAAATAAAATCCTTCAAGTACCAGAAGATGTTTATTTAAAACTATATTATGATTTTTCAATAGTCAAGGTGCTCATAAGATTCATGGTATCCACTTCAAAAAATATTAGCTTTATTTCTCCATTGAATATGTCTAAATGAACCATTGCTCTTTCCATTTAAAACATATTTATATTTATATAATTTTTTGACCATTGCTTTCTAACTATTGCTCTTGGCTTCTTAATTCTGCAAATAAATTTTTTCCTCCTCTCCTTTTAAAAATTGCATTGCCTCTACCTACTATTGAGGCTCATTTTCTAATGATCTCAAGCATAATTCTTCTACACTTTTCAACCATTCAAAATACCTTCAATATGCTTGTATCTTGCATATACTCTCCACATAGTCACACTTTTTAATGATCTCAAGCATAATTCTTCTACACTTATCATCCATTTAAAATACCTTCAATGTGCTTGTATCTTGTCGATACTCTCCTCATAGTCATACTCTTCTTTGGACACAGATGTATCTCTCCTCTCATATGCAAGTGTATCTCCTCTCTACACACACTCTTCACTAATTCTAATATTCATTGTTATTCCATGATTTTTTTCATCCTCTAAACTTTGTCTTCCTTAAAATATGCTTATTCTCTTCAATAAATGTATCTCTTCTATTACAATAAATGTCCAATCATCTTCTTTCACTCCATCAGTGCTCTAATGATATCTCGAGCAATTAAATATCTTCTTCAAGTTAGTTTGACTTCCTTCAAATATGCTTATTCTCTTAAATAAATGTATCTCTTCTATTACAATAAATGTCCAATCATCTTATTTCACTCCATCAATGCTCTAATGGTATCTCGAGCAATTAAATATCTTCTTCAAGTTTTTCTTAATATTCTTCCATTCAAATCATCCTCCTTTAGCAATTTTATCTTCCAATCTTCTTTATTCCTTCTTCGATATTTTTACCTCCAACAATCATTCTCTCTTCCAAATATTCTTCAATCCTTACATTTTCAAATCCGCACATCAAATATTCGCACCAAAATTTGGTACTAATTTTCTTTCTTTACAATTCTTCAATCTCCAATATTTCCTTTCATATTTAATATCCTAACCGTAGCTCTAATATTGTGTTAGAAAATAGACTCAATGCATAATAGTGGTATAATTTCTAGATTCATGAAATATTACTCACACAATAATGCACACATAACACACAAGAATATTATTGATAAAAACCTATAATAGCATGCATGGAGCTATTCTAAATTGATACATTGTTACAATACTTTTTCATCAATGCAAATTTTCAAAATACCCTTCATATGAATGTATATTTACCTTTCTTGTTATATCATAATAAAAAATCTCTAATAATTACATAAATCTCATACATGACACTTTACACATATTTTCACCTACTCACATGACACTCAGCTTACACTTACACATTTGACACATCTTCATACTCCATAACATGACACATACTATTAACCTAAAAAATTAAACTCACACGCTAAATATTAATCAAGCCCTATTCTAGATTAAACACTTCCTAAACTATTACATGACCAAATAATATAATATTATCAACAAGGTAGTCAAGGTCATAGGGATTTATACCCGGTTCCACAAAAAAATTTGTCTCTTTTGCAATTATATTCTATGGGCTTCGTGATAAGTTGTAGCACTTGAAGGACCTTGCATCAAATTCTTCTTCCAAATCAGCATCTATTGATTGGTTAACTAATATATTCCTTCTTGGTAGGATTTACCCAATGTAGTGAAACTTCATTACATATACATTAGAATGTGTTAAAACATTTGCTACATAAAATGCTATAAAAGTTTTTTTTTTTTTTTTAAATCAAGATGATATAATTATATTGTAATATCTAAAATTTGGAATACTCTAGCCTTGAGGGAAAGTTAGATATAGTGCATGGCCTACCAAATGTAAGTACCAATTCAATTTTTTTTTTAATAAAGGATACTTGTTTCATAAAAAACACAATGTTAGGTTTAACGAAACCATATTAATATTCAAATAAATTCTTTAATACATAATGACTTCGTAGAACCTATTCATAGTCCACCATTAATGGAATCAATGTATGTATTGATATTCATTGATGACTAAGAAAGCATTAGGTATATTTTCGTGAAAAAGATAATATTTTTAATAAGGTATATAAAACCTTCAAAAATCCAATTAAAGTACTCACAAGATATAATAGAACAAATTATGTAAACAATAATTTTATCAATTTTTATCAACAAATGGAAATCAAAAGAAAACTAACAATCATAAACACAACTCAACAAATTAGTTTTGTTAAAAGAATATATAGGGCATTGGTTAATATGGATATATGCATGTTGAAAACCAAGGATATCATTTAATATTTTTTTGTTGAAACATTAATTAATGCTACCTAAATCTTGAATAGATTAGCAACAATTTTTTAATGAAATATAACACCTAGCAAGGCATGCAATGAGAGAAAACCCATAGTTAAATATTTAAAAGTTTATGCTCATGTTCTGGATGGAATATGGAAAACCACAAAGTGTATTTTTGTTGCTTATAATGAAGAATCAAATGAATACAATTTGAATGAAGTCAAAGTGAATTTTTTCTTTAACAAGGATGTGTTTAACAATAAAAATAAAAAAGAAGTTTTAGATTTTATTTCAACATCTTAATTTGTTGAACCAAATGAAGAAAAATAAGATGATCATAGTAGTTAGAAAATAGTTAAAAAAATAGATGGATTGAAAAGACAACTCAATATAATTATAATATTAATGAGGGGTAAGGCTTTGTTGAAAAAAACAAAGGAACTTAAAGTGATTTACACATAATATGGTGCAATAAGTAAGAAGTTTCATGTTAATTATGCTACCATTATAAGCATAATAAAAATGAATGACTTCCAATTATAAAATTAATCCAAAGAAAAATAAGAATAGGAAAATACAATGTAAGCATACTCCTTGATGAAAAATAAGATTTAGAACTTGACTATGCAATCCAAATAGAAAACACTATTTCTTGCAAATGGGTCAACACAAATATAGTAAAATTATATGGAGATATTGTTAATTATAATAGTCTCTTACTTACCAAAATAAAAAAAAAATAGATGGAGAGATTAAAAATCATAAGACATGATTTGTTGCAAATGGATTTTTACAAAATGCTTCAATGAACATTTTTGCTCTTGTTGCTATAATGACTACTCTTAAGATAATGATTGCAATTCACATTTCAAATGGAAAAAAAACCAAATAAATGTAAATAATATATTATATATGGTACAACTACAATATTTTGGTCAATAACACTTGATATATTGACTAAGAAAATATCTTTATGGGTTGAAATAAGCTCCATAGACACAACGTGTCTAGATTGATCAATACTTTGACAAAGAAGGATTCAAAAAAAAAATTAAGTGATCCTAGTCTCTACTTTTATATTTGTGATAAGAAAATTTTAGTAATGGTTTTTTATGTCAAAGGTAGTTATATTTATATGATCAATAATACAAAACTTGGGTTGAAACATGTGCTTGAAATAATAAACTTAGGTTTATTGAATTATATTCTGGGTATTCAAGTGCAAAAAATGAAATAATATGGAAAAGCTATTATTAATGTCTATCAAGATATAGGGGATATGATAGATGTGACATTTATCAAGGGTGTCGAATGGTCCCAAAAATGTTCTTGATTGGTAACAACAACTTAGATATGTTGGGTAGTATATTTTTTAAAGTAAAACCTTATTTCATTCACCATGATATCAAATAAAAAAAATGTTCTTCTTTCATATAATTTTAAAGTCAAATTGTTGATCTTAATATTTTAAATTAAAATTATGTCAAAGATTTACTTTTGGTTATCATTAACCTAAGAAAAAATTTAGTGGACCATATAATGTCAATGGGACAATAAAACCTTTTACCTCATTTATTTTAAGATTGAGTGGAGACAATGCAAATGAATGCTTTCATCCAAAATCTCAAGGGGAATACCTCCATAGGCTATTGCTAAGTAGGCAATTCTTGCAACATTGGTTACAATATTAAGTAGATTTTTTTTACTTTGTTCCAATATGAGCATTGTTGTTAGAATGAGAAAATAGTTTGTTGCTAATATCATATTGGTAAGGCTTAGTTTAAATCGACCCGGATAGCATATGTGGGTTGTGAAAAGAGCTTGAAATTATTTATTTGAATTTATAATTTAAATACTGTAAGCTTTCAAAGGAACTACTTAAAACCTTAATGCTGGTCAAATATACTTGTTACAAAAATTGATTTTATTCATAGAAACGAAATCGAAACAAGAGGAAAAGATCTAAATTCATAAAATAATTCCTAAACAAACAATGTATAATCTTGAAAATCTGAATTGTGTATAATGATTGTTGTACAGGAGCTTTATATTAATAAAAATTATTTGCAATAATAGGAAATGGAGCACCAATATGTGGTTGTTTGCTTGCTCCTAATTTACAAGATTATACGTAATGAACTTTTCAAGGTTTTTGTTTACCATTATTTAAATGAGTCTTTTTGTACAATGCATACCATTAGGAATTGTACACATTTACACGACAATTTCTACCAATACAAATGTTTTCTTCATAAGAAATATGTAATTCATGATGATGATTGGTCAATATAGTCCCTCTTTCCTTAGTTAAGGAACTTTGGACATGAAAATCTTGTAACATAAAATATTATGTAGATAATTCCAACTTGTGAGTGTTTAGATTGTGCTCCTACTAAGTCAAATTCTCTTTTTTTTTTATTCTTTCCATGGATAGGCAATTTATTTGTAGCATACCAAGTACTCTCTTTCCTATCTAGCACATTAGCTCTTTTACCTTCAAAATCAAGAGAAAAAGTAGTTTCACTTCTAGTAGTCCAAAGAGAATACTCTATATCGTCAAGTGAATACTTTATATAATTAATGTCTATTCAAGAAGCAGTAGAAAAGCTAAAGGTTCCCTTGGCATGCAATTTCAAAATATATTTAGCTTTTATTACAATTGTTGTTTGTGTTTGACATATATCTCATACCATTGTTGAACATTTAAATTTATTGAATTTGTGCCTTTCTGTTTGAGAAGCATCAAAAAAGGTAAAGGTTCCCTTGTCATGCAATTTCAAAAAATCTTTAGATTTTATTGCAATTTTTATTTGTCTTAAATATATTGACTTTGTGCCTTTCTATTTGAGAAGCATAGAAAAGCTAAAGCTTCTCTTGGTATGCAATTTCAAAAAATATTTAGCTTTCATTGCAATTTTTGTATGTCTTAAATTTCTTGACTTTGTGCCTTTCTATTCCATAAGCATAGAAAAGCTAAAGCTTACCTTGACAAACAATTTCAAAAAATATTTGACTTTTATTGTAATTTTTGTTTGTGTCTCATATATACTCATACTATTGTTTAACACTTTTATTTTCTTGACATTGTGTCTTTCTCCGTATGGAAAGCCTCTCATACCATTTTTGAACATTTAAATTTCTTGACTTTGTGCCTTCATTCATATGAAAGCCCCCTTTCACCTTGTCTATATTTTTGTCAAAAGCAAACCCTCATTTAAATATATTCTATTTTCTTATCTACAAAGATGGTTTCAATAATTTATTAGTAACAATATTCTTAAAGATTGATATCTTAATAAACTACTCAAATTCTTAAATTAATCTCACACCATCATGATGCACCTTGAAGTTAAATCAAATCCAACACTATAAAGGTGGAAACCTAAATATGCATACAACTCTAGACAATCACAAGCCTACCAGTTTAGTTTCTAGTAATAGAATTACCATGTCACACAAAATGTTAGCAATCCTCCACGTAAAGCAAATAGATTGGAAGTATGAGGGTAGAACAAGACAAAGGTATATTAAAATAAACATAATTCAACATGTGAAAATATGTATAAATCATTGCAATGAATTTTTCAGAACTCAACCAAGACATCAATATAATCAAAGCAAATTAGATTTTTCTACATTTTATAGATATACAAATAAAATGATCCAAATGATGTAAAAATGTATGAAACATAATCAAATAAATATCATCTATAATAATCTGTAAAAAAGGCCTGTTTAAATGTCAAAACAATATAACAACTCTCTTAATTGATAATGGTTTTAACATTTTAATAACTTTTTAAAATTAAAATAAAAAAACAGTGAAAATAGATCATATATTTTAGTTTCTCCCAGCCCAATAGCTTATTCATATGAGACTTGAGTGAAAGTGTCAAAGAAGAGTATTCAACATATCGGCATACAAAATTCATTGGAGCATACCCATAATATTCCAATCACAGCAAAATGAAACAAGAAACAACAGAGCTTTTATTGTTTTCCAAAGGCCACCCATAATATTCCAATCACAGAAAAATGAAACAAGAAACAACAGAGCTTCTATTGTTTTCCAAAGGCCACAGGTGCTAAACCAAAGTAAACTAATAACTTTCCTTCAATAAAAATAAAGTAATTATAAAAAATTAAAATTAAAAACAATTTCATACCAATTATAAAAAAGAATGGGCAAAGACTAAAAACAATTTCACAATCATACGAAACACTAAAAACAATTTCACATCATACCAAGTAATTATAAAAAAAATAAAAATAAAAAAAACAAACAATTTCACAAACAAACAAACAATCATACCATACATTTGCACGAAAAAGATAAACTAATTTTCTTAAGTGCCAATAACAGACTCCAATCTACACATGAAGAAAACACTACAGCAAACCACAACAACGACCCTTACTACAGTCTCATCTCAACGACCAAAATGCTAATTCAAAATATAATTTTAAAAAAAAAAATTAAAAAAATCTCATTGTACCTTCAACAGAAAGAAACTTGCATAACAGGCTTAGGCAAAAGTTACCGGCATGTGGGCAGATGTTGGTCTCAACCATGTCCCACCTTCCCATTCCTGCTTTGAACGAATCGTGGACTTTGTAACTGCATGTAGGCAGATGTTGGTCTCGACCTTTTCCCACCCTCCCATTCCTGCTTCAAAGTACACTCTGGGTATCTCGAAGGTGATATCTCCAAGGCTGTAACCAACAAGCATTACTCCGTGTACTTTCCAGATTATACCACAGAATGTGAATAGATTATACCAAAAAATGTGAATAGATTATACCACAGAATGTGAATAATCTGG
Source organism: Wollemia nobilis (assembly GCA_028583015.1). NCBI lineage: Eukaryota > Viridiplantae > Streptophyta > Pinopsida > Araucariales > Araucariaceae > Wollemia > Wollemia nobilis. The sequence goes on along the minus strand of JAQPPZ010001148.1, from coordinate 1,614,187 downwards.
GAAGTACACAGAGTAATCCTTGGTGACACCAATACCTCAATTGAATCACAAACACTCCAAGCTAGGGAGGGCCAGGCATTATTTTGAAAAATATTCGAATGTATCCCCTTGAAAGCAGAGAGAGGATTTCTCCTATTCTACCTTTTCTTATTCTATAATCTTCATAGATTTCGTAGCGGGTCGGCCGTTCATATTGAACCTCAATAGGGGCTTCTCGGTTTGAATTGCTCATCGTCATTACAGTAATGATATGACTCAACTAACCCACGCGGCTCTGATTGATTGAATAAGCCATCCAACCAACCATAGATAAAATTTGTTGGTCCTCAAAACCCCGGGTCGACAAGATCAGAATCGGGTGACCCAATCTATATACTCACAGAAATTACGCAAGCATGAAAATAATTCGGCCGTTACTATTAATTATGCATGTTTGGCTGCCTATAGTGGTATTATAAGAAGTTGCTAATTAAGAATAGTATTATTAGAACAAAATGTTAGTTATGCATGCTTGGTTATTATAATAAGTTATTAGGAATAGTATTATTACAACAAAATGTTAGTTATGCATGTTTTGTTATTATGACAAGTTGCTAATTACGTATAGTGGTAATTACGCAGGTCTTGATTGGGTATTTTGACAAGTTGCTAATCTTATTATTATCGCAAGTTATTAATTAGTTACAGGAATATTATTACAAGTTGTTTATTATGCATGTTTCATTAATTAAAAATTTAAACTTTTAAACTTTAGTTTTTTTTCTTATTAATTAGTTACAGCAATATTATTACAAGTCGTTAATTATGCATGTTTCATTAATCAAAAATTTAAACTTTTAAACTTTAGTTTTTTTTTTTTTTTAAATTAAATTACGCATAGTTTTATTATTACAAGTTGTTAATTAGTTACAACAATATTATTACAAATTATTAATTATACATATTTTATTAACTAAAAATTTAAACCTCAATTTCCTCCTTAAAAAAATCTAACCAATTTAAAAAAATAACCATTCATTATATATCCACCAAAATGAAACCCGTCTATATTATAAAGACCATAATTGTATGGTTTTAAAGGTACTATTATTTAAATATTGTTACTCGAAAGATAAAAAAATATGTAATTTTAATTAATTAAATTTTAATATTGTTTTTAATTTTTTAGATAATAAATATATTTTAATAATTAAGGTAGAGATAGTAAATTTATTGGTTTGGTTTGTTTGAGTATTTGTCAAGAGATTCATAGTTTCAATCTCAAACCTTTAATCAAATAAAAATATATATATTTTTATAACTAACAATTTTTTGAAAAACAATAAATAAAATTAAAAATTATAATAAAATTAAATTAATTTAGAGTGGCATTAGGTCAACCATTAGATTCCTCAACATTTCAAGGAGGAGATCATGTTAAAATCTTGCCAAATATACAAGGATAATATCCAAGATTTTTTGTAATACTATGTGGTGGTGATAATGTAATAATGGTGGGGCTATTAAAATCCCATTAACCCATATATATATATATATATATTAAAACAAATAACTAATATTGTATACAATGTTTTTATAAGTTTTTAGTATTTGTTTTTAATGAATTATGGTCTAGTAGATTTTTTAGTTATATGAAATGGGTCCCATGTTACATCATCACCACATAGTTGTATTACAACAAAGCTTGGACATTATCTATCCAAAAAGCAGACCCAAGTTTGAATCTTAAGATTCAAATTCAAAATTGTGTCTCCTCTTTGGATATTTTCTTAAAAATAAATAAATAAATAGGGTTGAACCTATGTTATCTTTAAAAATAAATAAATATTTTTGATAAAAAATCTATGTATCTCTTGGTAATATTTGAACCTTGGTCTCCTCCTTAAATATTGAGGAATCTAACCAATTGAGCTAATGCCACTTGATTATGTTCTAGTAGATGTTAAAAACCACTTTATCTTTATTTTAATGTATGCACTTCATTAACATTTTCTTTGTTAATTTATCACATTACATTAATTAAAGTCATTACATTCCTCATCTTTCATGAAGGTTTTATCAAAAACTATATATGGTTTAAATTTTTTTTCATTATTAATTTTAAATAATGAAAAATGTAATAAATATATTTTTATCAAATAATTAGAAATTAATAAATAATAGTTGTATATGGTTATATTAATTGAATGCAACGAGACTTTGATTCAAAGGTTGGGACACACAGATAATGTAGCCTATATTAAGATTCAAATATTAGTGGCACCATAGGCTATATATCTTAATGTGATTAAGTTGATGTAAAAGGGAAATGAAAACCCTATTTATTTATTTATTTTAAAAGATAATATGCAAAGAGGAGATCAAAGTATGAATCTTAAGATTCAATGTACTTGCAAGGACACTCCAACGATATATAGTTGGCATTTCATCCCATTGACCTATGTTTGAATCATGAGTAAGAGGCCACACCCCAATAGTATATTATACTGACCTAAGTTTGAATCACGGGTAGGGAGACCACACCCCAATATTATGTCATTAGAAGTTTGAATCACGGGTAGGGAGACCACACTCCAATATTATGTCATTGGTGTTTCATCTCGATGACTTGATTTTGACCACACCCCAATAGTATGCTCTATTAACCTATGTTTGAATCATGGGTAGGGAGGCCACACCCCAATAGTATGTCATTGGTGTTTTATCTTGATGACTTGAGTTTGAATTATAAGAAGGAAGGTCCCTTGTTGTTATGACTCTAGGGAGTGTTTCATCTCGATGGCTTGCGTTTGACCATACTCTAATAGTATGCCCCATTGACATAAGTTTGAATCATAAGTAGAGAGGTCACACTCCAATAGTATGTCATTAGTATTTCATCTCAGTGACTTGAGTTTAAATCATGAGAAGGAAGGCTCATTGTTGTTATACCCTAGGGATTGTACCTCCTAATTGAAAATATTAAGAGACAATTACAAAAATTAGAGGTACAATAACTTAAAAATAATAGTTTCAAAAATAATAGTTTAAGAAAGATGATATTAAAGAAGAGATTTTTTATACATAAGTGAGTTGGTTACAACCATTATTTTTAGTAACCACCAAGTGCAAGGTTCAAACCATAGGGGCTACCTCTAACAAGCCTATTCCACTTTGTTATTTTATAATCTAGTGTGAAGAGGACTATTGATTGCACGAGATTCATACTATCATCGTCGATCTGACATGCACTTAAAGGATTTAGATCAGACTACTACCTTTACAACATGCATACCACTAAGGTTTGAACCTAGGTCTCTTCTAGATAAATGTATGGCTAGATAGACACTTACCAATCCACCTAGCCCTTCGTGGGTGAAGAGACCCAATTTTGAATTTTATGGAGCAGTTAAAACAATTCAAGATATGACCAATAAAAATAATAATTAAAAAAAATAGTATTCAGCTAATTGGTTATATTCAAAGAGGAGACCCAAGCTTCAATCCTACGAGTCAATTAAAAAAAATTGGAGGTATGATAAATTAAAAATAACAATTTAAGAAAGTTAGAAAAGGTTGTAAGGGTTAAACAAAACTCCTTTTGATATTATCAAAACAATAACTTGATTGGTTGTGTTGATTGGATTCATGGCCAATTATTTTTAATATTAAAAAAAAAGTTAAAAAATACTTCAACATTAAATTAAAGCTCCTTACCTTGTCATATTTTTTATTAATATTTGGTTAGTGTGGGAAACCCATATGAGTGATGCTCAAGGCTGGGCATCCCCATACCACTATGACCTATGATAAAGGGGACAACTAATCTTATCAATAGGGAATCCTTACCTTGTGATATTACAAAAACAAAAAAATATTACTCTAAAAAATAATAAATATATAAATTAAATTATGAATTTGTTTGTCTCTAAAAAAAGGTTTTTTCTAAGACATCTTAGTATAGATTAAAAGTTAAAGAATTATGATAAATATACAACCTAAGTATCCTAACCGTGAATATGTTAGAGTTTTTACTAGAGGTCTAAGGTTTGGGTGTAGCGTTGTACACCATGCTTTTATAACTAGGAAATGGTTGGATAATCATGGGTAAACAACACCGTTCATTAAGTTTTTTTTTCGTATGGCCTCATGGACATTAAAAACTACTTTATTCTTTACCTTTTAAAAGTAACTTATTAAAAATTTAAATATTATATAAATTTAATAACAAATATTTACCTATGGTTAAAAATATAAACAATAAGTGCAAATATGTAGAGGTATCCTTTTATTATTAGTAAAAAAAATTGTTTTGCTTTCAGAAAAAGAGTTGGATTTAGGTCCCCAACCCTTGAAAAATAACAACTCTCTCCTTTAAAACTTGAGAGTTTACAAACATATTCATTTTTCATCTCAATTGAGATGCTATAGCTAGACACTTGCATCTATTTTCATAAAATAATTGAATTCTTAGCATTCATTTTCTAGGTCTTCTTCATCTTTCTTTGTAAATGCAATTATTTGGCATCCATCTTCTTGATAATTTTCAATCTTGTTCATCTATCCTTCTAAGTGAAATCTTGATTAGTGGTTGTCTTCAACGATGCTAAGTTGTCATTGTGTCACTTGAATATCCGTAACTGCTCTATTGGCTCCATACTTTTCTTACTCTACTATGATATTTTAATTTTTTGGTCATGTCGTTCTCTGATGTTGCTACACCCGTTTGAAATCTAACAACAATATACCTCAATGACGCTCCAAGCTCTTTCACTAAATCATTAAAGTTGCACCACTTAAAAAAAATATTAGAGACAAAAATCATAAAGGACAAGGAGTGCATAAGGATAGGGAACCTCATGATATGACTAGGATGATGTTGGGTTACATCACAAGTACATTGAATTGTACTCATTTTATGTGATTCTAGCCCAATTCTTATTTTTAGGAGGAATTGAATACCCCACCCAATCCAAATTTTATATTTATCAATCTGATCCTCTTTTCAGAGGTAGGAAAATCATGTTTTCCTTGGCTTCACCCCTCTAAGTAAAACATGGTGGCTCCTCTAGCATAGACTTGATTAGCCCTTGTTTTCTATATGCTATGATCCATTTTCTCATCATGGACATGGGCTTATGAATTTACCAAATATTAGACCTAACAAGGAAAGCTAGTTGTCTATTTCTAAAATCCATCTAAGATCACACCCAGGTTTTCCAGGCTATCTGTAACCCTATTACCTTCTCTAAAAATATGGTTATATTGAATATTATTTGATTATTTTATGCTTAGCTTCCAAAAAACTCTAGCTAGTTGGTTGATTTCCTTTTAAAATGTTAATAACATTTTGTGAATCACCCTCTATAATCATATTTTTAATATTAAGGCTCTCAATAATATTTAAGCTTAGGAAAGAAACCCTAGACTCAACAAAGTGATTGGTTTGCTCTCCTAAGGCCTCTGCATAGGCCAGGATATCATTTCCCTTATGATCTCTAAAAAAACCACCTACTCCAGCCCTTCCTATATTCCCTTTTTACCTTATGATATGACAAAAAAAAATTAGTATTTAAAAAATTGTATTATTTATAAAATAAATTATCACATTTCATGGTAACTCAAAAAAGGATGGTCTGAAGACATCCTAAAATGGATTAAAATTTAAAAAAATAACAAAATTAATTTACTAAAAAAAACTATTAGAGACAAAATTCAAGGAACCAATGATTAAAAGAAGAATATAGGAAAACAAGATTCTTTCATGTCTCTGCCATAAGATAAACTTTTAGCAAGAATATCTAAAATTCAAAAAGAGGATGGATAAGTAATAAGAGATGAGGATCCAGTTAAACAAGGGTTGGTTGAATTATTCAATTTTTTGCTAACAAAGAATAAGGAGGATGATCATGAAGCTATAGATGAATTATTCAACATATTCCCACAATTCTAACTAGAGATATGAATGCAAACTTGTGAAAAGGGTGAGTGAGGAGGAGGTCAGGGAAACCGTTTTCTCATTGGAAAAAGATAAAGCTCTAGGTATTTATGGATTCCAAGTGGATTTTATTCAAGAATTTTGGATCATAGTGAGAGAGGATTTAGTAGCAACAATAATAGAGTCACACCATTCAGACTAAGTGTTAAAAGTGTACAATAATACTTTTCTAATTCTCATTTGATACAAGCATGGGTTGAAGGGATTTAAATGAATTTAGGCCAATTATTCTATGTAATACCATTTATAATATAATATCAAATGTGATTGCGCTAATACTAAAGTCTATTCTCCCAGAGATCATTGTAGAGCAACAAGGGGATTTTATGAAAGGTAAGAAATTTTTTGATGGAGTAATCAAAATCTATGAGATCATGCACTTATTTAACATTAGCAAAAAATAAGGAATGGTTATAAAGCTTGACATGAACAAAGCATATGATTGGACCTCATGGCACTTCCTAGATAAAGTCCTATAGAAATTTGGCTTTAATAGATGTTGGAGAAGATGGACGAATAACTATTATGGAGGACCTAAATTCTTGGCTATATTGAATAATTCTTTAGTAGTAGTAGGGTCTTAAGGCAATGGTATCATCTATCCTTGTATCTCTTAATAATTATATTAGAAGCACTAGAAAGGTACATAGGAGCATCAAAGTAGGTATGATCCTTAAGTAGGTTGAAACCATATGCATCCATAGAAGGTATTATTCACCAATTATTTTTGGATGATATAATTTTATTGGGGAGATCCTCTATAGCCGAGGAAAAGGAGGCTAGGAGGATACTAACTCTCTATGAAAATTCATCCCATAAAATGATAAACATGGACAAGAGTAAGGCATTTTTAATAAACACAATAGAGAATCAATAGAGACAAATAGCAATAGAACTTGGGTGTAGTGTTTTATCTCTCCCTTCTATTTACTTGGGTATGCTAATGTTTACTAAGCCATGCAAGCATCAAATGTATAATGTGTTGAATGAAAAGATACATAGTAAATTAGTTGGATTGAAGGAGAATGTATTGAGTTAGGTAGGCAAGCTACAACTTCTCAAGAGTACTCCCCAAGAACTACCTATATATATTTTATTGGTATTTTAGATCTCATTTAAAGTAGATAATACAATAGAAAGTATTAAAAAAATTATATGGTTAGGAACATAGGAGAAGAGTAGAATTCCACTTGTAGCTTGGGATAAAGTATGCAAGGATAAATCATGTGGAGGACATGGGATTAGAAGAATAAAGGATATGAACAAGGACTTGGTAGCAAATATGGTATGGAGGCTAGTGAAGTAGGGTCATGACTTATGGAAAAGAATTATAATAGATAAATACCTTCATAACTAAGAGGATAATAGGTTTTTAACCATTTTAGATCCTTTCCAACTATTGTCATTATGGAACCACATAGTAAATGGTAGAGAGTTGTTATAGAGAATGGCAGGTCTATTAATTTCTAGGAAGATGCATGGCTTAAGAAGTACCCATTAGTGAAGGATGAGAAGTTAGCAAGTATTAGAATAGAGCTAAAACAAAATTATGGGAAACTGATGAGTGATTATTTGGTAATAGGAGGAGAGGTAATATGGAAAGATCTAAAGGCTCATAATCAATATGAGGGTGAGCTCCAAAAATTAACAATAAATTTTAGAGCATATTATGTAAGCCCAAATTTAGATGAGGATACAATGGTATGGAGAGCTACTAAAGAAGGGATATTCATTTTTAAATAAACCTATGCTCTATCACATGTAGTTTGAGAGGGGGGCTTTCAATGGGATTGATTATGGGGAAAGAAATTCATTCCAAAGTTAGCAATTTTCCTTTGGATAATAGCCTAAAATAATATTTTAATAATAGATAACCTTCATAAGAGGGGTTTTCAATTTTCTAACAAATGTTACCTTTGTAAAAATAATGAGGAATTAGTGAATTACACATTCTTCGAATGTAATTACTCCCTCCAAATATTGTATGACATAAAAGAGAAGATGAGGGTGGTGTGGGTGATGCCTACTAACATGGTAGGATAGTTAGAATAGTTGGAGAAGCCTGTATAAATTCTAATATTGAATAAAATTTGGAATCTAATTCTCTTTATTTATGTGTGGGGAGTTTGGTTGGAGAGAAATAGAAGGATTTTTAAATGGGAAAAAATATCTATAGCCAAAAATAGAGAACACATCATAGGGACCATAATGGAGAATATTAAAGAAGTGAAAGTGTATGACAATATAAATTCATTCAAGGAGGCTAAACTAAGTACATATTAGAATCTTAGTCTACTTAAGGGGAATGTGAATCCTTGAGGAGGTTTGTGGAGCTTGAGGACTAAATATGACAATTCAACTAGGGGCTAAAAGGTTAACAATTGAGGAAGACACATTGAATATCAGTAATTACCTCAATACAATTTTAATGGATGTTAACAATAAACTAAGATTCCTAAATACACTAGAATAATTTCATGTGGTACATGTCTATAGAGAATAAAATGGGGTAGCTAGGGAGCTCTTAGAGACGAAGGTCAAAATACCACCATATGGGATACATATAGATATCATCCATTTAATGACAAAGGAGGGAGGAAATTTAGAAATTCAAGCCAAGGGGTGAAAAATACTATTTTTAGAATGTCCATAGTAAATTATTTTTTGAAGATTTGTAGAATTGCATGTTGTGAGGACATTTTATTTAGAGCTTTTTGGGATTTATAACTTGTAGTTGTAAGAAATATAAGATATTTATTGAATGAGGGTTCATTTTTTGAATATCTATGTATTATTGGAATATATTACGTTATTTGGTACATGCCAATGTATCCCATGGGTACATCTTCAGATTAGGAGTTTATCTTAGATTAATATTTGAGTATTTACTTTATGCAATGAAATAAATGCACAAGTATTACTAGAATGTGCAATGATGTAAATTTCCATGTTGTCCACATGTACATGAGTCCTTAAGAATAGGAATGTGAAGATTCATAGTAATATGGAAGGAAAAGAGTCATGTCTCACTATATAGGTCTTCTTATAGGAGTGACAAGAAAGAGTCATAGAGAGAAGGTAGATAGCATTGATTAGAATAGTAGTATATACAATGTAGAGAATGTATGCAATATGGAGATTTTGAGACCTCCATTGTTATCAATGTAATATTTTCATAATATTTTATTAATAGCTATTTTATGAGTAGTTATAGAAGTTACTGATGAGTTTTACATGTGTAGTATATTACCATTATCATATATTTAATATTGCATGCTCATTTTCTACCTTGTGGCTGCATTTCCTTTAGTATATAGCATCAAAAGCTATCAATGGTATCAGAGGACAAGGGAGATTGATAGGAGAGAGGGAAAGCCATAAGAGAGATTGAGAGGAGATAGAAAATTTCATTTTTAAAATTTTTGAAATTACTTTTTGGCTAGAGTATTTCCAAAGAGTTGTAGAAAAACTCATGAAGACTAGGACTCAACATTGATTCTACTAGTTTGATAAATCAACTAGTGAAGTTCATTATCTTTAGATTTAAAGAATTTCCCTTATCATTTTTTAATACTTTGTTGTAGAGAAGAGTTGATTAAAAGAAAGAAGAGAATGTTCCTACAATATCTAGGAAGAATATCTTCTTTGGAATTGATCTAGTACTTGAAGCAATAATTCAAAGGTTGGATATTGAGAAGAGAGGAAAAGGCCAAAATATTCCTATTATAGATTGAAGATAGAAGATTAATGAGAATTAAGAAAGAGATATCCATAGAAGATTGAATATTTAGGAGAACCAAGAAGGAGGTCCTCATATAATTTTGAATATTTAAGACTTTAGATTAAAGAAATAAGAAAGCAACTTATTGAATATTGAAAATGAGAAGACCCAAAAGAAGAGTTCTCAAGAAAGTTAGAAGGAGAAAAGACCCATTGAAGAATATTTGAAGAAATATCATGGGAGAATATTACAAGAAGGAGAAGCTCTTGATAAAGAATAATTTGGGACAATTGTCACCATCCGAAAACAAGCCCAAAATAAAAAAGGATTTGGCAAGAAGTTTGCCAAACATTGGAAAGGATTATAGATTACCTCAAGACATTCAAATTCTTGAGAAGGAGGCCAGTAAATAAGCCAATTTTGAAGTTAGAATTTGACAAGAAAATTGAATGAGAAAGGAGCTAGAAGAGGCCACCAAATTTAAGAAATTTTAAGACAACCATAAAGTATTTGAAAGCTAAAATTTAGAGAATATTTGGGAAGTTTTTGAAGAGCCCTATGATAGAAAAATGAACGAGGTGTTAGCTTTTGATGAGTATATTATATAGTAAATACAACCACAAGATGTAAGATAAGCAATCTAATATTACTGTATGATAATGGTACTATAATATGCAAGAAAATAAAGAGATAAACTTCTACAGTAACTCATAAATATGCCATTAATAAAAGTTCATGAAAATAGTACAATGTAGTATAATGGAGGACATGAACACTCCATAAATTATTTTAAGGAACTAAATTGTATCCCTCTACTAATCTATACTATGCACTCTCTATATTTTCTACACTCTTATTTCACTCACTATAAGACCTATATATAGGAATATAAGTTCCTTGACCCTTACTCTACCTTTGACACATGTACATGTGGACTACATGCACATTTACATCATAGCACATTGACACTTGTGCATTTATTACAATACTTGAAGTAACTACCTAAATTTATTGTAAAGTAACTCCTACTTTAGTTATGTGCCCAAGGTGTTACATTAGCTTGTACCCAATAATGTAATATACTCTAACACCCCCCTGTATTACATTATTTGGGTATTGAAGTCTTTAGTCTTCAATATGGATCTTTATCTTGATTTTGGAGTTAGTATTCTCTTTCTCTGCTTTTTGTATCCTATTCAAGCAAGTAGTTAGTATCTTCATAAAATGCTATCTTCACTAAGAGAGATTTAACTTCATGTTCATATGTTGTTTCTTCCTATTATTTAGTTTCTTGAATCCTTTGAGCTAGATATCCTTTCTGATTCTCTTCTAGATATTCCGATTGAGGATAATTGCATGGACACTGAAACTATTATTGACAAGAATATTTTTGAGTTTGATATTGCCTTGGTTGAAATGCCCTATTTGGTTGGCTTCCATAGTTTGTATGAATTCCTTGATTGTAGTTTCTAGGATTAAATCTATAATAATTAGTGCAATTTCCTTTTCTCCTGCATACATAATAATATTTTTTATTCCATGGTCTTCATCCTTTTGAGGATGAGGTAACGTTTATGGATTATCTTTAGAAACTAATTCATTGTTTGTCATTTCATATTTAACTGTATTTTCCACCTCATATTCTTGAATAATATTGATTAACTCATCAAAATATGTATCTTTAATTAGGATTTGTAAATATGTAACCAAGTTCTTGTAGCTATCTAGAAGAGCTCTCAGTTAATTGAACAAGAAAATTTTCCTCAATATTTTCTCCTAAGGTTAATAATTCTCTTGATGGTGTGCCTTGAATTCTCTCTATGCAAAGATGTAGATGTTGAATATGAGCTCTTCCTTTCTTTTAAATTTTAAGAGCTGATTGGCATTGGCCTAGAATTAAATGTGCTATCATTAGGAGTTAGAATTTCTCCTTATTAGATGAGAATTCAATTCTAGTATTCAAATGATTTACGATGGTCTCTTTCTCCCTTTAATGCTATTTGACTACTATGCTCAAGTTTCACTAGAAATATGCTTCTTATCTATACAATATTTCTAGTAACATCTATTAATATGCACTCTTTCTTGAAGCAAGTGACAAGTAGCACTTTTATGTTGCTCAACACCTTTCCTTAGATGGTGGTACCTTATTATTAATTCTAAAAGATGTAACTCCACACGATGAAAGTTTGAAAGATGTTATCTAAGGTATTGAGTGTTGAAGATGCTCCTTTTATGAGCATTGAGGTAATAATGTGGGTGTTACTCCTCTTGAGTGTTCATTGATATCTCTTACAAGCATTATAATAGTTGTTGCCTCTTATTTATTGTGTGCCAAGTGGCACAAGATGCCTTACTCATTTAGAGAAAATATAGGCACTCTTTTGCATGTGCTCAAGCTACTAAAATATCTCTTATTCTTTTGATGCCCTTTCAATTCTATTGCAATCTATATAAAGTCTTTTCCAGTGTGCGAGTTCTTACTCTTCAATGTAAGGTGATTTTTCCTTCATGAAGTTAGCTCTAGAAATGGTGTATCAAAGGTGTTTCATTGTTGCACTCTTAGCTAGTGATCTTATCCCAATGATGATGGCTCTAGCTAGCCATTTGTTTCTAGTGATGGTGGATTTTGAGTACTTTCTATGTTGGATGGTAGCTTGCTTTAGTGAAAATAATTATTCCAAGCTCGTTTGATGGTAATATTCCTCCTTGCACTTTGATTTTTGGTCACATATGCTATGTAACCTATGTGTTGTCCTTGTTCTTACTTGCACTCATTGTAATAACATTATCTTACATAGACTTTCTTGAACCAATATAGGTTTGTTCCCTATGCACTATGCAAGCGTTAAATTTTCTTGTGTTGGTATTGTTATGGGTGTCTTTGGAAACCTCCAATGGAAGTATATTGAGACCTTTGATGGATCTATATTTTGCTATCATAGCTCCTTATTTAGACTGTGTAAAATTCCCACTTTAATGGTTGAAATATGGGTTGTAGTCTTCTTTCTAGTGCACCTTTGTCTTGATGATGCGACCCCTTGTAGACTGTAATAGGCTTGTTGTAGTAGTGTCCTTAGAAACTCTAGCTTCTACACTTGATTTTCTACGTAGAGTAGGGTGCAATGATGTAGATAAATCTTCCAAAGACTTGAGACTTTTATGGTCTCTTTTGAAGCTTTCTCACTTCTTTGATAAGGCGGTTTTCTTCTCCAATATATGGAGGTTCTATTGCTATTTTGGTGGCTTCTCCTTGCCATAATATACTTCAGGTTTTGTGTGCTCAATAGTTTCTCTAGAAACTTTACTCTTACCCTATTTTGTGCACTAAAACTTCCTTCTTTGATAAACTCTTAATGCAAGGGTAACCAATATAATGCACTAATAATGACTTCAAATTAATGCACTAAAATCTCTATAAATTTCTCTTAAGAGTAATTTCTTATTTAATTTAGTAGATAATAGGAATATGATATATTTTTTTATTCAAAATATATCTAAATCCTATTTTAATGTGTAGGTATTAACATTATAGAAAACCATTTTCTACACTTCTTTGAAGACTTTAATATGCAACCGTCTCTTTGCAACTTTTTAAACTCTAATATTATTCTTAACAAATATTAATTATGAACCAAAAATATAAATTTCAACTAATGAACCTTTTGCACCAAAGTTGCTTACCTGAATGAACTATGTAGATGAAGGATTTTAAGGTGATTAGATTCACCTTATTGCTGCTTTTTTTTTTTTTATGAATTTGCAGTTTTTCTTAATTGTCCAAAATAGCTCTCTAGCTCACCAATTTGGAGCCTTGTGACTGCTCTAGTTTTCTGCCTAATACTATAGATGGGTACCTCCAATTCTCCTTCGGGATGTATCCTGAAAATCTAAAACTTAGCAGCTATTGATACTATCCTAATTATTGCCCTTTCGTAGTCAATTATTTCACTGAAATGTTGTCCTTGAATCTCAAAAAATTGGTAGGGAATAGTTGATATTTTCCTTCGATAACCCTTAAATTTTTTACTAGAGAAACCAACATATATCCTTTATCCAAATGAGCCTTCTAGCCTTCAAAGGTAATCTTCAAATATCTTAGGTTTGGTAGTAATATTTGGCTCCTTTCTCCTTCAACCTCCTTGTCAAATTTTGACTTTAATTTAGGTCTTCTTCTCAAGAATATGAAATTCTTGAGGTCATCACCAATATCCTTTAAAATTTGGTAAACTCCTTACCAAATCTCTTTGTTTGGGCTTGTTGTCAGATGGCGATAATTATCCCAAAATATTCCTTTGTCTAGAATTTCTCCTTGGTGGTACATTTCTCCAATTAGTTCTCCTAGGAACTCCTTTAATGGTCTTCTTCGAATCTCCTTAAATGAGACTCTCCAAGCCTTCTCCTTGTTTCTCCTTGAGACCTCTTCTCTAGGGTCTTTACTCTCACAACTTATTTGGTCTTTCTCAATGAGACTTTTCTTTCAATCTTCTATTGTGGAATTTTTGTAATGAGATCTCCCTTAGATATCTTAAAACTATTGCTTCTATAATAGAACCTTTGTTAGTCCTTATCTATATTCAAGCTTCTAAATCTAAAATTTCTTAAATGAGATCTCCTTTAGATCTCTTTAGCTTCTCAGACTGATTTCTTCTACTCATTTCAAGGTAAAGTCTTAAAAATTCAATGAATATCACTAATATCCTATCTTCATCGAGACTCTTCTCCTTGAGTATCTTCTTCCTTGAATCTACAACAAGGATCTTGTGGTATTTTCTTCACTTTTAAAAGCTATAAGTCTACAATCTCTATCAATGGGATATTTTCTTCAAGCCTCCAAATATTCGATCTTCCATTTGTTTCTTCTAGTACTAGATTGATTCCAAAGAATATATTATTCCTAGCTCTTTGTAGGAAGCTTCCCAAATTTCTTTGAATCTCCTTTTCCTACAACAAAGTATTAGGACTGTAATGGAAAAATTCTAAATATAAATATGATCAATATTTAATAGTTGATTTTTCAATCTAATGGAATCAATGTTGAGTCATAGTCTTCACGCATTTTTTACAACCCTATGGAAATACTCTAGCCAAATGCAATCTCAAAAATATAAAAATGAGATTTATAGATTCCTCTCAATCTCACTTATGGTGCTCCCTATTTCCTATCGATCTATCATGTACTCTAATACCACTATTATATTTTGATGATTATATTATATAGGAAACACAACCACAAGATATAATATAATCAATCTAATATTATTGTATGATATTGGCACTATAATATATAGGAAAATAAATAGCTACAAGCTTACTGCAGTGGTAAGGGATTTGGCTTCTCTTTGATAGGTCCAAGGTTAAAATACCACTTAGTATGAGGGGACCATGGTCCCTCATAAAAATATGTGTAAACTTATTGAAAAAATATGTATTAAAATAAAGAGAGAAACTTTTACAATAACTCAGAAATATGCCATTAATGAAATCTTATGAAAATAGTACAATGCAGTATAATGAAGGACATGAACACTCTATAAACTATTTTAAGGAACTACATTGTATCCCTCTATAAATCTATACTATACACTATATATACTCTATACTCTCATTTCACTCACTATAAGGCCTATATATAGGAAGATAAATTCCTTGGCCCTTACTCTACCTTTGAAACATGTATATGTGGACTACATGCACATTTACATCATAACACATTGACACTTGTACATTTATTTTAATACTTGAAGTAACTACATAAATTTAATCTAAATTGAACTCCTACTATAGTTATGTACCCAAGGTGGTACATTAGCATGTACCTAATAATGTAATATAGTCTAATAGGAGGAATTGGCTATGTTAGAAGCTAGAAAATTAAAGAGTTTAGGATAACAAGAGGGAAGCAATTTGGGTAGCACTAATAGCTGTAAATTTTAGAGTTTGAGAAAGCTATGTTGAAGTAAAATGGAAGCCACAAAATCAGATTCTTGGAAAGCAAGATAGAGCTACAAGATAGACAAGTTTAGGGCAGAAAAGCATAAGGAATTGGAGCTGCAAATTTTACAAACTTGGGGCAACAAATAGGTGAGTCAAATCACCAAAAAAAACTAGCTACAAAAGGAGATCAAAAGGTATGGAATATTGGTGCAATAAAATTTTATTATTTAGATTTTATTAAGTCTTTAAAATCACCGTATTTGAGGTTTTAAAGTAGCAAGAGGAAAGGTCTCAAGTTTATGTATTTAAAGTTGGAGAAGATAATATTCCAAGGTATTAAAACTAGCACAAAAGAAAGGAGAAGTTAGATACTATTTTTTGGAAAATAAACAAGCCAATACTATATAGCAAATATTGTATACAATAAAATAACCAAAATGTAAAAGTTTTGGCATGAATTATAACCTTGGAGTCACCATAGAAGAAATCACCAAGCATTGAGCAAAGGAGGAGCCATAGTAGAAGATTTAGCCAACGAGGAAAAGATGATGTGGAATAGAAACCTCCATTATCGCATATTGGTGAAGAGGCATCACCATATTTAAAAAAAATATATATCATTTGATAAAGGAAGGAGGCAAGAAAATATATGGACAACATAGAAGAATATATACGGTAAGATTAGAAAACTATCATACATTAAGCAATATCTATAAGTAAAGTCCAAGAGAGCATGCAATCATTAAAGGCTTAAGTTATAGCAATAAATAGTTTAGGAAGAGTAGTATCAAAAGGTGAGTGCCCCAATATTAGAGGGTGAATGGACCAATAGCCAAGTGTAGAAGAACCACCGCATTTAGAAAAGTCAAGCCAGCATTAAAAGGTAGAACCATCGAGCCAAAAAATCCATTAGAAGGAAGAAAGAGTGTTAGGTGCAAGCATCATTGGAGAGAAGTTGAAGAGACACATCAATTGAAGGAAAGAGACTAAAAGAAATCAAATTGTATTTGGGAGTTACTTAAGCATGTATCAAGAGAATCTAAAGGGTGCAATAGACATTTGGAGCATTAGGGCAAAGAGGAATGAGTGCCACTAGGTAACATCATCCTAAGCAAGTGAAGAAGCCATTTACCACTTGTCATCTCACAATACCACTAGGTAACTTCATTCTGAGCAAGTGAAGAAGCTATTTACCACTTGTCATATCATAGAAGTAAGAGAGTCAAATATAGATCACTTATTATCAAGAATTACATTGCAAGGAAGAGCATTGATCAACGTACATGTATTATTGGTAAAACAAAGGAGTAAAGTTATTACTTGCCACTTGGCATGATAAAATATTATTCACTAAATATAGTCTAAGTGTAAGGGAAGTTCAACCACTATTTCAAAAGAGACAAAAAACTACAAGGAGGAATATAGAACATTAACAAAATGAATATTACAATTCATGAGCAAAGGTGCCTATGTGGAGGAATCAAGAGTAAATTGAACCTCATATATGAAGGTGTTTATTACCTCAATTCCACATGCAAGAACTACGTTGGAGAAGAATGAGAGTTACATCAAAGTGCCCTAGAATAAGTATTAAGTCTAAATGCCAAATTTCCAAGTAAAAAAAAGTATCAACCACCACATTTATAATGCCTTCTTACACATAATAAAGGTAAAATTCAGAATCTACAAATGGAAGAAATAAGAGAAATCAAGCAAGGCGTGTAAGGATAGTGGACAAGCACTACAAAGCAAAGGAGAAGAAAATGTATTGAAGAGTCAAAATACTAAGTTCCAAGGAACAGTAAATTTAGGGAGAGCATATTTAGAATGTAGGTCACATAGTCAAAGAGTAGCAAGTTGAAGCTTTAGGCACCATAATCAAGAAGGTAAGAAAATATTTAATTAAACCTTTGCAAATTTTAAGGAGGAATAAGGCATAATATATTTGAAGTAAATATTAATTAATTATAATAGGAGAAATAAGGTGATAACCTTAAGAAAAGTATTGAGTGCCTTAGAAGATATTTGAAGTAAGAAGTCTTTTGAAATTTTTATTACTCTATTCATTCTTGGAATTAATATTGCATTGAAATATTTGCAAAAAGATTAACTTGGAGAAATAAGGACTTCTACACCAAAAATTAAAATATTATTTGCAAATACCATTGTTTCTAAATTTTCAACTAGGGAGTTATAAGGAGTTCAACATCAAATTTAAGTTATTAAAATTTATAAATTATATTATTGAAACTTGAAAGAAGCAAAAACATAGAATTGCTAGAAATTTGGAAAATTTACTTTTGATATTAGTCTCTTGCTCAAATTGAAGGGACATAAGGAATCCAACTTAAATATCTTGAAGATAGAAAATCTTATCAATTGAAATTGCATTAAAACTATCTTTAGTTCTCTATTCATTAATAAGAATAAATAAGGTGAAGAATAGAATTTGAACATGAGGGATATACAAAGGATTCAACTCAAATGGAAAAATAAGAAAGCTAAGTACTTTATCAAGACCACAGAACATTCAAAACATTTGAGAGATACAAAGTGATTCTACAAAACATAAGAATTTGAAATATTTTATCAAAACTTGTTCATTTACTCAAAACTAGGGAGTCATAAGGTAGACAACTTAAAAGGCTTTGAAAGATAAAAGGATCAAACAAAATTATTCTCAATTCTAAATATATAAAAATAATTCTACTTAGAAATTTGACTATTGATTGATCATATACTACAAGAATTGAAGGTTAGAATATAGAAGCTGAAAATATTGGGAGACATAAGGAATACTACAATTTTATAAGATAATGGATAAGTTAGCAATAGGAATATATCATCACAAGATACATTATGAAAGGATTCAAGATCAAAATCCAACCAATATTCCATATCAAAGATGTAAAATTACTTCAAGTACAAACAATTCTATAGGTAAAAATTGAGAGGACATTTGATTTATTAATTCTAGTGCAAGTCATCACATGACAAAAAATTTACAATGGTTTGATTGCCTTGAAGTCACTAGAAATTCTAGGTTAAAAATTGTAGATGTAAAAACCTATCTTATACATGGATATGGGTGTAAAACCTAGTACATCATTTCTAATTTTTTTGTTACTTGATGTAATGTATGTTCTTGGATTAACATCAAATCTTATTTCAGTAGCCAAGTTGGTAAAAATAAAAAGGATGCTTGATTTTAGATACATAAATGGAGTCAATATGTGTCATATCATAAATAAAAATGATATAGAAGCTACATGATCAATCCATAATTATATATATGATCTAGACTAAATTAAAATTTCACAAGATATTGTTGTATTTCGAAACAACACTAAAGCATTTTTGAGGAATGGATTGCAAAAAATAGAAATTCCATATATCATAAAAGTCAATGTGGAAATAGAAGATTCAGATTGAAAAATATGAGAGAACAAAAACTATGGATTACTTGGCCATCTATATATTAAAGAAGAAGAATAAGAACTTGATCAAGCTAAAGAACATTTGAAATATGAAGACCCATATTGAAAACTAAAATCCTCAATAACAAAATAATGTAATACTGGGGGATGTTGGAATATATTATGTTATTTGGTACATGACAATGTACCACCATGGGTATATCTTTAGATTAGGATTTTTCTTTGATTACGATTTGAGTATTTACTTTATGTAATGTAATTAATGCACAAGTACTATTAGAATGTACAATGATGTAAATGTGCATGTTGTCCACATGTACATGAGTCCTTAAGAATAGGAAGATGAAGAGTCATAGGAATATGGAAGGCCAAGAGTCATGTCTCACTATATATAGGCCTTCTTATAGGAGTAACATAAGAGAGCCATAGAGAGAAGGTAGATATCATTGAGTAGAATAGTAGTAGATACAATGTAGAGCATGTATGCAATATGGAGAGTTTGAGACCTCCATTTTTATCAATGTAATATTTTTGTGAGCTTTCATTAATGGTTGTTTTATGAGTAGTTATAGAATTTTTTCATGAGTTTTACATGCTTAATATATTGTCATTATTATAAATTTAATATTTCATTCTCATTTTATTCCTTGTGGTTGCATTTTCTTTAATATATAGCATCAAAAGCTAACACATATGTAGATAGACCTAGTTTTACAGATTCATTTGTTAAGGGTTTTTTTCTTTAATATTTATGGACTTATCTATAGTATTCATATTTTTGTGATATATGGGATGATCTACTAAAGGGTTTAAGTTTTTTAAGATCTATGGATTTATGTATGGAGGGATCCATTTTTTGAATATGTTTGAACTTGTCTATTGAGGGTCCCATCTTTTAGATATTATGAATGTAATGAGAGTGAAGTATGGTGCATGTTTATGTGCCAAGAATAAACTAAGGATCTAATGCAATAAATGCACTAAAGTTTTGGGATTTTTATTGTAGATGAAACAAAAATAATAATACATGTTGGATTTTATAATAATGTATATGAATATTTGTAAAAGTGTTCGGGCCCTTTCAAAAACCTTGGTTTACCCCAGTTGAAAAACTTATTAAAAATTTAAAAATTCTTATAAAATTAATAACAAGCATTTTCTTATGGTTAAAAATGTAAACCCTAAACTAAATGACATTAAATCAACCAACTATATTCCTCAAATTTCAAGGAGGAGACTAATCTTCAAATCTTGCCAAGCAATACATGCATAATTGCTAAGATTTTTATAATATCACCATGTGGTCATGATGTAATATGGGTGAGATTCATTTCAATACCATATAATAAATTACATATATATATATATATATATATATATATATATATATATATATATATATATATATATATATATATATATATATATATATATATATATATATATATATATATATACCTTAAAAATATCATGTGAATATCTTAATTAGTGCATGAGATCATCTTGGAGCAAGTGTGAGCTAGGAGTGAGGGTGAGGCATGAACAAAAATTCACTCCATGACTTTTCTTCTATTTTTTTTTATTATGTTCCCTAGTTATAAAATAAAGAATAAAATAATATATGGTGGTCATTATTTTAGAGGTAAAAATGAATTATATAATACCATGGAGTGAGAATTTTTCAATGGTGAGCTAGACTAGTAAAAGGTTTTTGATGTGGATTAGGTTTTTTAAACTTCCATATCAACTCATCAATAATGATATTTTGAAGAATATTAGTAGTCTAAGGAAGTTCATCAAAGATATACCAACTACAAACAAAAAACTATATGTTTTATACACTTGAATATTTTTTGCCATGGATATTTAAAAACTTTTATTATAGCTCATTAGGATTAAACTTGAATCAAGAGAGGAACATGAGCAAGTGGATTATAAAAAATATTGTATGCTAATGTCATAAATATCATGAAATTAGACACATGAAAAGAGATTGCAAAGTGAAAATATTGGAGAAAGATATGGAATATTTTGGGCATGAGGTAAGTTTCAATTAAAATAAGGAAATCATATCACAAGAAAAGTTGAGTCAAATCAATGATTTTCTAGTCCTAAGAAAGTGGTAAGGAAAAACTTTCTTCATAATCAAATGAAGAAGGTCATTATAGTTCACTTAAATCAACCATTAGAAGAAAAATATGACATAATGGATGAGGAATTGCAATGAAAGTTCAAATGTAAAAAGAGTTAAAGGTAGAAATGAAGATAGGGAGAAAAAGTTTAAAGTGAATGAGTAGAAGGAAGTCAAGGTTAATCAAGGTAAATCATATTCATTTTTCTCAGGTTGCATAAATATTCTTATTGCAATAAAAGTGAAAATAGTACAAAGTGTATCCATTGAACTTTAGGATTTTAAGAGAAACACAATAAATAAAAGCATGTAAATGATATACAAAAAAAATTAGGGTTTTCAAGTTAGCATAAGAAAATAACAATTATGTGTTATGAACCTTTGTTCCTCATAAAGTATCCATAATATGCTAAATATTAAATAAATCAACCACAATAATTAATCCACATAAGACAATATGTGATAATACCATTTAGGTAGGGTAACACCAATGTTATTCCTTAAGGAAGGAACCATTATATCTCCCAAAATGAGATCCACTGTATGAGACAAGTCTATTATAAGAGAATACTCAATATGATTGATTGATTATTATAATGATAATACCACTTATTTATATACCCATTATCTAATGGCACATCAAGTATCTGACTCTTAAAACCTTATCCCACTCATTATTATAATGTAATCAACCTTGGTTTATATGTTGGCCCATGCCAACTATTCATAATACCCATACAAAATATTGTATCTTCATATTCCTAACCATAGGTACCATAATATTCTACCTTCACAAGTATCTCATCCTTGAAACATGAGAAGAAATTAAATAATATGATTTTCTAAGAAACATTGACAACTAGTACACATCTTGAATATCCCTCCATCCATGTAAAATATTGATTGATGGTGGTCTATGATGATGCCAAGATGCCATTGTATCATTTACATATTTATAACTGCTTTATTGGTTATATGCTACTGCAACTTTAATATTTTGAATGATTGGTCCTATTGTTCTATGGTGTTGTTGCATCACTATGAAATTTAGAATTACTATTATTTTTCTGTCAAACACTATCATACATGATAAATTTATGACTTGATGTAGATCCATAATAATATTGATACCCTATGTCCTACCTTTAAAATTATTTTTTCTTATGGTGTTGTGGTTGGAAATATGTTTTAACCTTAACCTAACATTTTATTTTCTTTTATGATAGGGAATTAGGTGTGTAATTTCATAAATGTTAAGGATTAAGGTGTCATAATCATTGAATGCAACCATTATCCGTTCATGTCTTGTAAATACCTATTTATAGGCATCTATTATGAATGGAATATCAAGTTTGGTGATTCTCTTCTATTTACTTTGTCCATTGTAATTTTCTCCCATATAAGTTTATTCTTTAGATTTTTTTATTGTTTTAAATTCCTCCTCAAGCTCTTCTCTCATGTGCCCTTATTTTGGTGCATTTATGTGCTCTATAGAGCTTTATTAGATTTTATTCCTGCTTCTTGCTAAGACTCTACTACTACCTCTATTGTAGACTAAGATATTATTTCCTCTATTGGTTCCTTATATTATTTCCCTACCATACCTACTTCTTGTTTCTCCTTGGATACTCACTCATTAAGTTGATAAATGTCTCGTAGTGTTCCTCTACCATAACTATTACATAACAACTTTAAATATAACAATAATATAGAAGTAGTAGCAATTCACAATTGTTAATAAAATTTTTAAATATAGTAGAAATAAATCAACATGTGATAAATAAGTTCTATAATTGGATTAGTGTAAATCCATAGTCATTTGAAGAGGTCAAAGTACTATATCAATTTAGGGAGGCCAAAGCTTCTTATGCATGGAAGATGCGACTTAAATCCAAATAAATCAATGATCCAAAAAAACACCTCATTCTTTCTATTTATAGATTAAATTATATTAACCCTAATCCTTTGCTCAAGGGTTGACTAATTAACCTAGGTCCCAAGCTAATAAAGATATCCAACTAGCTAACATGGCTGTAATGGAATTGTTAGATGACTAACCCAAAGCAAAGCTTCAAAGTTGAAAAAAAATAGAAAATATTCTCAGCTAAAAGGTCCTACCACTTGATGAGAAACTCATAAATTTATTGAGATCAAATATTATGAACTCTAAACTAGAATATTAATTTACTTTGAAGAGTGATTTGACCTTATTCATCAAGTAATATAAGCTTTGTCTAGAACTACACCTTTTGGCCATTAACTTGTTTGAGATAGGATACATGAAAAAATGGATGGATGTGGAAATATGGTTGAATCTCCAATTGATATGATACTTTATCAATATGATAAACCACCTTCCAAGTATTATAAAATAGAGGAGTCAACTTTTGACTAGATTTGATCTTCAAGGATAATTGCTTATAAGGTTGTAGGCACAAAAAGACCATATCTTGTACTTTGAATTTTGTTCAAAATAGTTTGAATCTTGTTTTTGCTTCATACAATTATGGGTCTAAGTCAAATTACCTTTAAGAAATTGAAGCACAATTCATTATCTTTTTAACAAATAATCTATTTGGAAAACTCTAGAAGACCCTAAAAAATAGTTTGTGATTGGTGGAGGTTTTTGACCATACAGTGCTTCAAATAGAGACATATTAAGAAAAAATGATAAACATATTGTACCACAATTATGTTCATGAAATCTATTAGACCCAGTTATATTTCTCAACTTGAAAAAAATAAAGATAAGTGCCAAGCATTTATTAACAATCTCTATTTGACCATATAACTGATAGTGATATGAAGATGACATAGTCAATTTGGTACAACTAAGGTGAAATAATTCCTTTGAAAATTTGCTAGTGAATACAAGGTGATAGTTAGTCATAGTAGTTTTGGGTATTCCATGCAACTTAAAAATATAATCAAGAAATATTGTGGCCGCGTTACTTGCTAAATAGAGATGATGTAATGCACAAAAATGAGCATTCTTGGAAAGGTAATCTACTATCAGGGTTATGCATAAGAGGTCAGCCCCAAAATATATTTATAAATTGAAGGCGAATTATCTTGGAATCCGGGAGAAATATGGAGAAGTAAACATGGCGAATTCCAATTATTTTTCTCCAAAAAATTTCAAACCATGACGAATTGCAATTATTTTTCCCCAAAAAAATTTAAATCATGGCAATTTTTTTTGTTTTTGGGGCCATGAATATCGGTTTTGCAAAATCTAAAATGTATAAAAAAATTAAAGGATTTAGGCTGACAATAAAGGATTTTAGCCTTTACAATTAATGATGACAGGTCTGAGACATAAAATTTGATCAATTGCAGGCATACTGATCGACTATAGACATGTCGATCAGTTGCAACCATGGTGATCGATTGCATATATATCAATCAGTTACAGCCATGACGATCAGTTACAGCCATGCTGATCGCTTGAAGCCATGTCGATCAGTTGTAGCCATACTGATTGGTTGTAGCCATGTCAATCGGCTTATAAATATAGACATGGCTATGCAATCGATCAGTTTATTTTGATAGACACGGATTTGAAATTGATTGGATTATATGATGACTATTCTGAGACATAAAATTCTATCGGTTACAGGAATGTTGATCAGCTACAGATATTTCGATCAGTTGTAGCCATGGTGATTGGTTGTAGATATGTCAATTAGTTGCAGCAATGATGATCAGTTGTAGCCATACCGATCGATTGTAGCCATGTCAATCAGTTGCAACCATGATGATTGATTGCAACCATGTTGATTGACTACAAATATATCGATCGATTGTAGCTAAATCGATTGTCTTATGTCGACAGACATGGCTCTACAACCAGTCAATTTATGCCAACACACACAACTCTACAATCGATTGGCTTACATGAGGATTGGTCTGAGGCATCAAATTTGATCGATTGCCGGAATGTTGATTGGGTATAGAAATATCGATCAGTTGCAGCCATGGTAATCGGTTGTAGCCATGTCGATCGGTTGTAGCCATGCCAATCATCTACAAACATATCGATCAGTTATAGCCAAATCGATCAGTTTATGTCGATAGACACAACTCTACAACCGATCAACTTATACCGATAGACATGGCTCTATTACCGATCGACAACTTTATAACAAATTGACACCTCTACAATCGAATGACACCTCTGTAATCGATTGACACCTCTACAACCAATCGACACCTCTACAACCAATCAACACCAATACAACAAATCAACACCTCTACAACCGATTGACACACCTATGCAATCGATCGACACCTTTGCAACCAATCAAAACACCTCTACAACCGATCAGCTTATGTCGACTGACATTCCTTTTCAACCTTGGCAAGTTTTTCATTGTTTTAGAGCGATGTATGTTTATCAATACCCACTACAGTATATATACGGGTAGTATATGAGGCGATTTGGGCGATAAAAATAAAATCATTTATAATTTGAAGGTGAATTGAGCGAGATAATTAATTTCATTTATAATTTGAGGTCAGCAAATTAAAATAAAAATATTTTAATTATTTTCAACGACAGGTGAATTTACCCCAAAAAAATTCTGCCCCATAATTTTTAGGTGAATGGGCCCCGTGAAATGATCCAAAATTAGCCTTTTCAAGATTTTAAAAATCCTAAATAGAGCCAATTTACGATATTTTGCGCTTATGCATAACCTTGCCTGCTATCATAAATATCATTATTTTCCCTCTAATTTGGGAAGGTCCTTAATGAAGTCCGTGGATGTATGAGCTTATTAGCAGTTAGGGATAGCTAAGGATTGCAATAATCTAGGATATTTAACTATTTTCCATTTTTTATGTTGACATGCCTCACACTCAGCCACAAATGTCATGAAATCTACTTTTAATCCTTTTCAAGAAAATAATTGCTTCACCCATTGGTATATTTTCAAGAATCTGAGTGTCCATCCAAAGGATATGCATACAATTATTAGAGAACCTTTGACTTAAGAGTCAAATATTGAGGAATATAATTTTGATCCTATTTGCAAAGCACTCCATCAGAATATGAAAAACAATAATGCAATGATGATCCTATTATCATATCATAAATTATTTGAGCAATCTCTAGATTTGAATGCTAGTTTTCCCAAATTTGAGGAAGCCATTATGGGTAAGGATCAGATATGGCATTGATAGCCACATCATCCTTGTATATGTGAGATAGTACTTCAACCACCATATTCTCATTTTCTTTCTTGTATTTAATGATAAAATCATAACCCAAGAGCTTGATCATCCATTTATTTTATTTAGGGAATGAGACGTGCTACTCTAATAAATGCTTAATTTTGTTATGGTTGGTCTTAATGATAAAATAACTATTCAACAAATAATGCCTCCATTTATCTATGTCATGCAAAACCATCACATTTCCTTATCATAAGTGGATCATATCATATTATTTCTTGAAATTTGCTTGTATTCAAATACCAATGGTGACCATATTGTATTAAAATAACTTCAATACCTATGTCAAAAACATTACACTCAATGAAAAGAGGGTTACCAAAATTAGGAGTGGCCAAACTAGAGTATAATATATAGCATTATTGAGGGCTTAGAAGGCCTATGAAGCGGTTTTAGTCCAAATAAAAGCATATTTTTTGGTGAGAGTAGTGAGAGGAGTGACAATCTTGCCATAGTTGTCGACAATTTTTTTGTAGTACCTTGTAAGTCCTATAAATTCATAAATTTTTTTAAGGGATTTGGGAAAGGACCAATATTGCATAGATTTGATCATGTTAGGATATACCTTAATGTCTTTCTAAGTTACTATATATCCCTAATGTTCTACCTCTTCTACCACTAAAGAATATTTATACCTTTCAATAAAGAGTTTTTTTCTTTTGTAATAGGTGAAGGACTTTGTCTATATTAACTAGATGATCCTCCTAATATTTGTTATAATTTAAAATATCATTAAAAAACTACAACAAATTTATGAAGAAAAGGACCAAAGACATGGTTCATGACACTTTGAAAAGTCAAAGGAGCATAAGTGAATCTAAAATGCATGACTAGAAAATCATACTGACCCTCATGTGTATGGAAAGTAGTCTCACAAATGTCCTCTTCTCTAATTGTAATTTGTTAAAAAGCAAAATGAAAGTCTAGTTTAGTGAAGTATCTAGCACCATGTAATTTATCCAACAAATCATCTAATAACAAACTATCTTTGATAGTGATATTGTTAACAAGACAAAAAATAATGAAACATGTACCATGATTTATCCTTATTTCATACCATCACCAATAGAAAGGAATATGGATTCATACATGGGTAGAGAATTTCTTTCTCTAACATTTCTTGAACTAGCTTCTCAATTTTTTACTTTTGGGGATGGGGGTAATGATAAGGTTGCACATTAAGATGTTAAATTACTATAACTAAATATATGGTATGATCATATATGCACTTAGGAGGTAGATACCTTGGATCACTAAATACCTCCTCATAGTGATCCACAATATTTTAGAGATCCAATGAAAGAGCTAGAATAGAAAAATCCAAGGATTGAAACTCCATGCAATTAACTAGGGTAAAAAATATGTATACATCTTTCTTCAATATATTTTCCATGCGATGTGAACTAACCACCTTGATCGGAGGGGGTTGGATTCCTTGGAAATAAATTAATTTTCCATTCTCTATCCAATTGACATATAATTTTTGTAGATTAATAGTAACATAATTGAGAAAATATAGTCATTATGCTCCCAAGATGACATCTGAACTTCCTAGGTTTATATCGAAGAGATTTCCAATACAACTATAATCTCCCATTTAGATGTTAAATTTAGTATTTCAACCCACACATTCAGTGATATACCCCTTT
The DNA here is from genome assembly GCA_028583015.1 of Wollemia nobilis. Taxonomy (NCBI): domain Eukaryota; kingdom Viridiplantae; phylum Streptophyta; class Pinopsida; order Araucariales; family Araucariaceae; genus Wollemia; species Wollemia nobilis. Next base: position 1,586,100 of record JAQPPZ010001148.1, on the reverse strand, counting down.
GCAATTAACACTTGAAATTTATCTTGATTTGAAGTATTGATATACAATCCCAACCATTTTGTTATCTTACAATTTATAAAGTTGTGTATGCTATCTGAATCAATCAACATATTGACATGTTATTTATTAACAAATTCATGTACCTTGATAGTGTGGTGATCTTGAATACTGATCAATATATTAGTAGAGGGAGCCACGATATCATCTACTTGTTCTACTTCATCTATTTCTGCTAGTTGTTATTCTAGTTCTATTGATTGCTTGTTCTATAATGAATCTTCATGCTTAGAAACTATTGTGTCTCCATATTCCAAGATAAAGTTACAAATAACTTACATGATTGATCTTGAGGATGGTGTAAATGATATTTTAAGTAGAGAAATCTCATGGAATGCTCAAAATTGTAGTAATAATGATGAGAGTCAAAGTCGTGTCTATATGGAAGACCAAAATCTTAGAGATTTTTTTTGTTGTCAAAGCTATATGTTATGCATAATCACGAGTAAAAGGATTGTGCATGTCAATGTATTTTTCAATTTTATCATCAAGGGCATATTGAAGGTAAATACCACCACCACTAGATAAAAATAATGGGTATAACTGAGAAGACTTGTGAACTCAAAGTAATACTATGTCATTATTCCTATTTTCTTAGTTTTTATAAAATATATCACATATGATGTGGAAGATACCTTGTTGGATCTTAAATGAAATTATTCCATGAATTCAATCCATAAAAATGGCCACCTTGTTGGTGAAGTTTCCATAATAACTATTAATAAATTTGGGTACCCAACTTGGAAGTTGCTAATGCAATAGAAAATATTTCAGGAACATGGTACAAATGGATAAGACCTTCTTTTTTGACCATCCATCCTCAATGATCAACACATTCAAAGGTGGACATGTTGATGCTATGATTCATAACATTGGGCATCCATTCAAGGGAATTAGAAGCACCTCCTACTAAAGAGTATTTAATAAGAGATAAAGTCTAGGTCATAAGTCCAAAAAACTAAAGGATTATGACTAGTTGGTGGTTGTGAATGAACATTTGTATTTGGTGCTTGATGAATGGTCATAGGTTGGACTCACTAGTTTTTTGTGATCCTCGAGCTAGAGGAGGTATAATAATATATGTATTTATAAAATTTCAATGCTATTCAAGGACTTGACTTGATCATACAAGGTGTTGACAATAAAAGTAATTAACTTTTTTTATTAATCAATAGTCTTTTAATGGAAGTAATTGTTTGTTCTTGATATAAAATATATTTATGTAAGGTAGTGTTAATAATTCTAGGAATTATAATATCACTTGGAGGGGTAGCAAAAGAGTACTAAAGTTATTAGGAGAAGTGACCAGGTTATTGGAAGGAGCAACTAGGTTATTGGATGGGCTATTGAGAGGTGGGTGGAGGAAAAGCCATGACATTTAAGGGAGATAGAAGATGTTGATAAAACTATTGATATTCAGATAAATATTATGATGCTTACTAGGATTTCTTGGTTCGTGCTTCTTTCTAATTATCTACACATCTTCTAAAAGAATTATACATTGTAGTCAACCGTTGACTCACGCCCAACTAGTAGGGATGACAATTTTACTTATGTACCAAGGGCAACTAAAATCTCAATAATTACTTAGATTACTATTAAAAACAATGTTTAAAAAGTACCTTTTATTGATCAGCTAGAATAAAATGAATGCCAAGAGTTAGATATCCTATAAGGATCCAACAATGCTTGATAGTTTACATCTTGTTTCTCTTCCCCATTTTTTTAATACTTTTATAATAGTAAAGGGATCAAGATAAAAGGGGATGCATGGATGAAAGGATACATGTGGAGGAGTATAATTATACAAAATTTATAATTATAGAATAAAAAGTGTAAACAAACAAAAATTATAATAAATGTGATTGTTAAAGGTCAAAATGTATGTTACAATTTGGGACCTCAATTATTATTTTTTGGGAATTGCAAATAAAACAACTTCTAAGTGGGCATAGCTCTACCTCATATGAGAATAGGTATAGGTAAAGACTCAAAAATAATCCAATCATAAATATATTCTTTAAAAAGAGCACATATTATGGGCTTGAACTAGATTAGTGGCCCTAAAAATATTATATTTTAATTAGCAAAAAAGTAGAATACAAATCATGAAAGCAAATGTGTAGATTAGGGAGGGAAAAGAGAATAAGGGGAAATGTGTCATGTAGAGGAATAGATAATAGAGGACACATGGATGAGTGAACTACCCAATATATTGTAGTTAATGCTAAGGTTATTTTAAATTTAACGGTCATCCAAATTAATTTTCCTCCTACTATCTATTTTACCATGATCACCTACTATTGAGCAATTTCTATAAAGTTTTAGTGGACATAAAATTTATAAATAACTGGACATATTTCAAATCCTAAGGAGTACCTAGATTAATTATTTACTTGTGTTTAATTCTTATGGTGATAGTTTATTAAAATTCAAGGAGTACTTTGTAGCAATAATATCAGCCAAAAATGTTTTTGCATGCTTTGCAATACCACCAACTTGATGGAAAGAACTAGTGATTTAAATAAGACATGCCAAGATATTTGTAAAAAATTATAATGCTTCTTGGCTAGCACTACTTTACAAAATATTTCAATGAGTAATGGATTATTTATCTTATGAATTTTAAATATTAGTCTTAACTTGAAGTGTATATAACAAAGGTTTAAGATGTACCTTATCAATTTTAAATATGTACCTTAGTCATATAATGCTTTGAATTCTAATAAAGTAATTTTGCATTGCATATTTTGTAAGGAGAAGCTCTATGTGTTCACTGTTGGATTTTGTTAAAATACAATAAGAAATATCCATAGTTTAGGAGTACCTAATGAGTAGATATTCAAGACCAAATCAATTTCATAGTGGATAATTTGTAGGATAACAATAATCTATAGAAAAAAAATTATAAAAATTTTGTAGTTTAAATTATAGTCCCCAATTTTTTCATAAGTGTAGCTCTGATGCCACTTGTTACATAACAACATTAAAAATAAAAAATATATAACAAAAGTAGCAACAATTCACAATTGATAATAACAAATCTAGATCCAATAGCAACAAATCAATATGAAATAAATTAGTCTTAGAATAAAATCAATATAAATACGTAGCCACTTCAAGAGAGTGAAGTTTCATAGCCACTTAAAGAAGAAAAAGTCTTTTATGCACAAGAGACACAACATAAATCTAAATAACTTAATGAACCAAACTATCACCTCATTCTTTATATTTATGAATTAAATCATATAAATTCTTTTTTATTATTATTAGTTGAAAAAATGGGTTTTGAAAAGCTCCTTGAACCTTTTTCAAATGTATCACAACAAAGGAGACTATCTCCTATAGAGTATCTCTAGGAAAATAAGAAGGACCAATTAAAATAGGGAGACAAACTCTGTAGGATCATCTAAAAAAGAGATCTAAAAATAAAAATAAAAATCCTATCTAAATAAAGAAAACTATCATGCAACAAAAATGAGACTTGCAGTTGGACAGATAAAGGACCACATGGCCCTTATTGAAACAAAGTAGAAATTTAAATTTGAACCAAAATTCTCATTCAAAAAATGAATCATATTTCAAAATTGAACCAACAATATCGCTCAAAAAATGAAACAAATTTTCCCTCTTAGGGGAAGCACCACAAACCAGGAAGGTCCCAAGAAGACCTTCCATGCTAGAGATCCACCAGATTGGAGTAGGGAGGGAGTAATAAAATTGAAATGGGGGCCTCCCACCTAAATCAAGAAGCCTACCTCTCCCTTGGGTGTTTCAAGACAAATAAAATCCCTCACAAATAAGGAAATCCTACAAAGAGACCTTTCAAGGACATGATAGTTAGAACAATAGCATGGGGAGATCTCCATAGGCCATGATATATTGTTGCAATGGAAACAAAGGCCTGGAATATGGATCAATAGCATAAATAGATATTTGTAGACCATGAGATCTCACTAAAAAGGATATGGAATGCACAACCAGAATGTAGGAACACCTAGTGAAGATTCAATCCACCATGGTTCCCCAAGATTGAGAGGGAAAATTTGACACAAGGACTACCTTTAGGAAAACAACTTCTATAGTAGGTAAGCATGCACAGGGTCCTCCCCAAAAGACCAAAAAAACTATAGAAGAAATCTAACGAAAGTCACTAGCACCAAATAAATGTCCAATCCCACCAACACTCCATTCAAAAAGTAGTCCTCAGAAACCTTCTACCATATTTGCATGAGAAAGCATAAGGTCTTGTCCTAAAGACCAAAAAAATTTGTAGAGAAAGGTTCCACCAGAAAACCTTGAAATAAACAAGCTTTGGATATTTTGAGAGATAGATTAGAATATCCTAAACTCACCACTAAAAGCTTGATCTACAAAAAATTATGAGATTCACTCTTTTCTATATGATAAAAGTGTAGTCCTCCCTCAAAGACCAAGAAAAACATAGAAAATAAAATCTCAGGTTGCAAAAAAATAGAAAAATAGAACATGGAAGCCTCCTTCTAAAATCCTAGCTCAGGAGAAGAAATAAGGAAGCCACCACTATGGATAATTATGAAGCATGAGATCCACAATAATAATAAAGAAAATATAAAATTGTGTCTTTATGCCTTTCAGCCTCTTGGTCAACTTTCTCTACAAAATGCTCTTCTTAGTGATTCTCTTTCCATACATATTTTCTATCACTTTTTGGTTTTCTCATGCTTTCTACAAAGGCCTCAAGAAATCTCGTGTGAATGTTTTTCTCTACTTTTCACCTTTTCTCGTGAATTCTTATTTTATAGCACTTTTCATATTTACGCATGGCCAACAAAGGAGACAAGAAATCATGCCACTTACAAAGAAAACAAAAAACAGTGACTCTTAGATCTTTCTCCATTTCTAGTTATTTCTAGTGCTTTCTTGTTTTCTGGTGCTTTCTTGTGTTCGCATAAAATACAAAGTATATAGAGAATCTTGGTGCACCTTATTTCCCCATTTTTGTCCCTTTTAGCACTTCCTTGTTTTCTCATGCTTTCTTGTTTGCATGCAAAATACAAAGTAGATGGAAAATCTTGATGCACCTTCTTTCCCCATTTTGGCCTTTTTTAGTGCTTTCTTGTTTTCTCGTGCTTTCTTGTTTACACACAAAATACAAAGCAAACAAAGAATCTCGATGCACCTTATTTCCCCATTTTCACCTTTTTTAGTTCTTTATTGTCTTCTCGTGCTTTCTTGTTTATGTGTAAAATACAAATTAGATGAAGAATCTTGATGCACCTTCTTTCCCCATATTTTGGCCTTTTTCAGTGCTTTCTTGTTTACGTGCAAAATACAAAGTAGATGGAGAATATTGGTGCACCTTATTTCCCCATTTTTAGTATTTTTCAATGTTTTCTTGTTTTCTCATAGTCATCTAAGGGAACTCGACAAATTTTTGATTCAACTGTATTGCTCATATATTTTGCATCTGTGCCTTGGGTTGCAAGTCATCCCCTTAGCATTTTTTTAAATCACACATATTTGTTCCTATAGAAAATATTTTGAACTGCCACCCTTTAGTCATAGCAAATTGATCGTTCATAATGGATTGAGCTTGTCCCTTTTAAGGAAATTTGATAGATGTGGCTTTTTTAACCTACATTATGGTACCTCTCAAGAAACTTCAATTGGAAAGTTGTAGAACTCAGACAACCTTATCCTTAAGAAAACAAATCTTTCATGAATGAAAATAAGACTTTAATTGATGCACTAGGGAGGAAAAGGATACTAATACGATGAATTCAACACAAAGAAGATAAAATAGGATAAAGTGATGCTAAAACTCAAGGGGAAAACTAATAGGTTCAACGAATAGCAAAAGGAACCTCATAATACACATGAAAAATTATCAAAATAAAAAGGAGAGGAACAAAACAAGGTATGAAAATCCATAGAAAACAAAGGAGGAAATCCAAAAAGAGATAGAAGATGGTATCTTTACAGGCTGGGTGAGAGAAGAAAAACCAAAACGCTAGAGAAAAGGAAAGGAAAGAGAGAAATTAAGGGAATTGGGGGTACAAAAAATAATAAAATTATGAACAAAACCATACCTCCATATGTATACTCCATTGGGATGTAAGTTGCATATGTATATTCCATCGGGGCATAGAGCCACTTCCAAGGAAAATAGATTGCCATCAACAATTATCTACATTTTTTGTGTTTCTTTATTTTCTTGACACAACCAAACTGTAACTTTCTATGCCAATTATGCACGCTCTTGTAGTTTCTTGTTTGCATCATCTGGCCTATGATATTTTCAAATATTCATTCTCTAAATGATATATCTCCTTATATATATTGGATATAGGGGTGATATCTATGTTATCTAATGATTATGAGATCATATTTAAGGATTAAAAAATATCCTACTCACCTAAACTAACTCTCAAGCCTTGCTAGAGTCTTTTACTCATGTAGCTCTAATTCATACTAAGCACATATCGCATGAGATATGACATTCTCTATTTGATTCTACCCATGTGATATTCAATTTTTCTAGTGTTCCTTTCTCTACTTAGGCAGTACTTTAATTTTATTCATTGGAAAACATAGTCAAAACAACTTATTCTAGGGTCCCTCCTTCTGGAGTGTGATTCGCTTGATCTAATATTGCATGCTTTTGTCACTTAACCTATAATATATGTACACAATATTGCAAGACACATGTTCCATAAAGGATCTATCCTATTGTATTCCTCATGACCATATTAAGTCATATTATTTATTTTTAGGCTATGTACACAAAATTTGGCATGGAAAAGCCCATACCCATCTTCAAATCTCATTTTATAAACTATCCCTTGAATCTACAATATCCTAACCATATGGTTCTATATATGTACTTATCCTTATATCCCTAATTAAATATTTTATAGAATTTTCTTTTTGATATAAAAAATTCTAATTCCATACTTCTCTCAAGATGATTAGTAAATGAATTTAGTGATGATTCGCCTACCTCAGATATTTCACCTACTTATTTTTGGCATGGTATTTGAGCCACCAAATTATTCTAGAGATATTTATCCAAATACAAATATTTAGGCCCTTTTTGTATCATATTCTCTTGATTGCTTGCATGAGATGAAAAAGAACGACCACTAGATGACTTTTTGTATGGGATCACCGTCACTCCTGATTGCTCGTGATACCAAGAATGGTATAGTACATGATATCCTTAGTAAAATATGTTTTCCTCTATTTTAGTACCATGGATGATATCGAGTGGCATACAAAATTGATATTTCTTGTATTCCTCTATGATGAATGTGTGAAGAACCTTGTGTAATATTTTGAAATTGTTCTTTTCTCCAAATATTTTAATCAGATTTACCTCATGCTTGAGGCAAATTCTACATTTTTTGAAGTCATATCCAGAAAGGTATATGCCAAAAAGAGGAGGAACATCTACCACTATTATGTCATTCATCATAACCAAATCAAAGTGCTCATACAACATCATGATAAAGTGCCTCAAGATGCCTATGACTCTTATAGTCCTTCCTTTAAAATTCAGCCACCTAGATTCCATCTGGCCTATAGCCAATCCCAAGGTTTCATAGATCATCAAGGGTATTATTGACACCTCAACTCTAGTATCTATTACACAATCGTGCAATATACCTACCTCTATGAAGAATGACAAATAACAGGTCTCATCCTCATTCTCTCAAAATGGCAAGGCTTTTTTCTTCAAATATGTGGTACATTCTTTAATACCTAAAGAAGCATTAATTAAATTAACTCCTAGCAACACTAATAAGTCCTATCTCAAACTTTTTTTAGGTTTAAAAGGGGCTTTAAGTAATTTCTGTAACTAGTTCACTTTTTATTTTCTTATTTCTTGAGTTAGAGCTAGAAAATACAAATATCTGCAGGTTTCAAACCTTTTTTGACTCAAGGTATTTACTGGTGAAATTATTTCTTGTATCTCTAGTTGCTCCTTTATGAAATCCTCATTCTAAACTAAGAGAGCTTGGAGGAAGTTTCCCTTGTCTATTGGATGAATGATATATACATTATGACATATATACCTTCTTTGATACTTTTGATGTGAGCATTATATTAGAATGAAGTTGATCAATGAAATTGATGCCAAGGATAACCTTTTTTCACTTCCCTTTTTACTACATCCTTGGACTTATTACTCCTTTAGTGAATGTAATTCCTTCCGTGCCTCCCTCCAGTTAGAGCATTTTTTCATTCTAAACCTAGTTCTTGATTTCTAAGATCATAATATTTGTGGCAATAAATGGTATACTCATTCTTTATTCCCTGGCATGACTATTCTTCTACCTCATCCTAAAATCTATTACAAAATGAGTTGAAGGGGTGATTAAATATCAGGCTAAATTTTCTAGAGGGAGCTTAGTAGCTGTGATCAACATGTTTTTAGCTTGAACAACCTCCTAGAAGACCTGAGGGAACCTCTTTTCTTTGGATTGCTAGGAAAATAGACTTAGATCATGATGGAGCATATGAATGTAGTAGAGATATGCTTGGGTTTGGAAGGATTAGTATTCTTAGGAAATCCTTCTCTATGTTATTTTGAAATGGATATTGAACTCGGGAAGACTTTCCTGAGGATCCTTTTTTATGAATGAAAATTGGGTGAGCAGTACAAAGGGATCTCCAAGATCATCAAACTCATAAATGAGAGCTCTAGATAAATCTCTCCAATTATGGATACTTTTGTCTTCCAAATATTTATACCATAATAGTACCTTCCCCTTAAGGGATAACACTAGCAATCTAATCATGACATCTTTGATCACAATATTGTAAACATAGGATAACTAGTCTAAATATCGACAATGCTCTTTTGTGGATTTTTCTTTTCCTTCATAGTTGAGTAGATTTTTAGGACAAATATTGGGATTTCACGGAGGATGGGGATATTCAATGGTCTGATGTCATACCATGGGGAATAGTCTTGATAGGCCATCTATCCCAGGTGATGTTAACACAATAAATGATGATGATGATAACCAAGTATTGCTTCCAAATTTTTTAAAGCCAACAAAGTCATCATATGAATATAAATTCTCTACTTCATAGAGTGAGCCAATTCATCTAACCTCGATATCCTTGGGTGGTAATTACTGAGATATTGGCCACAAATATTTTTAGCCTTAGAATATGATCAATCATTGGATCAGGTCCTTTTCTTAGCAGAGTAGCTAGATAAATTTAATTACAACTTGATAATACAAGGAATCACTACTCCTTGCATCATCTTATCCTTGTAGATGAGATTCTACTAGGTGTGCCAAAAATTATTGTATTCTAGTTTGTCATAAATCCAACACTAGAACTATGATCATCATCTTGAAGGATTTGAAGGTGAGAACCAAATTACTTTAATTCAACCTCTAGTAAAGGCTAGTATACCTTGTCAACTTAATAGGTTTTGACTATATTTAGCTCAAAATAATAAAATATTAAGGGTAAGAGTGAAAGGGTTAAAAATGTATGGATAAAATATGGATGGATGAAGCTAACAACATAGACATCCACAAGAAAATTCTAGCAAATTAAACTTAAACAAATAATATCCAGAACTAACAACATTTAAAACTCCACAATTATTCTATTAATGATCTTTTGCATACCCAAAGAGTTATTCCAAACATCTAAAGCACTAATTGTCCAAATTAAAAAAATAATATCAATACCTTGACTAAAAAAATAGAATTCTCATAAGCGTAAATGTAATAATAATTATCTCAATTTACTCTAAAATAACTATCCAAATTAATAGAAGAGACTACCCATAGCAATAACAGTAAATACAACTTTATAGAATTATATCTAGACAATCAACACAAGCACAATTTCAAGGTAAACATCCCTTATAATACTTCATTCATAAAATTGCAGAAGATATACACAATAGTGCAAGCAAAAACTTTAAACCTAACCTTTTGAAAGGAGGTCGATACCTTTATGTATAGATTTACAATGATATTTTTTAATATTCCCTAGATTTATATGCTTTTCTTGAGTTTCTTGGCCATCTTCCATCCATGGTGCCCACCAGCTACATCTTCTTGATTAGTTACAACTAACTTCAGATCAAAATCATCTTTTTCATTGATGGTTCTTGCGATCCACTCTCATTCATTGATCTGCAATCGAATCTATTTGATCAAAATATTCTAGAAGATTCTACATTGTAAATGGTGATTCAATCCCCATGAGGCCTGATCTATCTTTTAAACAAGCACATGAAAATATGCTAAAAATATGAATACAAGGAGAGATTAATAATTGTCATCAATATACCAATTGAACGATTGTAATTGATTATCGTGTGGCTACCTTTCACTTGAATCTCTTTTATTATGTTGCAGATTAATCTTTCTTAACCTTGATCAGAGAAAAAAATCGTGTGAAATACAAATTTTTCTCACATTCCTTTTAGCCTTTTGAACTCAGTGCATTTCTGATTTGCACATCAATAATGAAGGAAACAAAAATATTTTCTTTATGCCTTTCAACCTCTTGGTTAGCCTTCCCCACAAAATGCTCTTCTTAGCGATTTTATTTTCATACACTTTTTATAGAGCTTTATGGTTTTCTCATGATTTCTACAAAGACCTAAAGAATTCTCACATGAATGCTTTTCTCTACTTTCCACCTTTTATCGTGAAAACCTATTTTCTAGTGCTTTTCAGATTTGTGCACGACCAACAAAGGAGACAATAAATCACATTACTTATAAAGGAAGCAAGAAACTATGGTATTTTATTGTTTTCTCATGCTTTCTTGTTTTCTCATAGCCATATAAGGGAACTCAAAAAAAAATTTATTCAACTATATTGTGCATAGATTTTGCATCTGCACCTTGGGTTGCAAGTCATCCCCTTAGCAATTTTTTATTAAAAATCACACATCCTCGTTCCTTTAGAAAATATTTTGAAATGCAACCCTTTAGTCACAATAAATTGACCATTCATAATGGATTGAGCTTGTCCCTTTTAAGTAATTTTGATAGATGAGGTTTTTTTAGCCTACAATGTCTAATATGTAAGTGTGCACATGTGTCCTTAGAATATGAAAGTAAAGAGTTGTTAGGAAGAGTGAAGGTCAAGAGTGCATCTAATAAAGAGTCACATACAATTATAAATTTACGACTAAGCATTGTAATAGTGTATGCATCGAACATGCAAAGCTTTATGCTTGCATTAGTAAACATTTATTCAATAGCATTTTTAGTATTTTCATGTGCAATATTGTGAGCATGTGTATTTGAGTATTTTGATGAAATATTATGTTTGTTATTATATTTTCAGTTATTTGAATCATTATATGGTAACTTCATTATATTATATCCTATGATTATTTTTCTATGGTGATTTATATTAAGTATTGAAGCTTCAAAATCTAATAGTGGTATTAGAGCTACAACAAGATTGCTTGCACAATATTTAAAAGTTGCAATATGCTAGAGTCTTTCCATAGTTGCAAGAATAGCTAGTGAAGATTATGAATCAACAATAGATATTGGAGAAATATAGGGTCTTTCCACAAGGTTGAAGAACAACGACTAAAGAATCGGACACAACAAGAATATTTCGATTGGATTTAAGAATAATCAATGAATATTAAGTAATTTTTCCACTAGGTTTGAATAACAACCAATGAAGACTAAGAAATCAACTTGAAGATAGTTGATTATTTGGGAATAGATAATCATGACATTGATAAAATACATTGAAGGGACAAAAATCCCTTGATATTGATATTTCTCTCAAGAAAAGAAAATAATTATTGATTGGAATTTTTTGTAGATTGAAGATTATAGGAAAACCCAACATAAAATAAGGTTGATCATTTAGATTTTTGGATTCTTAGGTAATGCTAGATAAAGCTATCTAAGATAGTGCTACAGTAAAAAATGATCTTCAAAAGTTGAGAATATTCCTACAACAGATAGAGAAGAATTTCATCTCTGTATGCTAGAAGGATGAAGCCTTTCCTCATGTAGGGATTGATTCGAGTTGTAGTCAAGAAAATTTGTAGGTATCAAAGATAGACCTTGATAAAAAATTTAGGCCATTTACATATTTACCTTGATAAGATAGATTGAATTTACCTATTCAAAGAATCTATTTGAAATTGAAGGTAATCTATAATAATTATTCGGGTCTTGAAAATAGAACTCGATAAATTAGTCCAAAAGAAGAGACCAATATTAGGAGATAGATTTCAAAGCACCAAATATTTGAGATCCTTTAGATAAAGAGGTCCATAGTGGATATAAGTGGCCCTAGTAGAAAAGAGGTCATATTTATTGAGAAAGGAATGAGTCATAAGGAGAAAACCCTAGAAGACTTGTAGATTTGGGATTGGAGGAGACCTATAAGAAGAGCTCCAACAAGAGTACTTACTCCAAATCTAGGATAATCGTTTCTATTTTATGAAAATCCCATAAGATAAATATAGGAGACCCAAGAAAAGAGGTCACATAGCAGATAAAGAGATAGGAGACCAACTAAAAAAGGTCTTATTAAATATTAAAGGTATTTGAATGAGACCTAGTTGAAGAAGGTATATAATAAGCAAATAATATTGGTCCTAAGCAAAGAAAATACCATTAAGATTAGAGCTACAATTGAGGACTCAATAATATTAGAGCTATAATTGAGGACTCAATAAGATTTCAAAATAATCAAGTAGACATACCGTTGGGGTTTGTTACTATAAATCCAACTTCAAAAATATATTTTTCTAGAAATATTGAAGATCTTCATCATGTATAAAATGTATACAAATAAAATAAATATAGAATAGTTGTAGTTAAACATAAGTGGTTATACTATTTTATCAAGAAAATAAATGAATTTAAAACTCCAAAAGAAGTTAACAAAGTAGTGAAAATACCTTCAATATGTACTTATTGTAATAGGATTGGTCATGAAAAACATACTATTGGAACGTTCATTCATGTAAATATAGTGGAGGAAATATCACTCATCCATTTTCTGCTACTAAAAGGACAAGTAGTGCAAAATATTTGAAAAAACATTAATATTCATATTAGATTATCTTTTTCAAGTTCTTATTTTTGAAGCATCTACTAATAGTGGATTCAAGTATGGATTTTCTAAAGAATAGGAAGGAAAGTTATATAGAGAACCAAGGAAAATAAAATGAATTAATTATGATCTAACATTGACTCACAATATAATTAGTTCTCTTACCCAGGTGTTGTAGGTGAGTTGGAGAGGAGAGGGCAATCCTCCAAGGGAGGTCCCAGGTTTGAATCTCCACCCTACCAAAAATATGAATTGGGTACCCAAAATCCAATTGATAATGTTGGTGCGGGAAGGGCTAGGTGTGACTCCCAAGTGACTTTGACGATGTAGAACCCCCTGTTCGTGGTCTCTCAGACCAAGGCAGCCCCACAAGGGGTTTTTTGCTAAATATAAATATAAATATAAATATATATATATATATATATATATATATATATATATATATATATATATATATATATATAAATATATATATATATATATATATATATATATATATATATATATATATATATATATATATATATATATATATATATATATATATATATATATATATATATATATATATATATATATATATATATATATATATATAATTAGTTATCTTGTTAAACAAGGCTATTTGGAGATTGATTGAAGACTCAAGGATGAAGACCATATTGAAGACTAAAGTCTTCAATAACCAAATAATGTAATACAGGGGGATGTTAGAGAATATTACATTATTTGGTACATGATAATGTACCACCTTGGTAAATTATTGTAAATATTATATTAGGGTTGTGGCTTAGATTAGTTAATGAATATTTTATGTAATGTAATAATATGTAGGAAATGCACAAGTGTCTATTATGTAAGTGTTCACATGTGTCCTTCCAGTAGGAAAGTGAAAAGTTGTTAATAAGAGTGAAGGTCAAGAGTGCAGAATATAAAGAGTCACATACAATTATATATTTGTGACTAAGTATTGTAATAGTGTATGAATCGAACGTGCAAAGCTTTATGCTTGCATTAGTAGACCTTTATTCAATAGCATTTTTAGTATTTTTATGTGTAATATTGTGAGCATGTTTATGTGAGTATTTTGATTATATATTTTGTTTGTTATTATATTTTGAGTTATTATTTGATTAATTATATTGCAACTTCATTATATTCTATCCTGTGATTATTTTCTTATGGTCATTTATATTAAGTATTGAAGCGTCAAAATCTAATATTAATAAGAAGTGGGGCTAAACCCACTAATAAACCAAAATGATGATTATAAAAATGATATCATGAAATATTAGGGGTATGAGAAAGGTCCCTTAAAAAGGAGTTATTAAGGAATTAATAGGTTATTATAGTCTTGAGTTTATTTTAATACAAGAAATAAAATTAAGTGATGAGAAATAAAATTATGCTTTTCAAAATATTTAGATGATATATGATTGTATAGAAATATCATTTATAGGATTTTTAGGTGCTATTGTCACAATATGGGATAAACAAAAATGAGATGGATAGTTGTTAGAAGCAAAAATTATTTGGGTTGTTACATTAATTTGTAGGAAATTTAAAATATTAGAGTTGGGGTTATTAATAAATGTTCTCTATATATACTACTCCTCATAAAAAATACTAGAACGATCTTAGCATATTTTTTAAAACAATGATGATTCATAGTTGTGATCTATGGATTCTTGGAATTATTTCAACATAGTTCTATATTATTTGGAAAATAAGGATGATAATCGAAGATGACCTAAATGAATGAAATATTTTGCTTCTTTATTAATTTTAAATAACATTTGGGATATTGGACCTTCAATTTTTCAATATACATGGGATAGTAGTTGCATTGAGTAAACTCATATAGTAGAAATATTGTATAGATTCTTGTTATCCAACATATGGTTGCAAAACTTGCCAAACTAAATGATTGTCCCTTTCCTAGTGCTTTCAGTGACATAACAATTTAAAATGAATATGGCATAGTGGTTATGGGGGCAAACTGTATGAATAACTTTGTGGTAGCTTTTGAGGTGGACAACATAGAATACTGTGGTGGCCTTAAAATGCTGGATAGCCTGCTCGAATTCATGGTAGCTACCAATTCCACCATGTAAATTTAAAAAAGTATATATGGTTGCAACACAAAGTATCCAATCTCTTCATATATTTTTTTTGTGAGCGAAGATCATATTATAAACTCATTCTTATAATTTTAGGATTTACCCAATAATTATCATCCAAAGCCATTTTGCTTCTAACCTATGTTGCTTTGAGACCCTATTTTTTCTATATGGTTATGTTATGGTGGAATAAACCAAAATTTGAAGGATCATATATGTATAGCTTTGTTCAAATGATGAAATATTTAATGGAGCAAATGAAATTTTGGAATACAATTTTTTTTGCAACACTTTTAAAGAAAAGAAAGAAATTGAATCCAAGCTCAAAAATTTACAATATATGGAAGAAATCAATGGAATGGATTAGGATTCTTATGTGAAACAAAAATAATTACTTATGATAATGCATTGAAAGAGGTGTAATATTTGTTCTAAAAATCCAAGGAGAAATGGCTCAAGAAAGTGGATAGAAATACAAAGAAACTCGATAGCCAAAATATAATTTTATTTTTATTGTATAAAAAATATTTTGATTCAGATGGAAGAAATGTTGAGGATGAATAAGTTTCTCAAAAGCAATTAATTATTTTAAAAATATATTTTTAGATAATGGTTAAGATAAGAAGGCACCAGATAACCTTGATGAAGAATAAGTTGTAAAGAAGGAAGTAAATAATTATAAAATATCCCATCACTTATCATGCAGGGAAAAAATGAAATTTTGATGAAGAATATATCTAGGGAGGAGCTACAGGAGGTAAATTTCTCTTTCAATCCTAAAAAGGCACTTGGTCTCAATGGATTTCCTATAATTATTTTCAAAAGCTTTATGATTTATTGAAGAGTGATATGTTGGTTGCAATTGAAGAGGTGAGAGAATATATTTTGATAATTTTTTTCTAATAATAATTTGTAATATTATTTAGAAGGCCATTTCAAAAATTATAGAAAATAGGTTGAAAGGCATTCTAGATATTTTTATCTTAGATGACCAAGATAGTTTTATTTGTGGTATAAAAATCTTGATGGTGTAATCATTGCACAATAATTCATACATTCTCTTTATTCTACGAGAAAACTAGGTATACTTACTAAATTAGATATGAACAAAGCATATTATAGGATTTCTTCAAATTTTCTACATTGTAATCTCAAAAACTTGGTTTTTTTGATCGGTAAGAAAAGATATTGCTATTAGTGGAAGGGTTTTGATAGGTTCCCCAAAACCTTAGTACATATAAATTGGAATTGGATTACATCAGGCTTGTTAGCCACCTTAACAAATTCTATTACAAAAAGTAAAGATTTTAAAAAACAAAAAACATCGAACCAAAAACACAAGAGGGATGATACCAATGCTGAGGTCATTTCCATCCCACAAAAGAACCCTAGAAAGTGAGAAGAGCCTTTAGTTGTTTACATGGATGGTGTGGTTCTTCTCAGTTTCATTGAAAATAGCTCTAAACTACAAATGGGTGGCATCCAAATCATTTGCTACCTACTGGATAACCATCCACTAGGACTTCACCATTTTAACAACCATAGTGAGGGTGGTTGTAGAGCTGGTCAGGTGGTCAAGGATCATAGTGCAGAGGATGTTCTTGTCACTTGAAGTATTTGATGTTCCTAGAGAGATAATGCTATCAATATTCATGTCCACATGATTAGGATTTTTTGCAACCTCATTGAATTTGTCTAGAGAAGAATATGAGGTTTTATACAGCTCACTGACTTTAGCTAGGGAGGCTGACTCATATTTAAGTTTCTTGAGCTATGGAAAGACTCTGGTGAAGGCAATTCCCTAGTTCAATAGTATTTTGGATGAATATCATTTAATCACTCTTGGTTACTCTCAAAAACCTCTAGAGCTTAAGTTTTAATCACACGAGCAACAGGGATTTAGAAATTGGGGTCTGAGTCATCATTGGGGACCTCCTGAATATTGATTTTAGTGCTAGATTTATGAGTAGACTTAGCAGGAGCTGATTAAAGAGGGGAGTGAGAGGATGATAGGTCATACGATGGAGTAACATAAGGCTAGGGGCCGAGGGGGCTTCTTGGAAGGGACTAGGGGTAGAGGGACCCTAAACATAAGGGCCAAGGGAAGCGTGGATGGAAGAGCTAGGGGGAAGGGAAGTAGAGGGTCCTGGGGCAGTGGGGGGCAATGGGGGGATGGACAACATAAATGAGGGTATTCCTAGAAAAGGTATCTAAAGCATGCTTGTATAGGATGTAATGGATACCCTAGTGTATGGCATAATGGGCTTTTCCATATAGGACATTGTTAACAAATAATTTGATGAAGCAAAAACAATAGTCGGGGATGTTAATTTTTTGATTACCTCTAAAATGGTTAAGAAAGGAAATATGAAAGCTCCTAAGGGTACAATCAAAAACTTGGTTTTTGTTGTAATTAGTTTGAATGGATTAAATGTTATTATAGCACTATGAAAGATTCTATTTTAATCAACGGTTCTTTTGCTAGTTACTTTAATTCATATTTTAAAATCTACCAAGGTGATCCACTATCTTCTTATCTATTCATTATTATTGTGGAAGCATTAGGGAGAGCTTTCTAAAAATCAAAAATAGAAGGAAATATCAAAGGTATTAATGCTATAAAAAATGAACTCTTTAAAAATAATCTCCAATTTATTAATGATATATTTCATTTGGGTCATCACTCAATATGTGAGGCCATGGAGTTTAAATTGATGTTATCATGCTATGATAAGGCTACTGGATAGTTGGTTAATACTACAAATCCTAGGATTTTTTTATTAATATTGCTCTAGATTTACAAAAAATTATTGTGGATGTTTTTATGATTTAATTTTTTTAAAAATCATCAACCTACTTAAGTATTCCTTTTTATCATAAAGGAAATAAAAAAAACCATTGAGTATCTTATATAGAATTAAAACTTCTTTGGTAGGTTAGAAAGGTAAGTTATTAACCATAGCAAGAAGGTTATGACTCATAAAAACTACATTGCAATCCATCCCTATTTATAAAATATTACTTTCAATATTGCTATTATGTATAGCATAAAAATTGATAAAAATTTAAAAATATTTTATTTGGGAAGGACACAAGGAAAATTTTATGTTTCCTATTTGTAAGTGAGATAGGTTTTGAAAAGAAAAGAATATTGAAGGAGTGGGCTTATGAGTTTGGCCCTAGGGGCAAAGCTTGGGTGGAGATTATTTAGAGATTAGGAAAAGAATTGGAAAAAAAGTATTATTTGAAAAATATATAGGTTCTTTTGATAAAGTAAAATTATATAGGAAAAGAAACCTACTCAAAGAATCACCAACATGTAACTACATCTTAGACAATTTGTAATTGATCAATAAATATATTAGATGGTCATTCAATGAAGGGAATTTTGCAAGTTTTTGGTCTAATGCTTTGGTGAAGACTTGTCCTCTTATGTTTGACTCAAAATGGTAACCATTGGCTCAGGTATGCCTAGCTTGTAAATTTCCAAGGGTTAAATATTATATTAATATAGGAAGCAACTCCAAATCATGGATTTCTATTAGTAACTTGGTTGAAGGAGAGGAACTAAAATAAATAACACATGAAATTCAAAATATGTTTTAAGAGTTTTATTTGGTGACTTTTACATGAAAGTATGAGTTGGTTTATAATATATTAAAACATGGTGGATACTCGATCAAGTTGGGATATGAATTTTTAGATCAGTTAAAATTTTCTACTCCCAAATACTTTCCTTGGAAGATTATTTGGTCATTAGAGGATCCCCTTAAGCCTTCAATATTTCTTTAGTTATCTATTCAAAGTAATAATCTTATAGGAGAGAATCTAAAATGAAGAGGATATCATAGACCTTTAATATGTGCCTTGTGTGAGAAGGATATAGAAACATTAGACCATTTACTTCTTCATTTTCCCTTTGCTCACACCATTCGAGGTTATATTTTTTAAAATATAAAAATATATTGGGTAGCAATACCAACATTGAAAGAGTTGATAAACTATTGGACTAATAATTTCAAAGCTAAAGCATTATGTATTCTAA
Organism: Wollemia nobilis; assembly: GCA_028583015.1. NCBI lineage: Eukaryota > Viridiplantae > Streptophyta > Pinopsida > Araucariales > Araucariaceae > Wollemia > Wollemia nobilis. The sequence goes on along the minus strand of JAQPPZ010001148.1, from coordinate 1,566,814 downwards.
GAAGGATTTCTCCTACCATTATTTTTTGGAGTTTATGTCTTGAAACAAATACTATAATTTTAAAAAATATATGTCAAAATCATGGTCAAGTTTGGAATTGTATTATTGTCTCTCTTGCATAAAAATTATAAATATGGTGCTTATAATGGGATGTTTCAAGTGTGAAAAAAGAGGCGGTAACAAATTGATTACAATATTTGAACATAAATGGAAGAGTCATTTGTGATAATGATATTAAGAAAAATATCTACTTCAATCTAGGGTAAAATGAAAATTTCCAAAAAATGGATTTATCAAAATTAAATATGATGCTACATATAAAGGAAATTCAAAAAAATCCACTATAGGTTTTGTTTTTTTAATTATAAAGGTAAAATTCTCCTTAATAACTTAGAATCATGTGGATCTTCAACTAAAAATTATGTAGATTCTAGGGTAATTTTTGTAGGGATTAAAATTACAATTGAAAAAGGATGGAAATATATTTCAAATAAGGGGGATTTACAAATTATAATTAATGCTATCAACATAAATGGGTGTGGGGATTGGATTAAAAATATTATTATTGATGTGCATCATCTGTTATTGGAGGTAATCTATTTGAAATGTGAGCATATCTATAGAGAATAAAATTGGATAGCAAATAATTTATCCATATTTAGCATTGATCTTCATTGTGGTGAAATTTAAATTTTGGATGACAATTGGACAAGTGAGATTTGATATCTTAATAAATATTACCTCAAGGATATGATTGTGGAAACATATCTATTTAAGTAGTATAAAAAATATATTTGATACAAAAAGAAATAAAAATTATTAATGATAAAGGCATGTTGGATTTGATGTAATTAACCTAATAGAAAATGTAAAATTTTGGTATATTCATGGGAGTGGCCCTCAAGACATACCACATATACAAGTTGTATGGAAGATATCATTCTCTTATCGACTGATTCAATAATATTATTTGTCCACTTGAAAATTTTACTTTTTATTATGAATAACCATAGACTATATCAATAGGATAGAAACAAAATAGATGATAAAGTAGAAGAAAGCCATGGAAACATGAAGAAAATCATCCATGGTCATATAGCAATGGACATAGACAAAATATACTTTTTATTTGGTATTTTTATGGGAGTGATGCTAATAAAACCTATATAAAATTTTATATATAAACCCTAAATGTAAGCAATTGTGTAGAGTATGGCTATAACAAAACCAAATTGTTACTCCTTATCCATAATTTTTTTTTTTTTTAAACATATATATATATATATATATATATATATATAAATATTTATCTTCATATGGCAAAATACCTAATCATGCCCTAGGATAGACATATTCCATTTGGATTATAACTTTCAAGGCAAATAGCTTCAAGAGCTATAGAGACTTGATTAGAGTCTCTTCAAGTAGAAGTGATCAGCTTCTACGAAACCCTCATACCCCACTTGGTATGAGTATGCTAGCCAAGCGTTAGGTTTCATCCCCATAAAAGGAGGAAATCACCATATGGTCCACCCAGACCAGGTGAATACCTTGAATATGGAGAACCACACCAATGGTAAACCATCACAGATGAAATAACCACACCAATGGTTATTCATAAATCTTAGCTCCGATCCATTCCATTTAGAAGGGAGTTCTAAGACAACTGTATCACTATCATGATACGAATCCATGGAATGTCCTTTTTAACATGATTACATATCTTTAAGCCTCTTAGAGTTTATTGGTACACACTCCATTTAGGCAACCCTATTTATTTATTCATCTTGAGTTTATTACAAACAAGGACTTCTCTTGTCCCATAAGGGTGTTCCCTTCATTCTGTACACCCAATTCTTAGCTTAAAATGTAGGGTCTATCTTGGTTTGTAGTTCAGGGTCATTTTGCCTTGTTGAGAGTTCCATTCCACAATTAAACCATCTTGAGTGCTTATGAGGTGGATTTAATCCATGAGGCTCTTATATGGCAACATTCTATACATTTCTTACTTAAACAAGGTTTATGTCCCATTCAAGAATAAGAATATTATGCATAAATCTAGTTATCCCCTTAAGATTTGGTTTCTATAACATGAATATGAACGATGTTACATATGGAAAGGTGCATCATTCATAAATAATTATCCCATAATATTATAATAAATTAGACAAATGCCTTTGATTCATTATCACATTTTAAGTAAACATCCATCCTTCACATGAGATTATTATTTGAGCAACTATACCTACAAAAATCATTCGTCATTCCCAATTACATTACAAAAAGAATGATACAATTGCATTACATTAAATTATCAACATAATAGAATTTGAGCCTACATTTCTAGCATCCATACATATTTAAACTACTAAAAATTTAGCATACATTCAAGGCATAAATATAAACATTACATATATTATTTTCAAATATAAATGCAACATCCACAAGATATAATAAAGCAAACCACAAATTAAAGTGACACAAGTATTTATCCTGGAAAACCTTGACGGGAAAAACCCAGCCTCCAAAATATTTTCTTCCTCATTTTCATAAACTTAAATGGTAAACTTTACAATAATAGCAGGGCATCTACCGGCCCTTCTCTTCAAATATAGGTCAAAGTATACAACAATTCCTTTTTGACCTATTGATGTAATTAAGGAATCACCCAATCCCTTCTTCTATGACATCAATATAAAATTCACAATACCATTAAGGAATCTCTAGTTCCTAAGGTATTTAACATCTTACATTATTCATGAAAAGTCATTGGATTATATTTTAGAGATATCGTATTTCAAGGGAGTCCTATAAGTTCCCTCAAGAATGAATTTCCAAATTCACTCTTCATAAATGATTTATATTCGGTCCCTTGAGTAATGGATTTTAATTCCCATACCTTTAAACCCATCAATAACCATTTCTTAAGGATGGTTTCCAAACTCACTTCATTTAATTAAATCACATTCAGTCCCTTGAATTTTAAGATCCTACTCTCCATTCCATAAACCATCTAATCCATAGTCCAAGGGATCCATTATTCTATATTTAAAAATCTAATTTCCATATTCTATTCAATCCATATCTAACTTAATTTACTAACTTATATACCTCCATTTCCATTTGTAACTCCTCTTTACTTAGAAATTTCTTTAGACTATGATAAGATACTATATATTGCTCTTATACTTTATAAAGGGTTTACCCCCTTTTTCCTCAAAGGGTACAATTGCTATACAATATTTCTATCAATACAAAACATAAGGGAAGGTGTTTTAATCATAAGGGTAAATTGTCATCCTTTAATATTATGCCAAGGAAAGCCATCATTCATAGGATTTAGCTATTAAAACCCTTAATCTAGGGGCAATCCTTGAGGACGAGTTTAGAATCTTGTCAATGCCTTCTTATTATTATAATCTACCCAAATGTGCACATACCCCTGATGAGTTTAAGTTAGATTGGTTTCGTATAGTTTATCCTCCACATGTCCTATTCTAATTGGTTCTCCTATATTTCCTACGTAGACAAAATCCAGAAGGAGAGTGTAGCCCTTTCTATGAGATGCGGGAGATGAAGGAGGAGGTATCAAGTGTTCTATAGGGCGTGAGTTTAAATGTTTGCTACCGGCGTCGTTGGCTTCCCTGCTCATCTTCGTAAGGGTGATTAACTCCTACAGGTATCTTTGGATAAACCCTAGCAAGACTATAGCGTAACTCCTGTCGTAAGGATATTTTGAAACTGCTTCCATTAGATGGTAAGCCAATTGGGAAATCCCCTAGTACAAGGTGCCACTCACCTGACACATTCCCCACACCTTCCTAAGTGATTTTAAAGACATTATTAGACATTTTGGGTATTTGACAATAGACATAATAACATGAGGTACCAGTCTTTGGAGCTTGGGAGACAAAGTGGTAGCGAGTGACTTTTGAATCAGACCTATGACTTGCAATAGGTTCCTACCATAAATTTTGTGTTAGAAGTATCCGGAGTTGCTTCCATTGTGCGATATCATGCATCAGAGTAAAACTAGTCACGAAGGGTTCCCTATCTTCCACTGGTGAATGGATCATAGAGTTATTGAAAGAGGTAGGAGGTGTATCCACCTGGACCACTTAATTGAATGGCTTAGCAGATGGCTCAAGGGTATTCTGTAGATGCTACACTATATCCTAAAATCCATATTGTAGGGGCGACACGACACGATTGGTGCTACGCTTTTCCCATCATCCCTCGTACATCGAACAGTGGCACTGAAGCCCCCTTCGATGACCAAAATTAATTTAATCTCCAATTTTTACTAGATAGTGATCGTCCCTGATGGAGTTTTAGATTAGCCAATCATCAAGGATCAGTTTCATGGTAGAGGAATTTTTTTTTTATATATAGAACTAACTATTGTTAAGGATAGTGAAGTAGATATTATATATGTGATGAGGTCCGATAGTCATGCTATCGATCACTTAGATTGGATTTATAAAATGGGTTGATGGCCAACAGAGAGTGTTATAGCCTAAGGGTTGGATTTCTATGACTTCCCATAGTCAATGGTTTGAGCATGGGATATTGCTCTACAATATGCATAGGAGGTCCATTCCTGATACATGCTATGAGGTATTGTTGTATTTCCTCATCATAAGAGCTTTCGAGAAATATTTTGCATTTGTGAAAGCAATTTGACCATAGTTATCTCTTATCACATTATAATCCCCTCATATTCCACTAATAGCAATCGGGTGCCTATAACCTTCTTTATTAATAATCACATCCATTTTAAAGCTATAGATCTTAAAGTATGAACTATCATTTATGGGTGCTTCTTTGTTATGGTTCTTGTAAAATAAAGCAGTTAGGACGGAATGGTCTTTCATTATAAAACCAATCTATTCATTACTCATATGCTAATGAGTCTCGTATCTATATAATTTTTTTTTATATCATAATTAAGTTTCAACTTCTATAATAACAAGAGATTTTTATACTAGAATTTTATTTAGGCCATTAATAGTATGTAGCAAAGAAAAGAGAGATCCAACCTGATCCTTCCAACTTTGCTTTATTTTGGGGTTGCTTTCCACGAGTCTCCTCTTAACCTTCTTTGCTTCTCATTCTAAACTCCAAACTTGTCCTTTACTATAACTAGGAATCCTTTTTGGCCTTCTGGTTTCTGATCCACCCATGGTGGAGAGCATACTCCCTAGACCATCCAGATTTTTCCTAGATAATCCTCACTCTAACTAGGAAATATTTCAAGTCTTCTGGTTTTTGATTCACCCCATGGGTGAAGAGCATACTCCCTAGACCATTAAGACTCCTAGAACCTAGATGTCCCATTTCTTCACCAAAATACCCTCTATTTATAGGGATTTTTCCACTCATGGGCCAAATAGTGACCACATTATAATAATATTAAAAAGATGCCTAGGACCATTATGACTTCATCATGTCCTTCAAGGGTTCTCTAGGGATGAGGTGAGTGACAAAACTCATACTATTGAGGCATAGGATAGTTACAAGGTTAGAACTATTTTTGATAAGCTATGAGATTCCTCTCATAATCCCACCAATATAGGGTAGCCACATGAGTACTTCCCAAAATATAGGATGACCCATAAGTTATTTAAAAATTCCTTAGTCCTTTTTGGGTCCCATCCACATAGGGTCCACTAAATCTTCACATTATTTATTGTATGGTTATAATTTTGTAAAAGATAATTCCTCAAATTTATCTTTTACTAGACCTCATAAATAGCCCTTAAATAATTAATATTTCTTATCCCTTTAAAATTCTTTTATTGGAATTTTTGTAGGATTCTTTAGGGTCATGCCCCTTCTATTAGGCATTAATTGATCCCCCAAGATCAATTAATATTCTTTAAATAAGGTGGATGAGGGTTTTTTTTTTTTTTTTTTTTTTGGGGGTCAAAATGGGCACAAAATATCATAGTAATACTGTCCTTATAAACAATATAACATCCATTTTGCATATCAACAAGTATTGAAAACACATCAAAACTACAATTTTAACTCATTTCAAATTGCACAAACAATTGATCTAGAGAACTGTAGTATTAGAATTTGCAAAATGATGTTACAAGGATATCATGAAATTATGCATTTGTACCTTACTAGACATAAAAATTCTTGTTAGTTTTATCAAAACTCCCACCAAGGAGTATCACAATATAATTTGGTTAACCTTTGGCATGAATTAACCTGATAAAATCAAATGCTAACAAAGATACAACATAATTTTAGAATCTCAATTCAGGATATTCACATATATCCTAATATGCATTTTAATGCCAGAGCATCCACCCAGATGTCTCCTGGTTTATATCATCATGGAGAAGTCCCATACCTTCTCCAAGAATGGACACCAATCCATTCTTCAAATTCATTTAGTGTTCTTCTATTTAAATAAGTTTGCTTTACATACATAAGCTTTTCATGATAGAAGACACAATATTTCATTTATATATATATATATATATATATATATATATATATATATATATATATATATTTCAAATAATTTTTGCTTACAATTGGCCAAACTTATTGGCATACTAATACATATAGTTTCTAGGTTAGTGGTTTTGGATCTCAAGGTTGTTCTTCCTTGGATCTTTCACCTGTCGGTTCCATAACTATATTACCAGTTTGAGAGTCTGTTGGAGAAACTGCTTGAGGAGTGGCTTGACCAGTTGCCTGAGTTGTATTCTCCTGTTCACGTTGCCCCACAATCGTTGGTTGTACTGGAAGAAGTAAACCATGGCTTATAAGTGCATCCATACAAGAAGTCAAGAATGCAGCTCGATATATATCTCTTCCATCGTGTAATTGTGCATTCTCTACTTGCAAGGCTATCCCAATTGTATCTCTCCAGTAGCATATTTGTGTTAACTCCAGTTGAAGCCTTTCTCACTCTGAGATAATGGCTTCTCTCTCAGTCTCCAACTTAAACCTTTGTTGCACCCATTTGTCTACTAACTTCAACTGTTGAATTTCTAATAGTCGAATTTGTTTCTTCAGCGTCTCTACTTCACATTGCGCTTCCCTCAAAGGTTCTTCTTCTCTTAGGCTGGATGGTCCAGCTCCTGTATCCATCCATTGGTGCACACATATTTTAGGAGGTTCTTCCTCATTTTTCTTCCTAGATGAGTGTTCCTCCTCTACAACTTTGGCTATTTCCCTACAACTACTTTCCTTACTGGAATATTTCTCTTGGCATTGTCATTGAGCGGTCCACCAAATGTCATAGTCAGGGGTCATGCCCGCATCATCCTCCTTAGGTGTCCATATAGCTTCATCAGGTTCTGAAGCTAGTGGTTCTATTGGTGGAGGTATCACGACTGTTCACCCCTTCCTCGTGTAAACCATGGATGGGTCTGATATTCATTGTGTAATACCAAATTGTCGCAATACCCGAGTATATTGAAAATACTCGTATTGCATACTGGTACGTCCGATCAACCATCTTGCTCATCTCACCCGAGTGAGTTGAACACCATATTCTGCCCAAACTGGGCCCAATCTCCAAGGTCTCCAAATAACATCACGGGATTGCAGATTCTCCCAAATAGAGCGAAATCGCTCTTTATTTCCCTCAATTGGTCTACGGTTAGACCATTCCTTTTTCCGTTACCATATTAACGCATAGGGTATCTCTGGCCCCATAAATTGGTGTGCATCATAAGGTAGCCCTTGGGGTCTGGCCACCGCTATGTGCTCCCATGCCCAAACTTGTAGCAAAGTGTTGCAGTTCAATACGGTTTTCATCATTGTTCTTAAATCGAACAACTCTCTGTAGGTTTGGGCCAATAATGTTGGTGCCCATGCATATATTATTGACTCTTCCACTATATCTTGCATGATTCCCAATAAATTCCAAGGAAAATGTGCACTTCTTGATTCGGGTAGAATGACACCCAATACGAGCTCCATTATAACCGCATGCTTATGTGTCAGTCTACCCTGCACATAGTGAAGTTCATGCTCTATGCACACCCTATCGGTGTTCACATTCCTCCAATCTGCTCCAAACACTCTTTCTAGAATATGCCCCATTTTTGCTTCATTAGCAATGGTTACTGCATGTCCTTCTACCGGTACTCGGTATATTCTATATATGTCTTCCAACGTGACAGTCATTTCTCCAATGGGTAACTGAAATGTCCCTCTATCGAGATCCCATATTTCTACTAGGGTAGATAGATAACATCTGTCTATGTGTATTGGCTCTAATCGAGCCGCTCCCTCAAATCCTACTTCTTTCAACCATTGCCAGTCGCTTGCATCCAGTCTATCCTTGGCATTCTAAAATATCATCTTCAAAGGATATCTTGCCCTAATGATATTTAATGGTTGAATTTCTGATGTTTCTGTAGGATTACCATTGTTGGTTCTAACATTTTTAGAAGCCATAACTCAAAGAGTATGTACCAACAGATCGGCTAGCAAGAGTAAAATAATTATGAGACACACTATGATGTTTGTCCCTGAGATCACTAGTATTAATAGGGTAAACCCTAATACGAGCAATATGATATTCACTGCCATGAATAGTGCTTAGGTTATTTCTATTTCTGAAACTGAGATAAATTCTACACTATTTACTCCATTCTGCGATGTTGGAGTTTTACTTTAGTTTTATTCGTTGGATAGTATTTCGAGGTCCATTTATTTTCGTAGATTCGTAGATCCATCAAATTGAATTATTGGGTTCTCCTCCAATTCTCGAGGGAGTAACCTTCTTTCATTGTGCATAGAACACATCATCATAACCCACGTGTCCTTTCCTTAGTGTGCATCACGTCCTATCATCGACCCTTCGATGACTCCAACGGATGATTTCGTACCTTATTTCTCTGTTGGAAAAATGTGTCTATCGCATGGTACTATCATTGTAAAGTGTACCCTTATTGACCTTATTGTCATATGGTGGAATTGCAATTAATTCTGTATTATCATACTTCTAACTTCGGTGTTTGGTTTACACCGGTTTCATATACGTGGTTTTCTATGCTCCATACAACTGTTTCAAAACTACACTCTAGTTTTCTTATAAGTTATAATACCACATGCATGGCATAGAGGTTTGTTCTCGATTTAAATAACTTATCACTCATTGTATGTTTCAACCACCACCCAGGTGGCCGGGTGCATACTTTTCGGAATAATTTTGTGGAGCTGCATGTGGCGGTGACACTTGGGATTCTAGGGCTTACTTGGTGGAGTTCCCTAATTCTCATATTTGGGGGATTTATATGAAGTTTCACCCTCCTTGCTCTCCTCCAACATATCGAAGTTTCAGGTTCTAGTGTTGTTGTCGGGCGACTTCTTCCGCCATTTCCTACACCTTAGCCTCTGATTGGAAAAATTCCAAAGTGTATTGTAACATTGATCAAAAATAAAAATAAAGAAAACATTGTTTTGTTTGAACTTAGTTTTTGACTAACTTAAATGGTTAAATTTATGTTTGTATCTCCTAAGGTTTCACTTTTAGTTATGACTATAGTCATTTAAGTTGTCCAAATTGGTTGGATAATTATAATTCAAGTGAATCCTTAGTACATCAGAACCTTGACTCTTACACAGTAAGTCTTAAAGATATAGATGTCGAGTAATTTCCCAAAAGAGTCTAAGGTACACCGCTTAAAATCCATGCAGGAGGGTTCACTTAGCTCTTCCACTTTCGAACGACTATGGATCTACTCGTGGGGGATAGGAACTCAGACATCATCATCCCAAGCACTTACCAAGTGTATATTTTAAAGTTGTGGAATTTTCTCTCAAGTTTAGTTTCATGCCCCAAGTCTTTGCTAACCTAGACTTTAACTAGAGCCTATCAGTTAGCCTGGGCTCTGATACCAACTGTAACAAACCTAAATTGTTACCCCTTCTTATCCATAATTTTTTTTTAAAATATATATATAAATGTTCATCTTCATATGGCAAAAGACCTAATCATGCCCTAGGATAGACATATTCCATTTGGATTATAACTTTCAAGGCAAATAGCTTTAGGAGCTATAGAGACTTGATTAGAGTCTCTTCAAGTAGAAGTGATCAGCTTCTACGAAACCCTCATACCCCACTTGGTATGAGTACGCTGGCCAAGCGTTAGGTTTCATCCTCATAAAAGGAGGAAATCACCAAATGGTCCACCTAGACTAGGTGAATGCCTTGAATATGGAGAACCACACCCATGGTAAACCATCATAGATGAAATAACCACACCAATGGTTATTCATAAATCTTAGCTTCGATCCATTCCATTTAGAAGGGAGTTCTAAGACAACTATATCACTATCATGATACAAATCCATGGAATATCCTTTTTAACATGATTACATATCTTTAAGCCTCTTAGAGTTTATTGGTACACACTCCATTTAGGCAACCCTCTTTATTTGTTCATCTTGAGTTTATTACAAATAAGGACTTCTCTTGTCCCATAAGGGTGTTCCCTTCATTCTGTACACCCAATTCTTAGCTTAAAATGTAGGGTCTATCTTGGTTTATAGTTCAAGGTCATTTTGCCTTGTTGAGAGTTCCATTCCATAATTAAACCATCTTGAGTGCTTATGAGGTGGATTTAATCCATGAGGCTCTTATATGGCAACATTCTATACATTTCTTACTTAAACAAGGTTTATGTTCCATTCAAGAATAAGTGATATTAGATTAACATAAATCCAATTATCCCCTTAAGATTTAGCTTCTATTATATATTTTTTAATAATTAACAACATGAATATAAATGATGTTATATATGGAAAGGTGCATCATTCATAAATAGTTATCCCATAATATTATAATAAATTAGACAAATGCCTTTGATTCATTATCACATTTTAAGTAAACATCCATCCTTCACATGAGATTATTATTTGAACAACTCTACCTACTAAAATCATTCATCATTACTCATTATATTACAAAAAGAATGATACAATTGCATTACATTAAATTATCAACATAATAGAATTTGAGCCTACATTTCTAGCATCCATACATATTTAACCTTCTGACAATTTAGCATACATTACAGTGCATAAAATAAACATTACATATTTCAAATATAAATGCAACATCCACAAGATATAATAAAGCAAACCACAAAGTAAAGTGACACAAAGATTTATCCTGGGAAACCTTGACGAGAAAAACCCAACCTCCAAAATATTTTCTTCCTCATTTTCATAAACTTAAATGGCAAACTTTACAATAATAGCAGGGCATCTACCGACCCTTCTCTTCAAATATAGGTCAAAGTATACAACAATTCCTTTTTGACCTATTGATGTAATTAAGGAATCACCCAATCCCTTCTTCTATGACATCAATATAAAATTCACAATACCATTAAGGAATCTCTAGTTCCTAAGGCATTTAACATCTTACATTGTTCATGAAAAGTCATTGGATTATATTTTGGAGATATCATATTTCGAGGGAGTCCTATAAGTTCCCTCAAGAATGAATTTCCAAATTCACTCTTCATAATTGATTTATAATCAATCCCTTGAGTAATGGATTTAAAGTCCCATACCTTTAAATCCATCAATAACCATTTCTTAAGAATGGTTTCCAAATTCACTTCATTTAATTAAATCACATTCAGTCCCTTGAATTTTAAGATCCTACTCTCCATTCCATAAATCATCTAATCCATAGTCCAAGGGATCCATTATTCTATATTTAAAAATCTAATTTCCATGTTCTATTCAATCCATATCTAACTTAATTTACTAACTTAAATACCTCCATTTCCATTTGTAACTCCTCTTTACTTAGAAATTTCTTTAGACTATGATAAGATACTATATATTGCTCTTATACTTTATAAAGGGTTTACCCCCTTTTTCCTCAAAGGGTACAATTGCTATACAATATTTCTATCAATACAAAACATAAGGGAAGGTGTTTTAATCATAAGGGTAAATTGTCGTCCTTTAATATTATGCCAAGGAAAGCCATCATTCATAGGATTTAGCTATTAAAACCCTTAATATAGGGGCAATCCTCGAGGACGAGTTTAGAATCTTGTCAATGCCTTCTTATTATTATAATCTACCCAAATGTGCACATACCCCTGATGAGTTTAAGTTAGATTGGTTTCGTATAGCTTATCCTCCACATGTCCTATTATAATTGGTTCTCCTATATTTCCTACGCAGATGAAATTCAGAAGGAGAGCGTAGCCCTTTCTATGAGATCCAAGAGACGAAGGAGGAGGTATCAAGTGTTCTATAGGGCGTGAGTTTAAATGTTTGCTACCAGCGTCATTGGCTTCCCTGCTCATCTTCGAAAGGGTGATTAACTCCTACAGGTATCTTTGGATAAACCCTAGCAAGACTATAGCGTAACTCTTGTCGTAAGAATGTTTTGAAACTTCTTCCATTAGATGGTAAGCCAATTGGGAAATCCCCTAGTACAAGGTGCCACTCACCTGACACATTCCCCACACCTTCCTAAGTGATTTTCAAGACATTATTAGACATTTTGGGTATTCGACGACAGACGTAATAACATGAGGTACCAGTCTTCAGAGCTTGGGAGACAAAGTGGTAGCGAGTAACTTTCGAATCAGACCTATGACTTGCAATAGGTTCCTACCATAAATTTGGTGTTAGCAATATTTGAAGTTGCTTCCATGGTGCGATCTCATGCATCAAAGTAAAACTAGTCATGAAGGGTTCTCTATCTTCCATCGATGAATGGATCACAAACTTATTGGTAGAGGTAGGAGGTGTATCCACCTGGACCACTTAATTGAATGGCTTAGTAGATGGCTCAAGGGCATTTTATAGATGCACTATATCTTAAACTCCATATTGCAAGGGCGACAGCACGATCGGCGCTACGCTTTCCCCATCATCCCTTGTACATAGAACAGTGGCACTGAAGCCCCATTCGATGACCAACATTAATTTAATCTCCAATGTTTACTAGATAGTGATCGTCCCTGATGGAGTTTTAGATTAGCCAATCATCAAGGATCAGTTTCATGGTAGAGGAATTTTTTATATATAGAACTAACTGTTGTTAAGGATAGTGAAGCAGAGATTAGATCTGTGATGAGGTCCGATAGTCATGCTATCGATCACTTAGATTGGATTTATAAAATGGGTCGATGGCCAACAGAGAGTGTTATAGCCTAAGGGTTGGATTTTGATGACTTCCCATAGTCAATGGTTCGAGCATGGGATATTGCTCTACAATATGCATAGGAGGTCCATTACCCGATACATGCTATGAGGTATTGTTGTATTTCCTCGTCAGAAGAGCTTTCGAGAAAGCTTTTGTATTTGTGGAAGCGATTGGACCATAGTTAGCTCTTATCACATTATAATCCCCTCATCTTCCACTAATAGCAACTGGGTGCCTATAACCTTATTTATTAATAATCACATCCATTTTAAAGCTATAGATCTTAAAGTATGAACTATCATTTATGGGTGCTTCTTTGTTATGGTTCTTGTAAAAGAAAGCAGTTAGGACGAAATAGTATTTCATTATAAAACCAATCTATTCATTACTCATATGCTAATGAGTCTCATATCTATATAGTTTTTTTTATATCATAATTAAGTTTCAACTTCTATAATAACAAGATATTTTTATACTAGAATTTGATTTAGGCCATTAATAGTACGTAGCGAAGAAAAGAGAGATCCAACCTGATCCTTTCGAATTTGCTTTATTTTGGGGTTGCTTTCCATGAGTCTCCTCTTAACCTTCTTTGCTTCTCATTCTAAACTCCAAACTTGTCCTTTACTATAACTAGGAATCCTTTTTGGCCTTCTGGTTTCTGATCCACCCATGGTGGAGAGCATACTCCCTAGACCATCCAGATTTTTCCTAGATAATCCTCACTCTAACTAGGAAATATTTCAAGTCTTCTGGTTTCTGATTCACCCCATGGGTGAAGAGCATACTCCCTAGACCATTAAGACTCCTAGAACCTAGATGTCCCATTCTTCACCAAAAGCCCTCTATTTATAGGTATTTTTCCACTCATGGGCCAAATAGTGACCACATTATAATAATACTAAAAATATGCCTTGGCCCCATTATGACTTCATCATGTCCTTCAAGGGTTCTCTAGGGATGAGGTGAGTGACAAAACTCATACTATTGAGGCATAGGATAGTTATAAGGTTAGAACTATTTTTGATAAGCTAGGAAGTCCTTCTCATAATTCTCACCAATATAGGGTAGCCACATGAGTACTTCCCAAAATATGGGATGACCCATAAGTTATTTAAAAATTCCTTAGTCCTTACTAAATCTACCCATTATTTATTGTATGGTTATAATTTTGTAAAATATAATTCCTTAAATTTATCTTTTACCAGGCCTCATAAATAGCCCTTAAATAATTAATATTTCTTGTCCCTTTAAAATTCTTTTATTGGAATTTTTGTAGGATTCTTTAGGGTCTAGGCCCCTTCTATTAAGCATTAATTGGTTCCAAGAACCAATTAATATCCCTTAAATAAGATAGGAGGGTAACGGGTCATGACAATGTCATTTCCTTATAGATTGATGCAACAAGATTATTTATGGACTTAAAAGTATTTTCTTTTATCTTGAAGAACCAAAGACTATGAATAGGGAATATATGAGACCTAAATCAATCAAAAGGAAGATAATGTAGATGGAATTCATGGAAACATGAAGGAAGTCATCCACAATTATATATATCAATAGACTTAGAAAAAATATAATATTTAATATTTTGATGGGAGTGTCCCTAATAGAAGCCACACATAACTTATTAAAAAACTTAAACCCTAAATGCAACCAATTGTCTAGAAGATATCATTTTTTTTATAGATTAATTCAACAATATTGTTTATCCACTTTAAAAAATTATCTTTTATTATGATGAACTAAATACTATAACAATAGGTCACATATGAGCAATAAAGCAATAAAAAGGAAGATAAAGTAGAAGTAATCCATGGGAAAATGAAGGAAGTCATCCAAGGTCATATCTTGAAATAGGCTTAGGGATTTGTTTTTCGTCACTTCCTCTTATGTTCAACTTATGTGTTTGTTTATAGAATGAAAATTTTGAAGTTTTTGCAATCTAATATTGTTAAATTTAATTAACTATAGCCTTAAGTCCTTAGATGAGGTTTGAAGTTTTTTATCAATCATGAAACCTTAATTATTTTAATAGATTATATGGAATTGAAAACTTATATTACGTTGTGATAACATAGTGATATACTCCTACATATCATGTGATGACAAAGGGTTAAATGGTTTTTATCTTCCAAAAGGTAAAATATGGTATAACCATAAAAAATGGATGATGAAGTTGGGGGCTCAACATTTTAATCTAAAATTTTAGACACCTTGGTTTGATCCTAATATCCACCCTATTTGGATGAATCTACCCTCTTTTACCCTTGAATTTTAGAATAAAATAATTTTGTATGAGATTTGTAACTCCTTGGGAGTTTTCCTTGGAGTAGACACAAAAAACTTAAATAGTATCCAAAAAGTAGTAGCTCATATCTTAGTGGAACTTGAACTAAGTTTAGGGTTGATAGAAAATGTGGATTTAGTGTCATAATATTGGATATATTTATAGAATATTGACTACATTGGGGTGTCATTTTGAATGTAGTAATTATCATCATTATGGTCATCTTAAGGTATATTGTGAAATGGAAGAGTGTAGAGGGAGAAGGACTATACAAAAGGAAGTTGGAGGTTCTTCTAATAAACAAACTAGAAGAGGTAGTGGCATACAAAGAATAAATAGAGGAGGATCTAGTCAAGATTTATGAATCAATTAAAGATGGGTTTCTTATCATCAATGTCCGAATGAAGAAAAAAAAGTTATCTCCAAGTGATAGCAATAGGGTAGTTTTAGATGAGGGAAGGGAGGCCATTGCTTTGATTGACAAAGTATTTGAAAGTGTCTTACTAGGTATCCATTAAATTCCAAACTTAATATTCCTATTTTTGAGGATGGAGGATTGAATTATATTAATAATAAATTTGCTATATGATCTTATCTTGGACCTAGCCCCTATATGAAAGACTTAATAGGTCATAGTTTCGATAGGATATTGTTGTTCCTTCATTTTGGGAATGTAGGGAGTAGGAATAATATGGTTAGGAGGAAGAACGGGGAAGGGTTATAAATATAAGGAGGACTATACAATATATTTCTATTAAGGGCTTAGAATAAGTTGAGGGTAAGGGCATAAAATTTACTGAGTTCTTACCTTCTATAGATAGAAATATTTCAGGCCAAGGAAGCAATTAGGGCTTAAATAACTCTAGTAGGTTCTCTTCCCCACCAAAATCTTAAAAGCAATATGATATAAGCTCATAGGATCTATATCAAGGTTTTTTACCTTCCCAATTATGTGTATCTAAGTGTTCAAAAACATATAATTTGGAGTTATATAAAATCTCTCAACATAACTCATGACACATTTTATGATGTGTCAATATAATATGTTGACATGAAACTTTTTATAAGATTTATATAAGAGGTGTCAATAAAAATTCCTCATATAGGAATGAGTAACACCTCACTTGGAGCATGTCGGAGAATAATTCTTCCAATAAATATTATTCTTATAAATAAAAACAATAAATATTTATTTGTGGATTAAGATTTTTGACATTACTACTATTCCAATTAATGTCAACTTTTTTAAGTCCTATACTATTATAATGTTAAAATAATTTTTATTTACATAGTGGCTTGGTGAAGATATTAACCACTTGATCCTTTAATAAATGATGTAATATATTAGTCTAGTAATTCTCCAATAAAATAATGATGGAGCTCAATATGTTTGATCCTAGCATGAAAAATTGTATTCTTTGCCATGCCAATTATACTTTGGTTATCACAAAAAGAATTGTAGGATAATTTTGATGACATCTAAAATCTTCAATAAGTCCTTGAGAAAGTGATTTTTTTGAAACTATATTGAAATCTTTGAGAAAGTGATTTTTTTGAAACTATATTGAAACCTTTAGATTTAGATGAAGATAGAAAAACGTTGTTATCTCTTTTATTATTCCAAGAAATTGTAGTAGAATTAAGTGAAGAATAATAGCCATTAGTATATTTATAGTGATTAAGATCTTCTACTGAATTAAAACACGCACACACACACATATATATATGTGTGTGTACATATATATATGCACATACACATATGTGTATGTGTATACATATATACACATTCACATAGAAAAAGTTATGTGAATAAGAATACTAAAGACCATAATTCAATTTTTTCTTCACAGATCTAGAATTTCTTTAGCAATTTTAAATTGGAATTTTTAGGGAATTAACATATATCTAGATACAAAACCTCTATTATATCATGGAGGGTCAAATATATGGCCAAAACCATAGAGTATTAGTCCTAATATATATATATATATATGTGTGTGTGTGTGTGTGTACATATATATATATGCACATACACATATGTGTATGTGTATACATATATACACATTCACATAGAAAAAGTTATGTGAATAAGAATACTAAAGACCATAATTCAATTTTTTCTTCACAAATCTAGGAATTTCTTTAGCAATTTTAAATTGGACTTTTTAAGGAATTAACATATATCTAGATACAAAACCTCTATTATATCATGGAGGGTCAAATATATGGCCAAAACCATAGAGCATTAGTTCATATTAGGGGTAATATAAATTATGTGATATATTAGTAGGTATTATTAGCACTACAATTAAATTAAGGTATTTAATTAAGGTGATATGTATTTGGGAAGGGGTTCCTTGGGGGCTGGGGGATAGATTGTATAAAAGACAAAGGGAAATTTCCCTCTCATTTTTTATTTTCCACGTTTATTTTGCTCATATAGGTATTTTCTCTCTTAGATAAGGTTTTGAGGGGTGCAAGAAACTCTCAATCCATGTATTTTATCTTAAGAACTAAACATATATGATAGATTAATGCTCACAATTTTAATCATTGATTTTATTCATTTTGATGAAAATCTATCATAGTAAAAATGATTAATATCTATAGTGGATTTTAAATTATCTTGTAAATAGCTTATTGGAAAACATTATTATATATGTTTATAAAATATCATCACAAGGGTGTTTAGGCAATGATAGTTATTTTTTTTAGCAATTGCTTCTTCTAGGAACCCTCAACAAAATTAATATACTATTGCTTGTGACTTTGATTTTGCATTTATAAAAACTATTAGTTTTTGAACAATATATATAATTACCTTTTATGATTTAGATCTAGTTTGATGCGCAATAAAGATCATATGCAACTAGGATTTAATTATATGTGATGCTTTTAGTATTTCTTGATCTTAGAAACAATTTTCTTATATGCCTTGTTTATAAATAATTCAATTTGGCTTAACTTTCGTAGAGTGTTAATTAGAACCCATCCAACTATTGAAACTAAATCTAGTATTGTTATAGAAAGGATAGAAATGAGAGAAAATTTAAATATGATATGGAGGAAATGACTCTGCTTGTGGAGTGTAGGTTTGCATGGCCGTGATAGGTCGTGCAAGCTCTGACTTCTTTTTTCTGCTATTTTTTGTATGTTTTACGGCTAGGGGGATTTTATTGTTGTTGGGGGAGGGGTTTATTTTTAGTGTTGCATAGGGTTTTTTGCTCTTATTCTATCTCATAGGGTACTATAATTTTGTTGTGCATGTTCCTTGTGGGGTGAGGCATTCATCGCTGGTGTTGAGCTATGGTTGGAGGCTCGGGTGAGAAGCAGGGTTTGAATTTTCAAGAGGCCCTAATGGGTTCAGGACCGTCTAACTCTGGATATATATTTGGAGATAACTCATCATTCCCTTCTGGTTTGGGGGTTGGTCCTTCTAAAGTTGGAGTTTTTAGAGCTTCAAAGGTGAATGGATGTCTTGAGCGTGCGGCTGAGAGGCCTGTTTTGGTAATTCAACCTGAATCAATTGCAGAAGATGTTCAATATTTGGAGAAACATGCTTTGATTTGCAAATTTTTGGGTATTAGGGTTCCTCTTATTGCATTTGAAGCTTGGGCTCACATAGTCTGGAACCCAATTGGTGATATGGAGATCATGCAAGGAGCAAATAATTATTTTATGGCTATTTTTTCATGCATGGAGGATCGAATTAAGGTCTTTGAGGGTGGACCCTATTTTTACAATCAGGTTGGCTTATTCATTAAGCCTTGGCATATGGGTTTTAATCCTACAAAGGAAATTCTATCTAGGGTTCCAGTTTGGGTTTTCTTTCCTTGGTTACCATTAGAGTACTGGCGGACTTATATTCTTCACTCGATTAATGTTGGGGAAACCAAATCAATAATAATAATAATAATAATAAACCTAAGTGCATATTTACTAATATTAAGAAAGATATTTTCCATAGGTCCTAATAAGTCAAGATGCATTAAGTGTAATTTTTAACTTAAATATGTCAAGATTTATCTGTAGGAAATGATTTCTTATGGTTTTTTTTATCATACAACATGTGCAAATATTAATAGTCATAGCAATTTGTGGTATAATATCACCCATTTTAATATTATCCATAAGGGAAATACTCTTAAAACTAGTGTGCTCCCATATTTCATGCAACAAATTCTTTTTGTCAAACTCATAAGAAAAAGAATAGTAAATATTAATAGCATTTAATTCATAAAATTTAAATGTACTATCCTAATTCATCTTAGCTATAATAATAATATTATATTCTAAATTTATATATTAGGTATAACAAACATGTTTATAAAACTCTACCTTATAATTTTGATAGAATTTGAAATAAAAAAGCAAATTTAACTTGATTTTAGAAATAAATAATACATATTTGAATTCATTGTTAGACACTCTAACATTTGGCTACAACCTTGTAAGTTCCATTGTTTGAAAGTTGTAAATGATTTGAGAATCATGAAGAGTTAAATAATTAAAAACAATAACTATGTTAAGTTATGTGTTGTGTCTCTCTTAAATCAAGAATCCATTATTTATCTAAATAACACTTCAAGATGGAAATAAGTAAAAAAAAAAGCTATTATAATAAACTTATTAGTTTGTTTATGTTTCTCAATATTAGGTTTAAGTTAAGACTAATTTGAATTAGATTTATTAATCTACTTACCGTATTTAATATATTTCAATCTTTTATGACAATATAATTCAATATAACCACCTTTTCCACAAAAGCGACACATATAATTTTCATGATTATGTTAATCTTGATCATTATTAAAAGATTTATTTTGAATTTTTTACCACTATAATTTTATTAAATTGTTTCTTAGGTTTGAATTTACATTAACCAGGTTGTTTATTGAGAAAAAAATATCCACCTTATTGTAGTTACATCATATTATAATAATTTAGGTTTTTTCTATATATTACAAAACAAATCATTTTTCGGTTCTTTAGCATGAAAAGGCAAAGCAATTTGAGAATGAATATTAGTGATAAATTATAAAAAGGCTCATAGAAAATATTTTTAAAGAATAATATGAAGTGAAAATTAAACATTAGGAGATATTTCTTAGCTTTATATTTGACTACTAATAAATCTAAGTTTCACCAAAAAAATCAGCCTTATTCTTAAAATTATTATACCTCAAGTCACTTAATTTATCTTGTAATTTAAATTTTTTATACTCATTAATATCATCCAAATATTCTTAAAACCTGACCAATCTTCTCTAGCTTTGGTATATTTGATTATATACACATGAATATTAATTGAAAAGGCTACTCAAAATAGACATAACCCTATTTTATTTTTAATATTCTACCTATATGTTTTTTCTTGTGATGAAATAGATCTAGTTCCACTTTACATCTATGACAATTTTTTTTTTTTATGGTGGAATCAGTAGCCGCCACGAATCCAAGTAGGTTTTCCAAATTTTATGTCCGCCATAGTATTCTGCATGGTCCGCCCCAAAAGCCGCCACACAGATCTTCGCGCAGTCCACCCCTATAACCGCCATGCCATAATCATTTTAAACCTTTTACACCACTGAAAGCACACCTGAAAGCACCAGGAAAGGGACAAGTGTTTAGTCCGGTGAGGCCCGAGATTTGAACCTTGGACCTCTGCCCCCTTTATGGGAACATCTATGACAATTTTGGCCAAGTGTTTAATCTTAAATTTGAATTCCATGTGGGGTTTTCACTAGAACTAGTTGGAGGACATTAGTTTTATTTGAGACAACAAAGAGACTATATTAACTAAATTAATTAATTGAATTAATATTTATATTAATATTTATATTAATATTTATAGTTTTAAAAGTCACTTTAATTTAAACATTAGTTGTATATAAAAAGATTTGTACTAAATTATTTAATAAAAACAAAATGCATCTAAACATTTTATATTAATTTTAAATTAAAAAATAAAGTTTTTTTAATTTAATTTAATTAAAAATTTGAGTTTTTTTTTAATTTGGTGGAAGAAGGGGTTTTGAAAGGATCCCTAAACCTTTTACAATAAAGAAGTAAAAGCTTCCAAGGAAGAACCAAGAGAAACAAACAAGAAGTGAACCCACCTAAGGGAGTCAAGAAATAAGCATAAACTTAAACTAAAAACTAGCAGTTGTTTTAAAAACAACATGGACCTCCCTTGTTCTGGCTTTGGGTTGTACACAAATTTAGCACCTCAAACTTGTAAAAAAACTTCAACTATTGTTTAAAGCTCTAGGAAATAAACTACATTAATAGAAATTGGGATTGGATCTCTTTCCCCTAGCAAAGGGTTGGAAAGGTTGACAATTTCCAACATCCATATTCAATAGAGACTGGGAGTCATTGGCGATCTTCGACTCTATCTCCCTTTTTATCAGTGCTTTAATTGATGGTATCCCAAAATTACACTCTACCCCAATATCTACAAATATATTTTAAGACTTCTTGTATTAGGTCCAAGAAATGCCTTCCCAAAGAAGGTTTTTTGGGGATATTTATGACTTATAGTTTTAGGGCTTGGGGACCCTTTCTCCATTTTTATAACCCTTTTTATAGGAGTGGATGGAGGAGAATTTATCAAATCTTAGGAAACATCTAGTCCAAGGATATTGATTTTATCAAAGGAGTTCTATAAAGATAACAAAAGCAACAGAGAAGGGGTACTTACCTATTCAAAGTGTTTTTAAATCTTAGATTTGAAAAATTATATGGAGGCACAACACAGTTTTCAACCATGGGAGGCATATGATGCAGGAGCCTATCTTTAGAGGGTTTTTTTTAAAGAAGTTTTAAAGTAATTTTTTTATTACTTAAAATGGAATTATTTGATGCAAAATATACTTTGCCGAAAATGGTAATTATTAA
The DNA here is from genome assembly GCA_028583015.1 of Wollemia nobilis. NCBI lineage: Eukaryota > Viridiplantae > Streptophyta > Pinopsida > Araucariales > Araucariaceae > Wollemia > Wollemia nobilis. Next base: position 1,544,463 of record JAQPPZ010001148.1, on the reverse strand, counting down.
AAAAGACAAATTTTTATGAAAATTTAATTTTCCAAAAATAGTAATTACTTAAAAAGGTATTTTTTGGTGGAAAAATAAATTTCTAAAAATAGTAATTTTTTTATTTTAAGTGTTTTAAGCTTTAGGGTTTTTTTTAGGGTTTCTTTTAGGGCTTCAAGTTTTAGGGTTTTCTTTTAGGGTTTATTTGGAGATATATATTTCTTTGGTATTGCATTGTAAAAGGGGAAGTGAATCCAAGAATGAGAAAATAAATTATTTATTGGTTTATTTCCATGTACTGTAGTTTTTATGTGAATGGAGGGTTTTACATATTATTTTCATTTACCGTAGTTTTTATGTAATGGGAGGTATTTTTTTTGACCTCTTGTAGCTGGATTTACATCATTTGGTATCAGAGCAAGTTGGATCTTGTTGGGAGGAGAAAATAGAAGAGAAGAAAAGAGAAAATGAGAGGAGAGCAAAGAGGCTCCAAAAAAAATAAAAATAAATTGGCACTATGTGCAGTGCTTGCAGAAGGTTTGTAAAACCTTGGAGACAAAAATTGGCACTTTGTGTAAGTGCTTGTAGGAGGTTTTTTTATGTAAAAGCCTCAGAGAAAGAGATTGGCACTTTGTGTAGTGCTTGCAAAAGGTTTGTAAAACCTTAGAGAAAGAAATTGGCACTCTATGTAAGTTCTTGCAGGAGGTTTTTTTATATAAAACCTTAGAAGGAGGAATTAACACTTTGTGTAGTGCTTGCAGAAGGTTTGTAAAACCTTAAAGAAATAAATTGGCACTCTGTTTAGTGTTTATAGGAGGTTTTTCATTAAAAACCTCAGAGGGAATAATTGGTAGTTTGTGTAGTGCTTGTAAGAGGTTTGCTATTTTAAAACCTCGAAGAAATAAATTGGCACTATGTGTAATGCTTGCAAGAGGTTTGAGATATAAAATCTCAGAAGGAGATTGGTACTTTGAGGAGTACTTGCAGATGTGTGGCACTCTATAGAGAGTGATTATGAGTTTGATCGAATGAACTTGTAGGAGCAGAGTTATTTTCAACCAAAGGAGAATGATGCAAGAGCCTATCTTTAGAGGGTTTTTTTAAAAGAAGTTTTAAAGTAATTTTTTTATTACTTAAAATGAAATTATTTGACGCAAAATATAATTTTCCGAAAATGGTAATTACTAAAAAAAGTAAATTTTATGAAAAAATAATTTGCCGAAAATAGTAATTATTTAAAAAGGCATTTTTTGGTGGAAAAATCAATTTGTCGAAAATAGTTTTTTTTTTTTTTTTTTTAGGATTTTAAGCTTTAGGGTTTTTTTTAAGGTTTCTTTTAGGGATTCAATTTTTAGGGTTTTCTTTTAGGGTTTCTTTGGGAATATATATTTCCTTTTTATTGCATTGTAAAAGGGAAAGTGAATCCAAGAATGAGAAAATAAATTATTTATTGGTTTATTTCCATGTACTGTAGTTTTTATGTGAATGGAGGGTTTTAATGATTATTTTCATTTATTGCAATTATTATGTAAATGGAGGGTTTTACATATTATTTTCAATTACCAAAGTTTTTATGTAATGGGAGGTATTTTGTTTTGACCTCTTGCAATTGGATTTACATCAGCATATCACCCTAAATGGGAGTTACAACACAACCTTCAACCAAGGGTAGCTTCTCACTCTAGATAACCTTAGAATATAGAATATCATCTTATTCAACTTGATGGAACTCGATCAACTCAGAGTCTTAGCTATCTATCTTGGTCACATTCTTCAAGGTATTCTCTTGGTCAGATTTACCTTGTGAACTTAGCCTCCTCAAGGGTTCCTCTTGAGCAGATTTATCGTTCGAGTTTATCTTTGTCCAGGAACTGAACATCAATTTTCTCATGGGGCACTAGCCCAAAAGATGACCATCAAATTTGTAATTAGTACAAAAAATAGGGCGATATAATACACAAAGAGTTGGGTCCAAGATTCTAAGCTCAAAGTGAACTTAATAGAGTGTGGAATATTAGCTTCTAGATCTAGATTTATGCCTATTATTGCATAAATTATTCTTTATTTTGCTCTAGTTGCACCATTGGTAGAAATCAGTCAATCACCTTGGTTATACCACACAAAACATCAACATGCCAATACTGAAAGGGTAAGCTAGGGAGTCTAACCTAGAGGGATTGTATTGATTTTTTGTGTATCAATGCAAAAATTTGGGCTCCACCAACATAGGAAGAGGCCCTACTTCCCAAAGAACCATGGATCTCCATAGAGGACCCACCTAAAATCCTCTTCATAATTGAACTTGAACATGAAAAATGCTTTGGGAAGAGCAATGATATATAGGTGACCTTGAGGCTACCATTTGGATAAAACCCACCTCTAATAACATCCATATTCAACCGAGCACCCAATTTTTTTCCTACCAAATTGAAGTTTCTATCCTCCATCATGAGCTTAATCAAGCCCTCAGGAACATAGAGTGTGTCTTCAACTAGAGAAATTTAATAGTATTTAAAAAACATAAAACTGAGATGAAACTATCAATGCAAATGAAGATCTAGCACTAGGATCAAAGAGCTTTTGGATTGAATCCCCTAGAGGGACCCCATTCATAGCACCACCTGGTAGGTAATCCAAACTCATTAAAATACCTACCTCTCCACTTAGTAAAAATATGTGATCTACCATAAGGTCGATAAGACCATATTTGAACTCATATTTTGATGTCACCTCCCTAGAATTTTCACCCACCATCTTCTCACCATTCCTACTACCCTGTTTGCTGATATTGCAACCTTGAACTCCATTCCATGCTAGCCTACACACCATTCTTGCTCAAATATAAGTTCAAAAAATATTATGTCCATTTTTATTTGAAAGACTTAATGTTTATCATTGAGCATATTTGTAGAGCTAGAAGTTATGAGATGTAGTGAGAGATAATGATGCAATAAGAATTACAATTTCTAATATCCATTGTAGCAAAACCCTAGCTTTAAGGTGAATCATCACTACAACCCCAGATTCAATGTTGCAACAACACCTAAATTGTGGTTTTTAACCATTATTATAGCAAAACCCTAGCTTTAGGTTGAATCATCACTACAATCCTAGATTCGGCCCTGTAACAACACCTAGATTGTAGTATTTAATAGCCACTACAAAAAACCCTAGCTTTAGGGTGAATCATCATCACAACCCTAAATTCGACCTTGCAACAACACCTAAATTATAGTGTTTAACATCCACTACAACAAAACCCTAGCTTTAGGGTGAATCATCATTGTAACCCTAAATTTGGTCCCATAACAACACCCATATTGTAGTGTTTAATAGCTATTGTAGCAAAAACCTAGCTTTAGGGTGAATTATCATCACAACCCCATATTTAACCCTACAACAACACCTAAATTATAGTGTTTAATAGTTGTTACAGTAAATCCTAGCTTTAGGGTGAATCATCATTGCAACCCCAGATTCAACCTTGCAAGAATGCTGAAATTGTAATGTTTAATACCCATTGCAACAAATCCTAGCTTTAGGGTGAGTCATCACCGCAACCCCAGATTCAACCCAATAAAACATTTAAGTTAACAAAACAAAATTAATCTTTTGAGATTGAGTCTCTTGAGGAAAGTTGTCGCGATATCGCGACATGTTGCGTCGTTGTGGTCATTGGAGCAAAGTTGTCGCGATATTGTGACATGTTGCCCCGTCGTGACTATTGGAGGAAATTTATCATGATTTCATGACTTGTTGTGCCGTCGTAGCCACTAGAGGAAAGTTGTCATGATTTTGTGATGTGTTGGACCATCGCGATCGCTGGAGGAAATTTGTCACGATATCACGACATGTTGCACCGTCACGGTCGCTGGTGGAAAGTTGTCGCGATATCGCGACATGTTGCGCCATTGGAAAGTTGTCATGATTTCACAACATGTTGCGTTGTCACAGTCGCTAGTGGAAAGTTGTCATGATATCACAACATGTTGCGCCATCGCGGTTGTTGGAGGAAAGTTGTCACGATATCGTGACATGTTGCGCCATCACGATCGCTGGAGGAAAGTTTTCATGATTTCACATGTTGCGCCATCACGATCGCTGGAGAAAAGTTGTCACGATATCGCGACATGTTGCACCATTGCAGTCGTTGGAGGAAAGTTGTCATGATATCATGACATGTTGCATCATCATGGCCGTTGGAGGAAATTTATCATGATATAGCGACATGTTGCATCGTCACGGTCGCTGGAGGAAAGTTGTCACGATTTTGCGACATGTTGCGTCATCGCGGTCATTGGTGAAAAGGTGTCATGATATCGCGACATGTTGCACCGTCGTGGTCGCTAGAGGAAAGTTGTCACGATATCCTGACATGTTGCTTTTTCACGGCCATCGAAGAAAAGGTGTCGCGATATCATGACATGTTGCTTTGTCGCGGCCAAGAGAGAAAAGGTGTCGTGATATCGCGACATGTTGCTTTTTCGTGACCAAAGGAGAGAAGGTGTCACGATATCATGACATGTTGCATTTTCAGGACCAGTTGCATCATCTATCCATGTCGATCCCCTGCTAGTTAGTTATTGATTTAGGAGATTTGGCTCCATTGCAAGTCTTCTTCTTCCATTGTAAGCTTGTGTTCTCTTTGAATTCGGATGGGAAGAGTCTCTTCCATTGTAAGCTTGTAATTGATCTTTAAGATTTTTTTCAAAATTTTCAAAAAAAACAAAACAAAATTAATAAATTTGATATTGTAAATCTAAACTAAATTATTTTAAAATATTGTTATTTTATAAAAGGTTAAATATAAACTTAAATTAGATTTCAAAATTTAAAAACATAACTATTAAAAAGAAAAACCTTAGTGCAATTATTAATTAAGAATTACACTAACTTATATTATTAAAAAAATGCTAATATAAAATTATAAAATAAAACCATATTTTTAAAATAAATCAACTATTTGCAAGTGCTAGTTAGCCCCACTATGTAGCATAGAAGAAAAGTCATATTTGAAATCCCATATGGGAAGTCAATATGCCCTAGCTAGAAGTATGGATGCTTAAGTTGGAGATAAGAGGAAGATTGAATATATGACAAGTTCAATATAGTTAGAAACAAATATATGGGAAGTTCGAAGCAGAGGATTGAGCATTATGTATTATAATGTATTTATTCTTAAAAGTAGAGAATTGATATGTACATTCCATGGATATTGGTTAGTATTTTCAAAGATTCAAAATTGGATCAATTTAAAGTGGAGATTGAATTCAAATTACTCTACGAATTTTCTTGGTTTAGGTTTCTCCCTCATATTTCTCATTTCAAAAATCAATGATAAAATAATTGGTAGTAGCCCATGGTTTAGGGGAAGATATACCCTTTATTTAAGACCATGGAGTGAGAATTTTTCTCTCAATAGAAAACCTATTAAGAATATTTTAACCTGGGTTAGGATTTTTGGACATCCACATTAGCTTTTTCTAATTGATTTTATGGGATTGAAAAATCCCTACCTGTATTACATAATCACCATATAGTGGTATTAAAATAAAGCTTGGATATTATCCATGTATCACTTTGCAATATTTGAACTTGGTCTCCTCTTTAAATATTGAGGAATCTAACCATTTGATCTAATGCTACTTTATCACATTATTTTATTAATAATTATGTTTTAAATAATATTAGAAATACCCTAGGGGGATTGATCAAAGAACGACTAAGTACTAAATATCAAAGGTATGCTATATATTCCCAAATATGTGTTACTGCAAATATTTTTAAAACCTTTATCATAGATTCACAACCCATTAAGATTAAATATGAATCAATATAATTGGATCAAAAAATGGATTATGAAAATAATGTGTTTCAATACCACAATTATTATGACTCCAAACACATGGAAAGAGATTCCAAATTGAAACTTGTGAAGAAGGAGAGAAAATTTTGATCATGAGACAAACTCCAAGATGAAACAAGTAAATCATACTTTGGTTTATATTGTAATAGAAGTTAGATTAGATCAAGAATTTTCCACTTTAGAGGAAGAGATAAACATATGCTATCTACAACGTCATATGAAAAAGGTAACCATAGTTTACTCAAATCAACCATTAGAAAAAAGTAAAGAGGGATACAAGGGATGATAAAGTACAATGTGCAAGTTTAAATTCAAAAGAAATTGAAGGTGCAAAGGAATATGTGGAGGAACATTTTATAATAAAAATGGTAGTAGAGGTCCAGTTTATTATTGATAAGTCATCTTTGTTTTTATCAAGTAGTATAGAATCTCTTGCACTTTAGGGTTTTAAGATATGCATAATAATGAATTGAGGATGGAGGAAATACATAACATTTTAGGGTTTTATTAGTAGCGTAAGAAGGCATTTGTTATGGAGTAGCATCCTTGCACTTTATAGTTTTTAGGACAACATAAAGAAATTTTTTATTTTGAGGTTATTCCTTGCACTTCAAATCCTTCAAGGAAAGACAAGGCTATTAGTTATAAGTACCACTATGTGCAATATAAAAAAATTAAGGAGATTGATGAAGATGAAAGTGTTATTCAGAATTATAGTAAGAAGAAAGCGACACTATACATGAACATGAAAAGATGAAATTTTATTACAAGACTTGCTTTTGCCTTTTACAATATTCCCATAAAATGGGCTTACAACAAGAGTCTCTTTATATATATACACAAAATGAGAAATGAAATAAATGGTGTCTTATAATGATTTCTCTTGCTACAAACAAGGATTATGGATAGGTTTTTAGTGATCACCCTTGGACTTGAGCCGCTCCAAGCACCTACACACAAGCCCACCAAAAAAGAAAGAGTTAGTAGCACCTATTTCACTAAATAAAAAGCATTACTAAAAATTTGGGTCAATGCATTAAATATATCTTAGCTAAAGACCATACTAAGATCCTAGAGATATTTTGGTAGGATTTTGGTATGCTAGACTATGTGTTCATGAAAATAAGGAAAGGAGGGGGGGATTATATAATTTTATCCAAGAAGAGGGGGGATTTATAGAATTTTAGCTAGGGGAGGGGGATGACATGGAGGTGACTTGGAACCATGTGGCACCCATGTGGATGGAAAGATCTAGGATATATCATGGGGAGGATTGTGTCATCTCCTCCATAAATGATCTTGGGAGAGGAGTATCCAGATAAGGCAATACAATATAAAATTATTTTTAAATGAACCTTGGGTGATGGGAAAGGGAATTTTAAATTCTCAAAAATATGAGATGGAAGGGTGATAGGACATGAAGACTAAATGGGTGGCACTCTCTAGAATATTTTAGTGTGGATTTGGGAAGAGTGTAAGACATTTTAGGGATTTTTTATAATCTAGAATTCATTGTGCATTCCTATTGGGATTTGATTAGGGATTAAGAAGGGGGGTTAGCGATTAACTAGGGATATGGGAGGCTAAATGATATTATGATAAATTTTAGGAAGGGTTAGGATTTCTAGGGATTGAGTTAAGGAATTAAAAATTCCTTTTGGGATTTGATGAAGGGATTTGACTATGGATGTGGGTATATCTAGGGATTTTCTTAGGATTTTATTTTAATAATGCAAGTCTCCTAGGGATTGGCTATGGATTAAGGTGGGATTAAGAAGTGATGAGGGACTATATTAGGGGGGTTAGAGGGGTAAACTAGAATATGGAAATTTTAAGAAATTGGGTGGAATAAATGAGGGATTAGATGGACATTAGAGGATTAGGGATACTAAGAGGGGATTAGAATTATTAAATAGTAGTAGGGATAAATTGAGAATATTAGGGAAAAAATAGAGGAAATTAAAAAAAAATAGAGAATTAGAAGGCTTAAGGAGATTTTAGATGGAATTAAATAAATTTAAAGAGAATTAGGGAGAATTAAAGCCAATTGGAAGAAAATTAGGAGAAATAAGAACTAATTAGAAGGATTAGAAGGACATTATAAAAAATTAAAGAAATTAACCAGGAATTAGAAGGAATTTGGAGGAATTTAGAGAAATTGGAAGAATTGGAGGTAGAATAGGGAAATTTTAGAGGAAATTAGGCAAATTAGATAGAAAATTGAGGTTTTGGAGAATTTTGAAAAATTTATCAAAATTGATTAAAATTATTTTAGGGTATTCAAAATGAGACATTTTTGGTGTCTACAGATGTCCCCTTTTGGACCATGTTGTGTGTGAACACAATGTGGTGCAAAAATAAATGACACCAATTGCTACATTGATGATGGATAATGATGCTAGGATGATTGATGAAAATGAAATTTTGGCTTGAGGAGGGGGACATAAAATTACCCCAAATAAAGAGTAATATAGGATGCATCAACTATGGAATAAATACTAGTTCTTAAATATTTACCTTCAATGGATTGATGAGCTCTCTTTAATTTGGCAAGTAGACCAATTGTATGGTAAGTATTCTCACAATGTTACCATCAATAGTAAGTGGGCTTACATGGTGTCACCTTGATTTAGAATAGGTATGTAGAACCCTATAATCATAGGCATGGTACCTACCAAGTTGGTTAAATTTGAGTTTTAATAAGGAGAGAAGTTATACTATTTTTCCCTAGAAAAAGGGGTTTAATGATAGCCTTGGGCAAAGATTCTTGGACACATGCAACTCGAAAATTGTTGTTTGAATATTGGATCTATTTGAGATATAATTTTTGGGTATTATCTACCCCTTAAGCAATGATTCAATGGAAGAAGGAGCATATGATAATGAAAAATTGCTTGACAAAAAGGGATATGGTTGAGAGTAGTATGGATGAGATGGTGAAAGAAGGAAGATTGAGATGGTGTGTTGTGGGTTTTTTTAATACGAGTGTCCTTGTGGTAATCTAATCATCCTACTAGATTTCATGAATAACCAATCACTACAACCACCAGGTTTCTATATTAGATTACTGAGAATGAGGCTCGCTCAAAAATCTCATAAATGTATGTTATGGGATTGATAAAACAACACAAAAGTACAACTAATCGAGGAATAGGAAACTAAAGCTAAGCTATGAAAAATAAATTAAATCTAAGCTATGAATAAGAAAGTAAATTTAAGCTACATACATGAAAGTAAATCTATTCTATGAAAATTAAAATTAAATCTAAGCTATGAACATGAAAGTAAATCTATTATATGAAACTAAAAAGTAAATATAATCTATAAAATCAATAAAATATGATCTATTAAATACATAACTTGCATGAAAGTAAGGCTATTATATGAAAACAAGAATTGTGCATGATTGATTGAAAGGTGCTAATTGATGATTGATGATGAGTGTCCTTATGGTAATCTACTCATCCTATCAAATTGCATGGATAAATAATCACTACAACCGCTAGGTGTGTAGAGTAGATTACTAGGTACAAGGCTCACTCAAGGATTTAGTGTAGTTTATCTAGGACAAGAAAGTAAACCCTAAACTAAAGCTAATATAATGTGGAAAAGGAAATATTAATCTAAGGTTTATCTAAGATAGGAAAGGAAATCCTAAGATAAGGCTAATATAATGTAGGAAAGGAAATCTACTATAAGGAAGAAAAGGAAATCTAATCTAGGGATAAAAAATAAATATAATATAAGGCAAAAACTCAAAGCTAATCTATGAATTGAAAAGTAAATCTAATCTATGAAACAAGAAATATGAAGCTAACCTACGAAATAGAAAGGAAAAGCTAATCTGTGAACAAGAAATGAAAAGCCAAGCTAAGGCTAATCTAATATGGGGAAGGAAATATAATATAAGGCAAAAAAATAAATATAAGCTAAGGCTAATCTAAGATAGAAAAAGAAATTCTAAGCTAAGGCTTATCTAATAAATGATTTGAGGAAATCTATTCTAAGGTGCAAGAAAGGAAATATATTCTAAGATGTAGGAAAGGAAAGCTAATCTAAGGCACAAGAAAGGAAATTTAAACTAATGCAACAAAGGAAACCTAATTTAATGCACACAAATGGAAATATAATCTAAGAAAATAAAAAATGAAACCTAATCTAAGAAAACAATAAAGTAAATCTAACCTAATAAAATATGAAAGTAAACCTAGTCTAATAAAACAAGAAAGGAAACCTAATTGGTTCTACTTTTTGCCCTAGCATAATGAGGCTTTACTTTTTCTTGAGTAAAATGGGATTGTTGATGATTGTATGACTCTACCTTTACCCTGATAGAGTAGATTTATTGATAATCACATGATTATGCTTTTACCCTAGAAAAATGGGGCTCCACTTTTGCCTGAGCAGAATGAGATGGTTGATGGTTGATGGTGGTTTGGATTTTCTCCTTGGCTAAAAGGGAGTGGTTTGGATTTTTACCCTGTTTGAAAGGGATTTGATGATGATGGTTTTAATTTTTACCTTGGTTGATAGGAAGATGATGATGGTTCCACTTTTTTCCTTCATAGAGAGGGAGATGTTGATGGTTTTGCTTTTTATCGTAGCAGAGAGGGAGATGATGGTGTGATGGTTTCAATTTTTACGCTAGAGAAGAAGGGATGATGATGATGTGATGTTTATATTCTAAAGTTATGCTAGGAAAATGATAAGGAATAGAAAATAAAATTCTAGGATAAAGCTAATCTATGATAGGAAACTAAATCCTAACATAAGCTAATCTAGGAAAGCAATAAATAAAATTTGCACTGGAAAAGTGATAAAATATTAGGAATTTAAGATTGAATGATGATGGATTGATTGATTTATTAATGATTTATTGAGGTGGTAAGGATGCATATACACCTTATTTATAGAAATTTATGGGGACAATAGTGATATAAACATGATGGTGGAAAGGAGAAAAGTGGTGAAACAATTGGCTATCAGCAGTAGGGATGATCATTTGACATATAAACATAGTTTTGGATGTGTGAAAAGGATAGGCATGGAGGAAAAATCAATTTGAGGTTATGTAATTAGACTCACTCATGAGGTATAGGACACATGGATATATATGCATGATTTTTATGGGAATATTGTGTATATGTTTTTTGATGTGTGATGAATGATGAATGTGTTATATGATTGAGACATTTAGGGGTAGACATGGATGATAGTGGCTTGTAAGCAATACGATATGATAGATATGTGAAAAAATATGGACTAGATTATCATTCTAGAAATATTTGTATGTGTATTGCTACTCATGATTTAGTTGATTAATCAAGGGTGTCAACACAATCAAGATGGTGTGATTATGGGATAAGAAATAGGAAGTGTGAAATAAGGTATGAATAGAGTGAATAGGATGTAGAATCAAATTTGATAGGATGTTTCATATCACATGGCCAAGGGAAGGAGAATCCACAAGTGATTTTAGAGAACTCAAACACACTAGTGAACCAATAAAATTCATCTAACAACCAATCAACATGTATGGAAGTTAAGGACTTTCTTGGGTAATCAAGGTGCTTAGGGGACCCATGTGTGTGTAGTGAAGTTCATTGACCAAATTTTGAGTGAGGTTAAACTTAACCATTTATAGTTTTTTTTTTTGGTAATTAAGGTTCAAATTCATTGCAATCGGGTTTTCTAGGTTGACCCAAAACCTTTTACAAGAATCAGCACTGTGCTATTACGGATCAAAAACTCAATAGGGACAGTCTGTCCTTCGCTACTAGTACCCTTTTGAAGCCCCCTTCTATTTCGTCTTCACGCACCTCCGCGGTTTCGCGACAAGTCACGAAAATGTGACATGTCGCGATTTCGCGACATCTTTCTGCCTTCTGCTTTCATCTTCCCTCATCTCCGCGATTTCGCGACAAGTCGCGAAAATGAGACATGTCACGAAATCGCGACATCTTTCTGCCTTCTGCTTCATTTTCCAGCATCACCGCGATTTCGCGACAAGTCACGAAAATGCGACATGTCACGATTTCGCGACATCTTTCTGCCTTCTGCTTCCTTTTCCAGCATCTCCGCGATTTTGTGACAAGTCGCGAAAATGCGACATGTCGCGATTTCGTGACATCTTTCTGCCTTCTGCTTCGTCTTCATGCATCACCGTGATTTCGTGACAAGTCACGAAAATGCGACATGTCACGAAAATGCGACATGTCGCGATTTCGCGACATCTTTCTGCCTTCTGCTTCCTTTTCCAGCATCTCCATGATTTCGCGACAAGTCGCGAAAATGCGACATGTCACGAATTCGCGACATCTTTCTGCCTTCTGCTACATTTTCCAGCATCTCCGCGATTTCGCGACAAGTCACGAAAATGCAACATGTCACGAATTCGCGACATCTTTCTGCCTTCTGCTTCATTTTCATCATCTCCGCGATTTCGCGACAAGTCGCGAAAATGCGACATGTCGCGATTTCGCGACATCTTTCAGCCTTCTGCTTCGTTGCCGCCTCCACGTCGCGAAATCGCGACATTCTTGCTGGGTGCTCCCCTCTGCCACTGTCGGTCGTGAAACCGTGACATCTTTCCATACTTAACTTTTTCTAGCATTGAACACCGCGAAACCGCATCAGGTCACGAAAATGCGACATGCCGCGATATCACGACAATTTTCTTCTGTGCTCTTCACTGCTTCTTTTGGGCGCGATAACGCGACATGTCGCGATATCGCGACAATTTTTGGTCAACACCTCTCCTGCTCTACTTTGACCGCGATACGGTGACACGTCGCGATATCGCGACAGTTTTCTTCTGTGCTCTTCACTGCTTCTTTTGGGCGCGATAACGCGACATGTCGCGATATCGCGACAATTTTTGGTCAAAACCTCTCCTGCTCTACTTTGACCGCGATACGGCGACACGTCGCGATATCGCGACAGTTTTGGTCCGTGGTCGCTATTGCCTTTTTTTGTCACGAAATCATGACAGGTCTGCTTCGGGTCACGAAAGTTCAACGTGTCGCGATATCGCGACGCTTTTCCTTTCTTGCTCTTTCTCATTGCTTTGACCGCGAAAAAGCACCATGTCGCGATATCGCGACACTTTCCCAACTTAGCTTTTTCTTTATGCTTCGAGCCACGATAGTTCAATAAGTCGCGATATCGCGACGATTTTTCCATCTTGCTCTTTCTCGTTGCTTTGACCGTGACAGAGCAACATGTCATGAAATCGCGACACAACAAAAAACAAAACAGAAAACTCCTCTTCCTTTTTTCGAACCCCACAGTTGCATCATCATTGGCGATCATTTTGAATAATCTTGTCCACATCACTTGGTACCCCGAGTTCCCAAGTGACCAACCCATCGGCTTCCACCCCTATATTGGCCAAGATATCAGCAGTTTTATTGGCTTCCCTAAACACGTGCTAGGCCCTTCGCTCATTCCTGGCTTGGTAGAGGATCCTAGCCTCTTCGATGATAGTCTTAAACCGCCACGGAGGAATTTTCCCATTGTTGATAAGGTTTATGACGTGCAAGAGAATCTCCTTCGATGATTAGTTTATCTTCAATCTCCTGAGCCATCTGAAGACCCCTCCATAACGCTCTTGCTTTCGCCTCGTTGTTAGTCCTAGTTCCCAACTGCTCAGAAAAGGCCATCACCAGATTGCCTTGATGGTCTCTCACTGCTCCTCCAGCCCCTGCTCTACCAGGGTTACCTTTAGAAGCCCCATCAAAGTTGAGCTTGAGCCATCCAACTGGGGGCGGTTTCCACCTGACATCTACTCTAGGATTGATCTTGGTAGACACGGGTTTCTCAACCAGGGTAAGATTTAAGGAATGAGCGATCAGTCTCTCCCAGAGGGGAGGATTTCGAGCTTCATGAGGAATAAGGCTAACGTTTTCATGGGCAAAGGTAAGGATCTTATTGGTGATGGAGGTGACATCATGGCTCGACTCATGGAAAGCTCTATGGTTTCGTTCAAGCCAAACCTGCCAAAGAAAATGATGGAGACAGATCTTCCAAAAAAACCTCAACCTAAGGCTAACGAAGGGATTTGGCCATTGGTGGAAGAGGTCAATGATGGTGGCTGGTCTGACCCAGCAAATGCTAAAGGCTTGAAATAACCTATTGAGGATGCTCAAAGAGACCGGGCATTCAAGGAAAATATGGAGGGTGGACTCCCAATTGGCCCTGCACAAACAACAACGGTTAGCAACTATCATACCTTTCCTTATCAAGTTGTCAATCGTAAGAATCCTGCCTTGGATCGCCATCCACGAGAACATTGCAACTTTAGGAATAAGATTTTTGACCCACACCAACTGAGTCTAGAGAATGGGGTCCTCAGTATCTACCATTAGCATGTATGCAGATTTGACTGAGAACTGCCCATTTTCGAAAGCTGCCCAAATTACATGATCTTGCCCAGGACTCATGGAGATGAATTGTTGATGCAAGATGCTTTGGATTTCTTTTGATTCGGCTTCAAATCCTAGAATCCTTATCTGTTTCCAAATAAGCCTTCCTCTGTCCTGCCTCATGAAGTCAGCTACTTTCCTTCCAAAGAGATCCTCTGTGATTCTTTTGATCCTCGCTAGGTGAGGAACCTGAGATAACGCTTCATCCTTGGCCCACCTGTCATCCCAGAACCTGATCTTCTATCCATTACCTAGGACCCATCTTAGGCCTTTCTTTATGACCTCTCTGCTTGATAAGATTGCTTTCCGAAACACGAACCTCTCCTGTGCACCGTATCATCTAGGAAATCGAAACCTTGAAGATATTTCCTTCTAATTATGGCAGTCCACTCATTCTCCTCATTGTTAATAAGACGCCAAGCTTGTTTAGCTACTAAGGTTGTGTTTAGATGAGCAACTCTTCTCAGTCCTAGCCCCCCATTTTCTTTCGGCCTACAAACCTTGCCCCAGCCCACAAGGTGGATCCTCTATTTTTCCTCTGACCCAGACCAGAGAAATTTCTTTTGAATCTGTTCAATTTTTTGGTGAACTCTGGTTGGAGCCCTAAAAACAGAAAGAAAATAAACCGGAATGCTCTGTAAGGAAGCCTTAGTGAGGGTGAGTTTCTCGGCCTGTGATAAAAAATGTCCTTTCCAGCCAGCCAATTTTTTTTGGATTCTTTCTACCACTCTATCCCACATAGATTCACACGGAGAACCATAGAAAAGGGGAAGGCCTAGATACGTGGTAGGGAGAGTCGCTATCGAACATCCCAAAATTTTTGCTATTTTGGCTTGTCTCTGATTTGGGGTGTTAAGGAAGTAAAGCTTACTCTTGTTGAAATTCACCTTCTGACCCGTCGCATCCTCATAGAGTTGGAGAATGTGCTTAATCCTTCTTGCTTCAACCACTGACGAGCGGGTCAACATCAAAGTGTCATCCACAAATTGTTGGTGACTAATAGGGTTGATGAGAGAGGTGGCTTTGATCCCCGAAATTAATCCAGCATTGCATGCTGCTTTAATAGTTCTACCCAGTGCCTCTGCCACAATGATGAACAACATTGGGCTTATTGGATCTCCTTGTCTGAGCCCTCTGTGACTCTAGAAGTACCCAGTTGTCGTGCCATTGACCAGAACTGAGAACCAGGGTTCGGATATGCACTCTTTTATCAGCCTGACCCACTGAGGATGAAAGCCAAACTTCAGAAGAACAGCCATCAGAAAATCCCAGTTAATGCGGTCAAAAGCTTTGTTCATATCGAGCTTTAGGGCAAAGACCGCCTTGTTGGTTTGTATGGCAGAGTGCAATGCTTCATGGACTGTGATCACACCATCCAAAATTGATCTCCCCTGAACTGAGCTGCCTTGGCCAGGGTCGATAATGAGGGGCAGAATTTCTTTCATCCTGTTAGCAATGGCTTTTGTTAATATCTTGTAGGACACGTTACATAAACTAATCGGTCTAAAATCTGCCATTGTCTCTGGTGTTGGGCCCTTAGGAATCAGGGCGATAAAGGTGGACTTGAACCCTCTCGGGATATGTTTTGAAGCCTGAAATTCTTTGATTGCAGAGATGACATCCTCTCCAACGAGTGTCCCGAGAAAACTTGGTAGAACCGAGGAGGGAACCCATCGGGGCCGGGGGGCCTTCTCGGGTTCCATGCTAAACAGAGCCTTTCTGATTTCTTCATTAGTGAAGGGAGCAAGAAGCTTACCATTTATGGCCTCATCAACCAAACTCGGAATGGATTGGAGGAGGGTTTCCTTGGCTTCCTCTCTACATTGGGAATCATCCCCGAGAAGGGAGCTGAAGTAAGCAGTTGCTTCCTCCCTAATCTCAATTAAGTCCTGGGTTTTGGATCCATCGGCTTTGGTCAACTCTCTGATCTTATTATTACTTCTGTTCCTCAAGGTTGAGACATGAAAGAACTTTGAGTTCGAGTCACCATCCTTTAGCCATAAAGCCCTGGATTTCTGTCTCCAGTATGTCTCCTCACAAGCTAAAATATTGTGATATTCTGACAGATTGGCTTGTTCCTCCTTCCTAGTAGCTTCATCACTGATACCATTATGTATCGTGTTGTCAATGACCTGCAGACCTTTCCCCCACTTGTTTCTTGTTCTCAAACGGGTTCCCAAAAACCTCCTTATTCCAAGTTCTAAGGTTATTCTTTACTAATTTCAGCTTTTGAGCAAGTATGAAACCTGAACTTCCGTGAAAGGGTTCTTGCCACCATTTGGAAATACTTTCTTTTAAATCCGGGTGTTCGATCCACATTGACTGAAAACAAAAGGGTTTTTTGAAAGAGTTTGACTTTGGGACCTCCAAGAGGATGGGATTGTGATCGGAGGAAATTTTGGGAAAAGTTTGTAGGGTAGAGTCTCCAAAACCAGCAATCGCCTCCTTTGATAAGAAAAACCTGTCAAGTCTTTCCTGGATAAGTTGGCTTCCTATTCGCCTGTTGCTCCAAGTATACTTGGCTCCTCTTAGCCTCACATCCATCAGTTGGTTCGAGTTAACAAAATCATTGAAGTCTTCCATACTTCTAGTAGGGAGCCCTGATCCACCCTTTTTGTCTGATGGGTATAGAGGCGTGTTGAAATCTCTTGCCACCACCCACGGGATGTCATGGAAAGCATCACCCAGTTTGCCCAGATACTCCCACAAAGAAGCTCTCCCCTGAACAGAATTAGGAGCGTAAACATTGGAGCAGATCCACGATCTATTGTTGTCAATATCATGGAAAAAAACACTCAACACCCTATCGTCCTCTTGGATGATACTGCCTTCCACTACCCGAGGGTCCCAAAGAACCATGAGCCCCCCTGACGTTCCTCTAGCCGGTTTAAACACCATTTCCCCTTGACTCCACATCTTTTTTGCTATTGATTTTGGTTGGGCTTCGTCTAATTTTGTTTCTTGCAACATCAAAATTGTTGGATTGTATTGCCTTCTTAGCGAACTAACCACTCTCTGAGTGGGCCGGCCATTGAGGCCTCTCACATTCCATGAGAGAACCTTCATTTAGATTGTTTAGAGTTTTTCCCCTTCCCCCTTCCCTGAGGAGGTTTTCCTGATTTGTTATCTTCGAGCCCTAGGATAACTTGTTGTATCAGAGTTTTTTGTTTACCGTTGGCAATCTCATTGTCAGTCCTCATTCTGTTGTGCTCTGCATTTGAAATCCTCCCCTTCTTTCTCTCACAGCCATAGTCAATAGGTGACTTGGTCGTACTCCTGGTCTTCTTGGGGCTAAATTGTGGGGGATCTAACTGTTGTAGAACCGGACTCACGCATTCCTCAAAATCATCCATTTCTACCAGCTCAGTCCTTGATTCTAACTCCTCCATATTTTTCTTGTATTCTCTTGATTTTTGTAAAGAATCTTATAGATGGTTTGGCGGGCTTATGGCTATGATGTTGGGGAGGTCTGGTTTCGAAGACTCAATCTCCTCCACCCTTTTTCTATATTCTTTGGGGCTTAGCCTTACCCCTCCCTGGGGGTTTGAGGGGTTATTTGTTATGGGATTTGATGGACCCGCCCTTGATGGGGATTCTAGGGTTTCAGGGAGTTCACATTGCCTGTTTCCCTCTTCTAATTCCTCGCTCTCCCCTTCTACCGTTAGATCGGCTAAAATATTGAACTTATTTGAGCTTGGAAATTTAGGGCTTACCTGATTTTCCTGTTCTTCGATGAGATGTTGCTTGTCTTTGCTCTGATTTTGCCCTGCACCCTGTTTGTCCTTCTCCTGATAAATGTAGTTCTTTTTAAATGGCCTAAACCCTCCTTTGCCAACAGGGCCTCTTTTTAGAGGGGGGTTCCTAGGAAACCCTTTCTCATTTGCACGTTTGCCTTTCGATCTGTGGTTGTCTCTGCTGGCTGCTAGAGTAGGGCACTGATTTTGTAGATGGCCTTGGGATTTACACTCAGGGAAAAAAGCTGGCTTGTTTTCATATTCCACCACCTGTTTTCTTAGGTAGTTTTCGTACCCTAGCTCCACAACATTTGGCAGCTCAGATTCAAGATTAGCATTGACGCATAGTCTTGCATGTGTCATCCTTGTCCTAGCCAAGGTTGCATGATCTATGGACACCAGTTCTTCGATCGTTCTGGCGATGCCATGTAGCCAATACTCGTTGAAAAACTAAGCTGGTAGGTTGGGGAGCCGAACCCAAATGGGAGCAGTATTGATATTCTATTTTTCAGGGTCAAAATCCTCCCCCCATTTCCTGAGGAAAAGACTGCGTTTCCCTAAAAACTAGGGTCCTCCAGTGAGAACGTGGTTCGCATCCTCCTTATTGTTAAATATTATGATAAAAAACCCCCTGGACAGGGCAACAACCTCCATACTACCCACCGTTCTCCATTTGGATAGGGCCCAGGACCGAATAGTTTCTATATCTGGCCTTCCACCCAGAAACTTGCCCACTAATGAAAACTCTTCCATGGATAAACATGGCCCCATCGAATCAGTAGGTGCCATTATCCTGTTATTTACCGGGATGAGGGGCGGGAGTGAAAGAAAAACACTCTTTCTCCCCTTGACAGTTTCCGCAAAGGACCGGCCTCCTCCGGGACCCGCACCGCCCATCTGGGTCCCTTTGTCCGGATCTTTTTGGGGAGGGTCGTGCTCTCTCTGGACAACCCCTCCTACCGCCGCTGGCCTCCCATCCTCTGGATCCTCGCCTGGGTCAATCTCGAGGGTCCTACCCAAACCCTCCGAGCCTTCTCTGCTCTTCCCGCCTAAAAATTTTGAAATTTCTCCGCTGCTCCTCTCCTCCATTTTCCCTCCTCCTTGAACCATGCAAATCTATTTTTTATTTTATTTTTATTTTGTTTCGAGCAAGGGATTTGATTTGATTTTGGAATTTTACTCATTTTTGTAAGCGAGCTAACCATTTTTAGTTTAATCCATTAGAAGTTATATCATCTATGAGTGTATATAGGTCTATACAAAATGAGGGTGCTAATGTGATAGACATGTTGCCACATAAAGGGCATACTCTGTTGGAATTATTGAGTTGTCATTGATGTTAAAGGTTGATTTGGTTGCATTATTAGGCAAAGTATTCAAGACATATATATTATTTCATGCGTAATAATCTAAGGTTTATTAATCAATTAAGCTAAGAAACAAATAACCTATGATATACTAGGGGATAAAGTACTTATTCTATGTTAAAGATTTGAACTCCTATGCTAACCTAAATATAGGAAAAACACCTACCCTGGGCATCAAAAAATAAAGAAAAATAATAAAGGAATGAGTGAGTGATGAAAACTACTAACCTGCTACCCTACAAAGTTAATGAAAATTTAGAGAAGTTACATGTTGCTTATAGATCTTATACCCCTTTAGGGTTCTCAATTAGCAGAGGGCTAACGACTATAGGAAAGGTGACTAGGAGTCAATAAAGGTGACTAGGAGTTGGTAAAGGTGACTAGAAGTTGGCAAGTGCAACTAAGAGTGAACTAAGATGCCTAGGTAAACCTTGACTTGGATGATATGAACCCCCTTAGGTTGTTGAAGACCTACAACACAAACAAAAAAATAGAGAAGTTAGGAAGACAAATAAATCAAACAAAAAGACATATATGACCCTAATAAAAACACACCTAACATACTATGATAAGAACAAATGTTATATTTCTTAAAAAACTCAATAAATCATAAAATTATAGCAAGAAGAAATCAACGCCATACATGAACAAGAAAAGATGAAATTTTATTACAAGTATTGCTTTTACCTTTTACAACATGCCCATAAAAGGGGCTTACATAAAGAGGCTATTTTTTTATAAAAATGAGGAATGAAACAAATGGTATCTTCCAATGCTTTCTCTTCCTACAAGCAAGGACTGTGGATGGGTTTTTAGTGACCACCCTTGGACTTGAGCTGCTCCAAAAAGCTCCACATAAGCTCATAGAAAAACAAGTTAATAGCACCTGTTTCACAAAATAAAAAGTATTAGTAAAAAATTTGAGCCAATGCATTAAATATATCTTAGTTACACAACATACTAAGATCCTAGAGAGAATTTGGTAGCATTTTGGTATGCTAGATGATGTATTCAAGAAAATGAGGAAAGGATAGGGGGATTTATAGAATTTTAGCCAAGGGGAGGGGGGATGATATGGAGGTGACTTGGTACCATGTGGCATGGGTAGGTAGGTGGAAAGAGCTAGGATATCTCATGTGGAGGATTGTGCCATCTCCTCCATAAGTGGTCTTGGGAGAGGAGTCTTTGGATAAGACAATATAATTAAAATTACTTTTAAATGCACCTTGGATGATGGGAAAGGGAATTTTAAATTCTCAAAAATATGAGGTGGAAGGGTGATAGGACATGAGGATTAAATGGGGGCACTCTCTAGAATATTTTGGTGGGGATTTAGGAACAAGGTAGGATATTTTAGGAATTTTTTTATAATTTAAAATTCATCATGCATTCCCCTTAATATTTGGTTAGCGATTAAGAAGGGGGGTTAGGGCTTAATGAAGGGATTAACTAGGGAGATGAGAGGCTAAATGATATGATGAGAAATTTTAGGAAAGGTTAGTATTTCTAGGGATTGGGTTAATGAATTAAAAATTCCTTCTAGGATTTGACGAAGGAATTTGACTAGGGATGTGGGTATATCTAGGGATTTTCTTAGGATTTTTAAATTAATAATGTAAATCTCCTAGGGATTGGCTATGGATTAATATGGTATTAAGGATTGATGAGGGGCTAGATGAGGGGGATTAGAGAGGTAAGCTAGATTATGGGAATTTTGAGTAAATTGGGTAGAATAAATGAGATATTATATGGACATTACAGGATTATGAAGACTAAGAGGGGATTCAAAGAATTATATAGTAGGGATAAATTAGGGAGATTAGGGGAAAATTAGAGGAAATAAAAAGAACTTAAAGGAGAATTAGAAGGCTTAAGGAGATTTTGGAAGAAACGAAGGAAATCAGAAGAGAATTAGGGAGAATTATAACCAATTGGTGGAAATTTAGAAGAAATTAGAAGGAATTAGAAGGATTAGAAGGAAATTAGAGGAAATTGAAGAAATTAACTAGGAATTAGAAGGAATTTAGAGAAATTGGAAGAATTGGAGGTAGAATAGGGGAATTGTAAAAGAAATTAGGCAAATTAGATAAAAAAAAATTGGGGTTTAAGAGAATTTTACAAGATTTATCAAAATTTATTAAAATGACTTTAGGGTATTCAAATTGACACATTTTTGGTGTCTATAGGAATGAAAAAAGAAAGGAAGACCCAAGAATACAAAAATTAAAAATAATAATCTAAGAGTGATATTAATATGGAAAAATAAAAGGAAATATCAGAAGTGCTATTAAAATGTGTGGATTAAAAAACAAATAAAAATAAATTTTGATGATGAAAATGATATCTTGGAATATTGAGAATATTATTAAGACCCCCCAAAATAATAGGTATTAACATTTATTATTGATCTATTTTGTTGTTATAGAATATGTGTGTGTGTGTGTGGAAATTAGGCAAGCAAATTTGCAGTGTTGAATTTTGTCTTGGTATAATCCAAATTTTAGAAGGAAACTATAAGAGTGAGGTTTTATCTCTTAATAAAAATGAGATTAAGGAATTGATATTAGGGTTATGCATAAGGGGTTGGACTCAAAATGTACTTGTAAAAAAAAGGTGAATCCTAATTGAAATCAAGGCGAATCCTAAGAAAATAAAATCAATCTTCACACTAAAATTTTAAGTCCTAAAAAGTAAGGTCATATTTGGGGAATATTTTAACCTATTAAATAACTTTATAAGTCCATAAAATTAAAACCATTATATCATGCTAGAAAAGAGTTTTCCAACGAGTACAAATATGCCTATATTTGGATATATATTGTGGTGAATTGACCCTAAGAAACAATTGGTCCCAAAAATTTTAGGCAAATAGACCGACATCAAGGGTCCTCATGTTCACCAATTTTTAATTTTGGAAATCCAAATATTCACCCAATTTGTGAATATTCACCATTGTGCACAATCCTGATTGATCTCGTATTCCTTCTACTATAACCAATTTGATGATTTCCCAAGGTGTGATGAATCTGGTTGGAAATTTTGTAGGGTCTCATCCAGACTTGGAATCTATCTAAAAATGGGAATTCATGAAATGGCATCCTATGGGGCACATGGAGATTACAACATTACCAAAAGGATTTTTTATGGTAAAACTTAACTACGACAAATATTTTGATCATACCATTCTAATAGGTAGTGGTTTTTCAATCGATGAGGGTTGTTTCTGTGAAAGTAGGGGTCATATTTCGATCCAAATACACATAGTATTCATAAATTTTCCATCTAGGTCATCATTTAGGCTTGCTTTTCCAATTCTAGCATGAATAAATCCTCATGGGAATAGCAAAGGAGATAGAGGATTTGATATCCATTGCCTCTACAACCATGGACAAGTTAAGATTGATCTATGCAAGAATGTGTATGAATGCAGACTTAGAAGTGGATCTCCCTTGTTCAATTAAACTCCTCTTTGATATAGGAAGCTAGTTGTAGTCTATAAAATATGAGAATTGACCTTTCTATTATTATTTATGTAAGAAATTAGGGTACACTTCATATTTTTATCCTAGTAAAAAGAAGGAAAGGAACCCACATAAAGTACGGAAATGGAAGGAGGTTTCAAACCCAAATAACTCTCAGGAATGAGATTTATGAACCTAGAAAGAGAAGATAATGAGTCAAAAAGAATATAAGGAAGCCCTAGTTGCATATTCAAAAATACCATTTGTGGAGGAGAGGGAAATATTGGAAGGAAATGTCTAGGTATGCCCTAATATTTTGCTCCCCATTGTCTCTATGAATGAAATTCTTTAGTTAAATTATTTTTCTTATTTGGGGGATGTATTACCTATTCCTATTGATACATGTGTGGAAATTTTACCTTCTTATTAACCTAACCTAAATAAGTACCTTTGTGTTATGGATAATCAATATTATTCTACCTTGGATAATGGTTTTGAGATATCATTCTAGGGTGGGGATAAAGAGAAACTACTATGTGACTTTAGGCCTAGGAAAGGTAAAGCAAGTGCAGAACCTACTAGAATAACTAGGAATTAAAAAATGGTTAATAAGCATTGGATCTGTATCCAATTCTAGGAGACCAACAAATTAGGATATCAAATGGAAAGAAATGTAGGTGGAGATTGTAAATGGACACCCAAACAACTCTAGACCTAGGCAAAAAAAAGAAACAACAATACAAAACACAAAATAAAAGTTGCATCATGGAATGTAAAGGGTGTCAATGCACCTTCTAAGCACAAAGTTGTATTCATCGAAGGAAGAAAAGTCAAGACAACAAATTTCTTTGAGTTCGCATCAGGAAATGGAGTGGGTGTCCCTTAAACTTGACTAATCTTACCTTTTCTTTATTTACTAATAAGTTTAGTCTCTTCATGTTTGGATATTATTTTATAATGGTATTTTGTATTAGATCCTTAGTAATATATTTTAGGTAGTCTTTGTTGATGTAATATTTTTGTGTTGCTCCTCAGTTGGGTATTTTATCTCCTCTTTTATTGTTTCACTTCTAGATATTTAATGTTTAATCTGTGAAAGGCAGTGTAAAATATTTGGATATCCTTTCAAAACCCCTTCCCTCTATCATAATAAAATATATATATCTTATATATGGTTTAATTAAATTGGTAGCAATGTAACAACAAAATTATAATGTTTTGTTATTTTAATGGGAGTGTGACCCATTAGAAACCAAATACAACTTATTAAAGGAGTAAAATAAAATCAACTAATTATTTAGCAACATGCTTAACAATAGAAGTATATACTCTATACCCTCTTATCAATATGAATGTTAAGAAAATATGAATACTATGAGTTAGATATAAATAGTGATATAATTTCAAAAAATTAAATATAGAATTATCTATCATTATATTGGAATATTGCAATGTTAAAATTAGGAGACTTCTTTAAAATGTTGTACATTCCAAATTTTGCTTATGCCATGATTTTATTGTTCTAGGAAACACATACAAAGATAAATAATATTTGTCAAAGAAATTCCAATCTTACATATTGTCACCATAAAAATTACATGAAAAAATACTTTAATTACATTCTTCTATACGTAGGCTAGAAAAATGAGAAAGGAAGGAGAACCATGTACATCTTACATAACATTAAAAAAAGAGTTATCATCAACAAGCTATTTTCCCTCATGCTCACACCCTCAAACAATGCAAGCCACCATTTTTATTTTTGTAGAAAGGAGAGGAGATATTGAAATAATTCTAGCAAAATAGGAATTGTTTTTGGGCTTCACAATTATAAGATAGGTTTAACATAAATGAGAGAACCCTTGCAAATGAAAACTCTACTTCCTCCATGTTTACACTAAAAAATAATAGTAGTAAAAACACTCAAACTAATACAAAATAAAATTACACCCTATTTTATTTGGTTGAAGGTCTTGGACTACACCTTAAAATGTATTTTAAACAACTCATTTGAATTAAGGGACTTATTGACCATGTTAAAAGAGCTCTATCATATCACTAAGATAGATGCAACCATAATCAAGTCCAACAAACAATTATGTGAAAACTTGGATGCTTGAGTCTTATTAAAAAATCTAATGCTTGTAATATTTTAATAATTCTAATACTTGAGATATTTGAAAAATTCCAACATATGAGACTATAGAGCTCAAAAATAATTCTACAAATTATACTATGAGCTAGATACAAAAGTATTATATTTTTCTAAAATGCTAGAAAAAATGGAGCCAAAGTCTTAAGTGTTTCTATAATATGCATACATTATGTTGATTTCATGTTCTTGTGCTTTAATCCTATTTTTCTAAGTTCTTTTCCTTATAATTCTAAGAATGAAATGCTCTTGCCTTATAGCATTGTTGGTGATTGTTTCTACGTTTTTATTAAATTCCCTTCGAATGTGAAAAAATTGGACATGTGTAAACTGTTCAATGAGCATCTTTATTCTATTCAAGATGATGTGAAATTAAAGAGAGTTAAACTTTCTATCATTGTATAGAGTTTATATAATTAGGATAGAGTCTCCATAGATATGTTAATTTTTTATTTGTTGATTTATCACCAGTTTCACTCCTATTTCACAAGCCAATGCCTCTATGATATTGTTAAAAGTGACACCTAAATTGATGTAATAATTTATTTTAAGTGATTTTCCTTTTGCCATGATCACACCCCCTACTACTATTATGCCTGTATTTTCCCTGGACACCCCATCAATGAACAAATAATGAAGAACAATATTTGGAGGAATAAAAGTAGAAATGTTTGTGTTGGTTGAAATAAACATTTGAATATCATATTGACTAATTAGAGTTAATGCTTGATCATGCAATATTTGTTAATTCTACTTATTCTTAAAGACTACTTTCAAATTAATAACTATTCCTCTCATTATTATTTTGGAGAGAGCATTTTTTTTTCTCCTTTGCATTCAAAAATCAGTCTTATTTTATTATTCCAAAGGTTCCAAATAACAAATAAAGGTATGGCTATGTAGAGAGATTTTATTAGTGGATTTCCTTGTCGGTCCCATTTTTATTTATATTACCTATTAATTAGGCACTCTTCTATATTCAATGAACATGACAATTGAGAGCCCAATCGATTATCTACTTGAATCCATATCATAATAGTTGATTTGCACTCAAAGAATAAGTGGGCATGGTATATTTCAAAAATTCAAACTCTAGCTACTCTATTTTTTTGTGCCTCTAATAAATTAGGTGCTTGTGGAGTTTCTAGTATCTCTAGTATTTTTGGTGCTTATGGAAATTTTGAAACTCCTACAGATTTTGGGAGCCTTACCATCTATAGAGTCTCTAATTGATTTCTTGTTAAAAATTTGTAATTTATTTTTTTTTATTCCTTATTTTAGATAGTTTCTCCAAGATATGTTCTATGTAAACTTTTTTTTCTCTCTCATTAATAGAAATTTCATTTTTTTTTTTAAATAGCTCAATGATAGAAGCAATGCCCTATGCTAAATAAAATAAAGTCAACTAGGTAGATATGATGTGAATTTTTAATATTGCCTAGGACTAAACTTGGGAAATACAAACCAAATAATAAATATTAAAAATTTACCACAAAAAATGAGTGAAATGAGAAGAAAAAAGAAAATAGCCTTTACTTTCAAGGATTTTTTTTTAAATAGCATTATCTTAAAATTGCTTTAAAATAAATGGTAATTTCAACAATAGTTTGATAACATGTTAGATTTAAGGTAGAAAATCAAAGCAAATATTATTTCATATTCCAAATTCAAGGATTAATCACACAAATTTAGAAAAATATTTACGAGGAAAAAAAGGGAGAAATCCTCTATGAATTATCTAAGAAGACAAAATATGTAATTCTTTGTTATAAAATATTACATATAGCAATATAACAATCCTAATAAATTTTAAACAATGAAGTAATACAAGATTTACATAAACTTCAATGTTAAATGCCTATATCCTACACTTATTTAAACATGTGTAAAATTAATAAAAGAATTACACATTACATCATTGATTCTTACATTTTTAATTGTATGTGCCTAAACATTTCCTATACATGGAAATCTAGAGAGACATGTAACTTGGAATTATATAACATGTGTCACTATTAATGTAAATTGGAGTTATATAAGATATGTTATTCACAATAAAACTCATATGATACCTACCTTATAATATGTTATTCTAGCATGGCATTTATCATATGAGCTCCATTAGAGGTGTCAAGATAAACTAGTTGGAAAATAGGATTTTTTAACTAATGGAGAAGGAACTATATAGTTCAAAATAAACAAAGTAATTATCATAGAGCTAAATCAAACTTTAGATTAGAACAATGAAATTTTTTAATATAAGTATATGGGTAAACATAAAAAAACCAATTTCTATATGGAAAAAAGCAAAGATAAAAGGAAGTTCAATGCATTCTCCATCCAATTATCTAAGGATTTTCTATACTGTTACACAATATTAAAGGTCTTAAAGGTAACACTATGCTCTCACCTTTTTTTTTACTTATTCATATTTCTATTATTTTAATGTTACCTAGATAAATATATATGTAAGCATTTGCTAATTCATAACTCAATTAGTATTGGAGACATCCACATATGTATTATTAGTCTTAACATTTTATTTTTGAGAAATGTGCATTTGGAATAGGGCCAAATGGCATTGGTGTTGGAAGAGCATGGAGAACGAGAAGACAGGAGAAGGAGGGAAACTGGACATAGGAGGTAATTTTGGAGGTACCAAGGATGGAACCTTTGCAGGTAAGGCTGGCAAGTCACCTGTGGCCAAGAGCAACAATGAAGATAAGAATGAGGACTCAGAGGACAAGGGAGGCAAAGGAGATGGAAAATCAATTCCTGCCAAACCTCAGGAGTAGGAACCTGCTTTTTGGGGAGATGATCCTTCTCAGTCTGAGGCCCATGGCTGGGGTCCCAATGGCGTTCCTTCCAAAGGACTTTCATATGCTAATATTTTAAATGAATGGGACCCCCCTAAACCCCCAAGCACCACCATTGTCCCAAACAACCAAAATATCATAATCCCTGATGACATTGCTAAAAAATACCTAGCCATAGAAAATTTTACTTTGGTTGGGAAGTTTTTAGGAGGTAGTCCTAACATTGAAACTATTCATAGGTGGGCCTTCACCAAATGGAAGACCCTTGGAGACATGGAATTGGTGGTTTTATCCAGGGGTTTTTTGACCATCAGGTTGAGCAATGATGTAGACTCAAAGCGTATTATCACCAGTGGCCCATGGTTCTTAGGTCACAAGAGCCTGTTCCTAATGAAATGGGACCCAGATTTCAACTTGGATACCCAAGATATAAATTTTTCCCCTATTTGGGTTCATATTCCTAACCTACCCTTCCACTACTGGCATGTTGACGTTTTTATCTCTATTTCAAATGCCATAGGAGACCTCCTGGCCATTGATCTGGTTACCATAGCATGCAAAATGATGAACGTAGTGAGGATCTGCATCAACACAAATTTAGCATCAAAACTCCCTATTTATGTTACCCTTTCTCACAATAATTTACTCCTTAAACAGGCTCTGGAATATGAAAACAGACCATATTTCTGTGTGGAATGCCATACTCAAGGACATTTGAGGTCGTAATGCCCTGTCCTCAAAGCTAAGTCTAATCTTGGAAAAATTCAATCGCAAGATGCAAGCATGCCCCAAAGCAAGGTTAGAGGCGAAGGCACCAAACCCCAAAAGAGAGGGCAACAACAATACCAGGCTAGGAACCACCGACAAAAATTAGCTTCAACCCCTATCGGAGGAATCCAATCTCCTAGAGGCAAGGAGAAGATGAACCCATATCACCACCAAGTAAGTTCCTCTATCATTACTGCCAACAAGTTTAATATTCTCAATGATTTTGATGAACTGCAAGAAGGAAATGGTCTGGATTCCTCCATCCCAAATTTATCTATTAAGGTCTTCCCAAGAGGAAGTGTTACCTCTCGAGACCTTGCGTCTACCAACCCCAGTTATTCTAAGGCCCCACAAAATCCATCCAAGTTTTTAGAAACCCTTTCTGAGCCTAAAATTGATCTCAGTTTCTTGAATACCCCATCCAAATCTTGACCTTCTTGAATCCCCCTTTACAAATTAGTAGTTAACCCCAACCATTTGGAGGAAACTTATTCACCTAGGCTAAGTCAGGACACTAGACCCATCAACCCATTTTTGGAACAGATAATTCCTTAAAAAACTAGCCCTAAGCAAACCAGAAGCTCTACCAAATCTCTTGTGGATTTCAAGAGTGAAAGGAAAAGAGGAACACCATCTAAAAAAGAATTAAGGAATTCTCAAACAACAGATGACATAGCAAATGGAATCCAGAAGACACTTTTTCCAAATATTACTACTCAGCTTATAGAGGAGAGTAAGAGCTCCAAACCCCCTCACCCAAGTGGTAGGGGAGGTTGGAAAACCCCCAAACCATCCAAATGAAGATACTCTCATGGAATGTGAGAGGCCTCAACGGGGCATCCAAACAAAGACTTGTAAATTCTATGAGAAAGGACATTAGACCTTCCATCTTCATCATGTAGGAAACAAAAATAAACACCAAAAACTCTACAGTAACTAATGCCATATGGAAAAATGTAGGAGTTATAGTTAGCAATGCCAGAGGAACTTCTAGAGGCCTCATGTGTTTGTGGGATAAGCAGAGATTAGAAGGGCACCTCCTCCACTCCAGTGAAAGACTCTTAAGTATCCTCTTCCATGACATCAATAATGACTCATCTTGGGTCCTT
Source organism: Wollemia nobilis (assembly GCA_028583015.1). Classification (NCBI taxonomy): domain Eukaryota; kingdom Viridiplantae; phylum Streptophyta; class Pinopsida; order Araucariales; family Araucariaceae; genus Wollemia; species Wollemia nobilis. Next base: position 1,514,788 of record JAQPPZ010001148.1, on the reverse strand, counting down.
ACCAATGTTTATACCCCCAATACGATTATAGGGAGATCTCAGTTGTGGGAGACTCTAACTAGAATGAAAGATTCTCTTCAAAATATTCCTTGTATCGTGGCTAGTGAACTCCTCTTTATCCCTCAGATAAAAAAGGAGGATTTGAAACTCCTGCCAAAATTATGGAGGATTTTATTGAATTTGTCAATTCTAACAGTCTTATGGATGTTAATCTAAAAAAGGCCAGATACACATAGAGTAACAAAATATTTGGGGCATAACACATCCAAGTCAAATTAGACAGAGTGTTTCTTTTCCAAGAAGCAATGCAGGTCTTTGGATATGTGGTCCTCCATCCACTTCCTAAAGTGGGATCTGATCATAATCCACTCATTCTAGACATTGACAGACTAAACCCTTTCAAAAAACCCTTCATATTTGAAAATATGTGGCTACACAACCCAAATATCAGACAATGTATGGTAGTAAGACTGTCTGGGGCACTCTTCCTTCAGACTATCTCATAAGATTAAAAATATCAAATCAGACTTGAAAATATGGAATAAAGAAGTCTTTGGAAATCTATTCGTCACTAAGTTATCTCTAAAATAAATACTTAACCATATTGAACTCAAAAGCGAATGTGGAGACCTAGATGACCAAACCAAAAATGAAGAAAAAACTATCCTTGCTAAGTATCATAATGTCCTTGCTTGCGAAGAGACCTTTTGGCACCAAAAATCCAGAGTCCTTTGGCTAAAAGAAGAAGATTCAAATACCAAATTATTTAATTAGGCTACCCTTCATAACAAAAGCAACAATAGCATTAAGAATCTAACCAAAGAAAATGGCAACACCACATCAGATATTGCAAAAATTAGAAATGAAACCTGCTTCTATTTCTCAAAGCTTCTAGAGGATGATGATTCTTGATTAGTTTTAGCCCAAGAGGCCCTTCTTCACCACATTCCTTAAAATTACATTCCTAAATCTATAAATTCCTCCTTCATTTCCCCTTTTCAAGATGATGAAATTAAAGTTGCCCTCTTTTCAATGAATCCTGACAAAGCCCCAGGTCTAGATGGGTTTCCTCCTCGCTTCTTTCAAAAATTTTGGGACATTGTTGGCACTGATGTTTGCTTAACTATAAAATAATTCTAATATTCTAGAAGGATACCATGTGGGTTTAATTCAACATTCATATCCCTCATTCCCAAACACCAAACAACCAAGTCCTTAGCTGATTTTAGGCCTATTAGCCTCTACAACATAGTCTACAAAATCCTCACCAAAATCATGGCTACTAGAATGAAAATTATCCTATCTTCCATCATTGATCCCTATCAAGGGATTTCGGTTTAGGGTAGGTCTATCCTATATGGGGTCATCTCCATTCACGAAGCCCTTCATTCTACCTCCAAATCAAAAAACCCACTTGCATCCTCAAGCTTGATATGAATAAATTCTATGATAGAGTGAACTGGAATTTTCTCTTAACCATCATTTGCATGTTTGGATTCCATCCCGATTGGATTGATCTTATCAGAAACTACATTTCCTTGACTTGGTTCTCTTTCCTCATTAATGGGTCTGTAGCAGGCTATTTGTAGCATAGGCCTTAGGCAAGGAGATCCCATATCTCCAATGTTATTCACCATCCTAGCGAAATCTCTAGGTAGAACAATATAGGATGCTTGCAAAATAGGTTTGTTGTTAGGGATCAAAGCTTCCTCTCAAACCACACCAGTATTGCATCAAAAATTTGTGGATGACACCATTATTTCAACAGTCTTCTTTCCTTGAAGCAAAAGTCATAAAATTTATCCTCAAACTTTATGAAGAAGTTGTTGGCCAAAAATTCAATTTCAACAAAAGAAAATTGTACTTCCTAAATACTCCCATGTAAAGGCAAATAAATATTGCTAGAATCCTTGAATGATCCATAGCTGACCTTCCTACTACTTACCTTGGCCTTCCTCTATTTTATGGCCAACCCACATCTTCTATGTGGCACAATGTTCTTGAGTGTATCAAAAAACAACTTGTAGGGTGGAAAGGAAATATATTGTCCCAAGTTGCCAAATGTACTTTAACTTTTGTGGTCCTTCAAAGCATTCTTGTGTATTTCTTATCCATTTTCAAGGAACCAACCCTAATTTTAGAAAAAATGGAGCAAATACAAAAAAAATTATTGTGGACAAGCACTGACAACAAGCAAATAATTCATCTGGTGGCTTGGGACAAGGTGTGCAAACCCAAAATTCAAGGGGGACTAGGACTCAGGAGGATTCACACCCTCAACACTACACTGATTTCCAAATAGACCTGGAGGCTAGTTTCTAGAGACAATAATGCTTGGATCACCATAATAAAAATAAAATATCTCCAAAATGGTGATTTCTTCAATGAAGGCATCCCAAACAGAGGGTCAACTTTCTGGAACTCTATTCGTGGTACTAAGTCCCTCATCATCAAAGGACTAAGGTGGATGTTGGGAGATGGAAGAAGCATTAATTTTTGGAGTGATAATTGGATCACCCGAGGACCCCTCCTCAATGATCCCATTTTGTCCAAACTCAAACCTTTTATTGATGACAGAATAGACCACAAAGTCTCTGAATTTTTCACTCTGAGTATACCTCCAAACTGGATTCCCATTGCTCACCTTGATCTACCTATCGAATCCAATATGTTAAATTCCCTCTTGTCTTCCACTATCATCCCTTCTTCCATGCTACCTGATCATCTCATATGGGAACATACTAAAAGTGGAAATTACTCTGTCAAATCAGCATACCTTTTCCTCCTTGATTTTGAGGATATTTTGCATATAGTTGACAAAGTTTGGGTCAAGCACCTCATCCCCAAGATCTCCTTTTTTCTTGGCTAGATATTCAATATAAAATCCTCACAATTGATAATATCATTAGAATATTCATGTTCATTCCTAATAGATTTTATCTTTGCCTTAATTGGGAATCCACCAGCCACCTCTTCATCCACTGCCCATTTTCCACTTCCATTCTTGATTCTATTTTCTATCACTTCCATATACAGTGGGCCCAACCTTGCTCTATAGGAGATCTCTTCCATTAGTGGCCTACCCCTTTCCATGACCTCCATATTTAGTTTTTCTATAAGATATCCCTCCACCACTTCCTTTGGAAATTTTGGCTCGAAAGAAATAATAGAGTTTTCTCCCTCAAGCAAAAATCCCCAAAGCTTGTTTTAGCTAAATTTTTTTCCTTTGCATTAGAGAACACCTTCGTCATCCCCCCTTCAACCAAACCTTCTTCCAAGGCTGAATCAGACCTAGGAAAGAAGATGGTATTGTATTTAGTGAATGTTCGTCCTCCCTCTTTCATTTGACTAGAGATTGTTTGGACTCCTCCCCTAGTTGGTTTGCTCAAACTTAATGTTGATGGAGCTACCAAAGGAAATCCTAGGAAGGCTGGAGCTGGAGGTATCATGAGGGATCATCAAGGAAACTCTTTACTTGCTTTTTCTAAAGGATTAGGTGAACATACAAATCATGTGGTAGAAGCCAAAATTATGTAGAGAGACTTAAGTCTAGCAAAATATTTTACCACCAATATGATAGTGGAAGGAGACTCTCTCAATATTATCAATTATCTCAAGAACACTAATTCCAACCCTTCTTGGAAAATTAAATACTACATTGAGGAATCTGGGTCTATTTTCCTCAATAGGAAGGAAGTTATCTGCCAACACACATTCAGAGAATCCAATAAGATGACTAACAATCTAGCTAATATCGAGGTCAAGATGGTTAATCTCCAAATTTGGCATAATAATCTCCCAGAGGAAGTCCAAAGAGTGGTGAACCAATAGAAGCATCATAGAAGCCTTCCTTAGTAGGAATACCATCCCCAGGTCATCCCTCTTGATCCTCATGAACAAAACCAATAATAATTTTTGTCATCTATCACCTCATCACATGATGAGCGATTGTCATTCTTGGCCCAATATCCATGCGTTACACCACCTTTACCATCTTCCAGTCAAAAAATTCACATTATTCTAGGCTCCTGATCCATGCACCACGTGTCTCTCACTACCTCCATTCCCGACCCCTTTTCCATCCACCAACACCCTGTCGTCACCACCACCCTTCCACCATGTCCTTACCTTTGGGTAAATTTTTGTGGCTCATCCTCTAACGATCATGGCAATCAATGTTTTTATCTGTCCCACTTGTGCAGGTCTTGGTGTGCATATTTCAATGATGATAGCATGAAGTTTTATTATTATCTCCAATGCACCGCATCCTAGCAGCTGATTTGGAGGATTGCTTCCTTGGTTAGCAAGGGTGTTCGTCCCAATGCTCAGACTTTGTCTAAGGCCCATGCTAAGATCAACATCCACATCAACAAGCTCCACACGAGGTAGGAACTAGGTGTGCAAATTGCTATCAAGATCCTTAAACACCTGGACATTCGACCAAGAAAGAAGTGGAAAGTTTGGTTCTACCTTGGAACTCCCAGCCCTTTGTGTGTTGATTTCCTAGCCTATCGCACGGTTCCAAAAATTTATTTAGACCTTGGTGATCAGCCCTCCTTGGTTAGGCTACCCCTCCTTGTGTGTGAGCCATATTTCCTCCACTTATCCCCTCCTCATTGCTTTCACCTCATTTACTTCCATTTTTCGTTTCTTTTTCAACCCCCCTTCTCCATTTTTACTTTCACCCATTTCGCCCGTGCCTTTCTCCACCCGGTCGACCTGTATCTTTCTTGCTCTGTCACTGATTACCCCATTGTCTCCATAATGTCGAGCAACTATGTTGAGCCCAATGCCTATGTGTGTGACCCGTTTGCTGACCCAGTACTACAAGATAGACATTTTTTCCCTTTCCTCCACCTCTTCTTTGGTGATGAGATTGATATAACTATGGATTTCCTTGAAACCTAGGATAATGGCACTATTTCTGTCCTATGGAGGGATTTCATCGTCGATGCTCACATTCTTGATTCCATAACTGGCCAATTTAATGAAGGTGGTGATTCCATCCATCACCACAAGCACAATTGGGAAGTTGAGTTGGAACATTTCAAAGGAAATGAAAAAATCATTAAGAAAGTCAATGGGCCAGGCCTTTTCAAAAGTGACCTGTCTATACCCTTGAATGTTGTCATAAAACCCATTATGGAGTTCATTTTGCATCGACGACCCTGATAAAGCCATGAAAACTTACCATTTGGAATTCATAAACTATTTCAAAGAATTAAACCCCTTGAGCATTCCTCTATTCTTCCTAAACTCCATGAACCACTCAATTTCCTCCTACAGAGACAAGAAGAACCATGACCTTCCTTGGAATCAAGGTATGTTTAAGGTTATTTACACTTATATCATTGCCAATAGTCCTAAAGCTAGCCTAGACCCTAGCAGCCCTGCCAAAAAGAGTTCCCCTACCGAATGCCTGTCTAAAGTAGAAAATAAGAAAAAGGCTACTGAAGCCCTTTCTAAATTTAAGGCGAAGAAAAGCATTACGTTTGATAGCAATGAGGAACTGGTGAGAAAGTCGACACAAATTCAGAACCTGGTTTCCAAGAGTAAGGTGATTGATATTATAGACAATAATGAGGAGAACAAGAAGCTTCAGGATTATGTTATTGCCTCCACTACGACAATGATGAACTACATGATGAATTGTAATAGGAACATCAAGGAAGGGTTCCACAAGCTATTCTACACTGATTAGATTACTCAAGTTGACATTGTTGCTACTAAATCGACCTTGGCGATTGTCAATACTAAATCCAAGGATGACGAAACTAAGAAAATGGTTGAAGAGGACGATAAGGGAGAAGAAAAATTTGAGGTTGAGGAATGACTTCCTCTGTCTCACCCTGCTCCATTGTTCTTTTTTTTTACATTTTTTTGCCCTTCTTGCTTCCCTGCATGGAGCATAAGAATTATTGGTCTTTAGGTTTTCTTGTTTTTGTCTATCTTGCATTTATGTATTTTCTTATTTTAGCCTTATCCTTATTTCTAAGTTTGGGTTTTGGTTCTGGCTTATGGTATGAGGTTGCGTCCTCATTGTTGGGTCTTTGGGTTGTATCTAGTAATTCTAAGGCTGAGGTTTTTGGTCTTCTACTGGGATCCTCAGTCGTCCTTCCAGCATGGCATTGCTTTTCTGATGCTTATGTAAATAGGTTCAGGGATCCTTAAAACCCTTTTTTTGCAATATAAACTTTTTACTTAGCAAACAAAAAATGGCACTGGTGTTTCATGACCAAATCAAAGCAAGTAATAATGATTAGAATTAAACATGGATATTTGTGTTGAGAAGTGGTAAAATGAATATATTATAATTTTTATAAAATCATGACTTATAAAATACATCAACACATATTCAAATATATTATCTACATAATCAACTCTTCCATTCCTAGAACAACAAGTTAGATAAATTTTCTATATTATGTGCATGTAGAAATCCATCAACTTTGTTGTTTTAAAGTAAAGTAAGTTTTAATTCCCATGAAGTTATAGGCCATTTGGGACAATTTGGTTATCCAAGTGTTTATCCATATATATAGAAGTATCGTATACAACCCTATCCCCTTTAATATTTGAACCTTGTACCTTCTATTTATAGTTCCAAAGTCTTAAATATGAGGCCCACTCAAGCTGTACATGAGCAAGAATATAAAAAATTAAAGAACATGTTGGAGAATTATGATGTTGAACATGAAACAACATGCACAAAATTAGATCTTGGTTGGATCTCAAAATAATTGAGGATGTCTTTACTATAAATTAGCAGAAGTAATTCTTGAGTAATATGTTCAAAATAAGAAAGAATTATTATAGTAAAATCCAACTTAGTTAATCTCTAGGTTAAGGAAATCATGTCTTATGAAATAACCCTTTGTAGTTAAAAATTATTTTTTATATTATTATTTGATTTATATTTGGCATAGCTAATGGATACATATTCACAACTTTTTATTTTACCTCTCTTAATTCAATCCATTTACACAAGATGTTTCCTTTAAAGGCACACATTTTTTATTTTATTGATGTAAATCACACCTCCTTTGGGGTTCTATCATTGTTAATTTATTTTAGTGTGTTTTTCTCCTTGCTTGTCTACATATGATTACTTTTCACATCCCTAGAGTAACAAATTTTCATTTTTGGTTGTTGATTTCTTGTTCTATTATTTTATATAATTTTTCATTTCCTTGTGATCATCTATCCTTGTGTATATTGTTAGTATCTATATTAATTTATTTCTTATTTTTTATCTCTATTTTGTCCTTGGATTTCTATAACTTGTTTCATATTGAATCTGGTACAATTAGTTTGGCTTTGATATCCTTATATTTTTTTATTCCTCTCTTGTATTTTATACCTCCTTTCTCTCATTACCTTTGTAATGTATCTATTATTATATATTAGGATATGTTTATTTTCACTTTATTTTATTGTGTCTGAACTCTTTCCAATAGACAAAAGCTTTCACAAGTTTAATATTTGGAATCACCATTGAAGGTGGACTTCAAGTTCCCAAAGGTGACCCAAATTTGTTAGAGTAGGTTGTTTACCTTAGTTCATGTTTGCCTAGGTACTTTATTTTTTTATTTAGTTATTCCATGTATTTCCCCACTCACTTATGTGTGGATATTTCATTTATCTTATTTATATTTTATGAGATAGTACATATTTATTTCTTAGATATTATGGTGATATTTTTAGGTTTGACTATTCCTAGGTGTTGTACAAATATTTTTAGGTATATTTGGAGGGTTGAGATTCTTTCTCCGCATAGCGGTTATAGATCTATAGACATATCACATATTCTTTTTGTATGGTGGATATTTTTCTTTAGCTTGATCTTATGGCTATAGTTGATCATCCTTACATATGTAAGAAGGTCAACTTCATTGTACTTGTTCATTTATAGATATAATATATGATATTGTTGCTCTTTTTATTTTGCATATCTATTTGTAAGATTATGCTATCAATTTGCTTTCAGATTCTTATTTTTTGGTTGAATGTGGTATTCTGTTAACACATGAGTTCCTTGTGTCTTGGAATGATATGATTATCATTCCTTTCATGGTATCAAAGTAATAGGTGTTGTAGTCATCCATTAGTGAGTATTGTGTAACTATTTTTCTTTTTGTTGATCAAATTTGTCATTCTAGTCAGGGTAAAATAATAACTTTCACCATAAGGATTTGAAGTTAGAACCTTGTTGGAGCCTCATTCACTTGTTTCACAAGGTGTTGTTGATCATAGTTCTAGACTCTATCACTTTGAGGGTTTTGATGATACATATTTTTTAGGGAAATGCTTGGTTGCTTCATGCACATTATGAGAGTAAGTTTTGGCATGAAATATTTTGACATCTTAATTATAGATATTTGAATAAGCTGATCACTCAAGGTATGGTTGATGGTTTTCCTAGAGTGTATTGTCTTGATAGAGTTTACCTTGGATGTCCATTAAGGAACAACACCAAGATCCATTTTCTAAGGGTAATTCAAAGAGATCTTCTTCACCACTTGAGCTTGTGCATAGTGACTTGATGGTTTTTCCTACTCCTTTCAAAGGAGCTAAGTATGCACTTACATTTATTGATGATTTCTTGAGGTGTACTTGGGTTTATTTTCTCAATTACAAGATTTATATATTTTCACACTTCAAAGTCTTCAAGGATTTTGTCAAGAATCAATATTCTAGTTGCATAAAGAAAATTTGCACTGATAATGGGGGGAGTACTTCAGTAGAGAGTTTTCAATTTTTTTGGTAGCTCATGGAATTTTTTGCCAACATTTTTTTCCTCATACTCCACTAGAAAAATGGCTTAGCAGAAAGGAAGAACTAAAACTTGAAGGATATGACTAACTACATGATGCATTACAAGTATTTACCTCCCGTATACTGGACAAAAGTAGTTAATTATCTAAACTACATTTAGAATCACACACTACATAGAGCACTTGAGAATTTGAATCTACAGGAGGACTAGTCTGGGACTAAGCCTAATGTCTCAATTTTTAAAAATTTTAATAGCCATATTTGGGCCTTTGTGCCAAAGAAGCAAATGAATGCCTTGGATAAGAATAGCAAACCTTTGATCTTTGTTGGGTATTGCAAGGACATGAGATATTATCAACTTTTGGACCTTGATACTCATGATGCTCTTTTTATAACTCATGTTAAATCTGATGAGCACTTCTCTTCTCATGATTATTCATATTCTTCCTCTTCTTCTTTACTTCATCCCGAGGATCCCTTATTTAAAGAACAAGTTTAGGAGGTAGTTAAGAAGGTTATGGATATATATTTGGATGAGTATATCATTATTTTTGATGTTGTCACTATGCCTAGGTGGGCTCATACCATAGTTTCTAAGGTGGTGCCTTTCATACAGGATCTTCCATGCACTAGATATCATCATGAACATTCTACAAGTTTTGGACATTTGTGTCAAGTAGTTTCTAGGGATCCACAATAATTCTCATAATATCATGGGATAAGGAGTGGGATGACGTGATGACAGATGAGTATTCTTCTTTGATGAAGAATCATACTTGGAATTTTGTCTCTCTTCCTAAGGTAATAAACTTGGTTAGGTGTAAGTGTGTATACCAAACCAAATATGTAGTTGATGGGTCCATTGACAAGCATAAGGCATATCTTATTATGAATTATTTATTGCAAGTTGAAGATATTTATTACTTTAGGAATTTTTCACCTGTCAACAAGATGGATTTTGTGTTTCTTGTACTTTTTATTGGTGCATCATAGGTTTGGCTAGTGTACCATATGGACATAATGATTATCTTTTCGCTTGGATATTTAAAGGAGAAAATTTACATGGACCAACCTGCTAGGTTTTTTCATGACTCTTATCTTTTTTGTAGACTATTAAATTCACTCTATGGTCTCAAATAGATCCCTCGAGCCTAGTATGAGAATATGAATTATTTTCTTTTATCTACTAGTTTTGTTTATTTCCACTCATATCCTATAGTATATATACTACACATTGGAGAGGATATTGTTATACTTGTCTTGTATGTTGATGATTTAATTCTCATTGATAGCTCTTCTCCCCACATTTAGACTACTCAAAGGGCTCTCTCAACATAGTTTGATATGACAAATCTAGGTCTTTTACAATTTTTTCTTGGTTTGTAGATTTCTCAGTCAGATTCAGGGATTCATTTAAGTTAGTATAAGTACACCCATGACCTTGTTCATAGTTTTGGTATGGTTTATTGCAATCCATATCCCTCTCCTTTCTAGTTTGGTATATCTCTTACTTCCCATAGACACCAAAACTTAGCCACTTGTTGTCCATCCTGACTTTCCTACCAATTCCACCATTCATTTACATATATATATTTATTTATTTTATATATGTCTAATATTAATATTTTATATATTATATTTTTATATATATTTAATAAATATATATTTATATAAGTGAATTAATCCCATCAATCTGATTTCACTTAATCCTTTCCATCCACCTACATCAATCCATGCCACACCCTAGATTTAATATCCACCCTTTGATATGCTTTTATCTCAGCCACATGATTAGTGTCATTGAAACCCTAAGTATGTCCTAGGTTAGATTATTAATAGGAGCTATTTTGATGGCTCAACCCATGAATCTGAACCTAAGTATTTTTGTGAAGTGTTTACCATTGAGTTCCCTAGAATATCCAAGTGCTACTCCCTTTCATCCTCACTTGTTGTAGACCTGCATCCATCGCCACCTCCCTCTCTTAGCTAGATCTTCTTTTTCAGACTTCTCCCTAAGTCATCGAACATCTTCAGGTGCTACCCATCATTCTTGAGCACCTCTAGCTACTCCCTTCCCCACCACCAAGCACCTCTAGGTGTCCTTCACCATTACCTAGACCACATGGGCATTTCGTACAATCATAAAGCACCCATGGTTATTTTACGCTAGAAGTTTTGAAGTCCACCTAGCCTTTGGATGATGCTAGAGCATCACCATACCAGTCCACTACAACAAAGTTCATCAGATCAGAATATAGTAGACAAGTAAGGTAAATATTTCATTTGGTATTTTATTATATACATTTTTAGTTTTATTTATGTATTTATAATAGATAGCTAGGGTTTTTGTGTTTATTGTAGAGGGCCTCACATTGTGGAGGCCTCACAAGTACTACTAACTTATTTTCTATTTTATTATGTGTAGATATCAAAGTGTGACATTAGCATTATGTAGTTGCTTAAGATGGAGTGACTTGATTAATTAGGATTAGCACATTTGAAACACACAATATTGAAACCTAATAAAATGAATGCACAATAAAAGGAGATAATCAATGAATAAGGTAAGACACACATGTTAAACAATATTAGCATTGATTGTTTATTTTCTTGTGAAATTTAAATTTTGTAACTCATTTTACTATATAATCTATATTTTGGTTTATTTGCTTTATATTCTTAACAAGAAAACAAAAGAAAACATTAAATTAAGATAATTCAATGGAACCTTCATCCACCTTCCCCACCACTTTAATGGTAGATTTATTGAATGTGACACAAGCATATTTTCCTATAGGTCCCTTACATTCTTTACCATCCATAAATTTTCACATGGTTGTTCCCCAAGAAGAGTCAACCTCACAAACCATTGATCACCATATTATCCTCATAGACATGGCACAAGTAGAAGCTCTCATGAATTCTTCTAACTACATCTTAGAGTCAATCCCAAACACATCTAGACAACATCCTAATTTACAACAAGAGCCTACTTATTCTCAAACACCATCTACCTTTAACCAAATGTACACCAACCCTATTTTCAAGGCATCAGTTGCACCATACTCCCATATGTCCATTCCCCAACCCTCATGTACTCCTAGCACTTCATACATATCCACATACACCAACCCATTATATGAAGCACTTTTAAATGCTGCTTCACAAGTTTCAACCTCACAAGTTGCCATACCTAGTGTAACTTGTCCCCCAGCCACATATTCCACACCATCTACTTCCATACCCTCCATTTATGATAGAGAGATTAATGAGGTATGGAAAAACTTGAAAAAATTGCTTAGAAAGCATCAAAATGCTCAATAAGCACTAGGGAACCCTAAGCCTTTACCAAAATCTACTCAGACTATCCTCATTAACCAGGGTCACCATAATATTATGTGGTTTCTATCCCCATTCCCCCATAAATTCATACAACTACCCATCCTATTACCATTGGCCAACCTAGTCATAACCCTCATACATCAACCTCATTCTAAAATTCTCCATATTTTCATCATCAATCTCTCATTCATCAATTTCCATCAAATTCACCAAGTCATCATTACCAATATCAGCATCATTTAGTCACTCCACACCATTTTTCCACCCCAACTCAAAATCATCAGGTAATTTAGGGCTTCTACATTCCTAAATAAGATCCTCAAATTAAGGTCTGTAAAAACAAATAGATCAGTTGATACAATATACTCTTATTTTGTGAAACCAAAAACTAACCTTACGCCAATTGATCAATCAACCCATTCATCCTTCGATACCATCACTGCCATATCTAGTAGATTTCACGGTGCTTAAGTTTGAAAAATTCAAGGGAATCGAGGATCCCAAAGAGCATGTGAGCATGTTTGTACACTCCTACTTTAGAATTCAAAATTACAATGCTCTCATGCTCAGAAATTTTCCTCAAAAATTAGGAGAAGATGTCATAGAGTGGTATAATAAATTAACCAATCATAGTATTTATACTTTTGAGTAATTTATTGACCACTTATTTGAACATTTCATCCTAAATGTTAGAAATAAATTCTCATTATGTGATGTCTATGCTTTAGTATAACATGATGATGAGTCTATCTATGATTTTAGAAACCGTGGAGGGTTGTCATTACCAAGTTTCCATTCACCCTATCAATGGATTAGCTAATCAAGCTATTCACCAAGATTTGTTTAAAATCTATCTCTTGGATGCTTCAACTACAAACTTATCATTCATTTGAAGAAGCTTTAGCTCAGGCTAGTTTCATCGAGGAAATCAAAATCTAAGAAGGCATACTTAAGTCTAAGAAGAAGGAATGGCAAAATAAGGGCCAATATAAAAGCAACTATTTTGGCCAACCTAAATCTAGGCTACACCATCAAATCAAAAAATAATGTTAATCAAGTGGTCATGAGCCAGCTGGTAATAGCTCAATAAAAATCAGTACAATAGTCATCACAACAAATTACTTATCATGCAGTATCCTCGACAACTCAAGCCATACAAAACATAGTGCCAACTATAGAAAACCATCCCCAATGACAGTCTATCTGACAAAATCACTAATACACCCTTTAGTTGAGTCATATGCTTCCCTTTTTCAAAGGTTATATGACACAAACAAACTTGGTTTACCCAAAATTAGACCTGATGATCTCACCAAATGTAGTAAACACTATCAAGAACATATATTTTGTCCTTATCATAGGTAAAATGGGCACAACATTAAAATTTTTCATATATTCAAAGATATCATTCAAGACCTTATTTACTTGGGGGCAATCAAGCTTGACAACCCCCTTGCACAACAAAATCAAAACCTTGGTATTTTTCAAATACCACTTCCTCCTCATGAGGAGGTGCAACCAAATATAAGAGGGTATAATACCAACACTCCTAATCAATTCAATCATGTCTGAAAATACCAAGGGTTTTTAGGGGCCTTTCATGTGGTCATTAGAGGTCAAATAAATAATCAACAAAATGTAAGGAAACCACCTCAAGAAAGTGTGTCACAACCTCCCACATCACCACCTATTCAAATTTCCCCCAATCCTTCACTGTCCATCCATATCCCTAGCTAATCAAATCCTTCAAATCCCCTAATAAATCATCCACCATGACTAGTCATCTCATTGAATAGTTGGTTAACCATAAGCTTAAAGATAGCTTCTACCAAATTATCAATTTATGAGTTAATTCAAAAATCCCCCCCACATTGTGAGGTATTAATGAATATTCTAAAATTCATTGAATTGCAATCTCAATATCATAATGCCTTCAACAAATTTATAGGTAGCATTCAAACATGCATGGACCCTTCTATCACATTCTATAACTTTGATATTAAGCCAATCTCATCAAAATTAGTAGATCCTCCATTGCATATCATTGATCTAATTGAAAAAACATATTTTAAAAGAGTCCTAATTGATGTTGGTTCCTCTATCAATATCATCACTATATTCACCCTTCATCATTTGAACCTTCCTCCATCTCATATTACCAAGTCATAATTCAACCTAAAGGTATGCAATGATGCTTTGTGTTCCATAGTTGACAATGTTGTTTTGCCCATTGAAGTAGGGGTCAAAACATTGCATTTCACATCTTGGAAGTATCCATGGCATACAATGTACTCCTTGGAAGACCTTATATGAGGGAAATGAGATGTGTCCCTTCTATTTTATATTAATGCTTGAAATATGTTCATGAGGGACAAGTACATTGCATACCGGTGGATGTCGAGTCGTTTAAGTATTGCAATTTCATTTCAAATCCTTATGAGTCCATGCTTCCTTCCACTCACCTTTTTCTTTCACCATAATCCAATCCATCTACCACTTTACCAATTTCCTCATCAAAAAATCCCATTCCTAAGTAGCTACCTATCAAAACTCCCCATCAAGTTTTCATGACTCCATCATCTTCATGATTGACTACATGCACATGTGGTCACAATAAATCCACAACATCATCCTTGCCATACAGGTCATCATCATCCATTCAAAAACCTTCCCAAACCAACCATCACCATCACCTAATATTTCACAAGTCAAGTTGAAAAATTGTAAAACATATCCATCTTCACCACTTCTTGAGCCATAATCCAACCAAAATTCTTCCATATCTTTCCATATCGAGGTCCACCTCACTAATCCTAGCATTTGTGAATACGTGGTCTGAGACATCACTGTCACACCCCTCATAATTCCTAAGGCTAAGGATTTTTATCACCCACGTGACCCACCTTTAGCCATAGGAGTAGTATATAACATGAGTTCAACTCCAAATAGCATAAATTTTGTATATGGGGGATTGATTCTTCATCAAATGTAGCACCTCTAGATGAATCCAAAGAACCAACATTCAAAACATGTCATAATTTCCATATAGTAATTTTTACATAGTCAATTGGTAAGGTCATTGCCTTGGATTGCATGAACAGGGAGTGTCACATCCTATTCATGTTCCATATCAAGAAGTGCACGACCATTTAGGTCTAGGTTTCCACCTCTTCTCTTGAATAAGACTTCCAAAGGCTTAATCTCAATTCAGGAGAAGAAGCCCTCCATACAAATAATTTTAATGATGAAATTTATAAATAATTCAAACTTATGTCAATAATTTAAGATGAATATGAAGAAGAATCGAAGCGCATTATTCTTCATACCGAACAAGATGAGTTTTATCTCAATATGTTCTCCATCCATGAGCCCATATTTTGCTTGCTTCTTCCACAAGAGCAATCTGACCTTACCGGTGAACCACCACCTCCATTCCATTAAGTCATTTCATAATCCAACTTGTAACATATGTACATAATGCAAAAATAGTGGTTTTTACCACTACCAAAAAAATAAAAAATAAAAATTAACAAAAACATGTTTTATTTTTCAGCATTGCATATCATATAGTTAAATGCATTTAATTGGTACTTAATGCTATTCAGGTTAACCAAGCTCTTAGAACCGGTTCTTAGGATCCATCCATTCCATACAACCTTATCCACCTTGCCCATAAGTCAACATGAATCTTGTTGATTTATTTACCCCACTCTGTAATCCATATGATCCAGCTAAACTAATTCCAATTTACATAAGCCTTATCGATATGGACCAAATTTTGTCGCCTCTATCCTTTTTTGAGTTTGTCTTATCTGAGGAATTGTTAAGAAATTTTCCAACTACATTCCTCCATCCCCTCCACATTTGCCTTTAACTTCACCTTCGAATCCTGAGGTTTTCCAAGTAGAAATAGATGAGGATAAGCCATATGAGCTTGATGATATTTTAGATGAAATTCATCTGATCCCTACACCCCATCAACTTGAGGAAGGTTCCTACATATCTATTGAATATATTATCGATGTGGACCTTAGTTTAGACAAATACAATCCAAAAATTATCAAGCTTAGTAAAATCTCATCACCCGATGAACAAGAGCAATTAATTACTCTCCTAAAAAGGAAAAAGGGTATATTTACATGGTCCTATAAGGATATGCTTGGTATTGACCCTATTTTAGTTGTCCATAATCTCATATTACAACCTGATGCTAAGCTGGTCAAACAAAAACTTAGGAGAATGCATCCTATCATGGCACTCTTGGTAAAAAAAGAGTTTCAAAAACTCTTATATGTGAACTTCATAGCTCCTATTGACTATCCTGAGTGGCTTTCAAACATGGTACCCATTTGTAAGCCTAACTAGGTGATACACATTTGCACTAACTTTCAAGATCTTAAAAAAGTGTATCCTAAGGATGACTTTCCTATCCCAAACATTGATACTCTTGTCAACAGCTACGCTAGCCATGAAATGCTTTCACTCATGGATGATTTTTTTAGGATACAACCAAATTCAAATCAATCCTGATGACCAACACAAAACAACATTCACTACACATTGGAAATTTTTTTTTTTATAAGGTGATGCCCTTTGACCTCAAAAATGCAAGTTCTACTTATCAATGTGCCATGACATACATTTTCCACGATTACATGCATAAAATTATTGAAGACTATGTGAATGATCTATTGGATAAATATAAAACTTGACAAGTACACATTGGTGTATTGAAAAAAGTTTTTTACCAACTTCTAGAGCATAATGTAAGGCTAAAACCCAAGAAATATGTCTTTGGTGTTACCTCAAGCAAACTTCTAGGATTCATTATCTCCAAAAGAGGCATTGAGGTGGACCTTAACAAGGTCAAGGCCATCATGGATATGTTTCCCCCAACTAAATTAAAGGAGTTGCATAGTTTACAAGGAAAGATCCAATCAATCCATCATTTTATTGCATAACTTTATGAAAAATGAAGGCCATTCAATCACCTAATACAAAAGAGGGCACCATTTTCTTGGACAAATGAATGTCAAAAAGCCTTTCATAACATTAAGCAATACCTAGATTCTTTGTCAGTATTAGCTCCTCCTCGTCTAGGGTTCCCTTTCTATGTTTATATCTCAAAAATGGACTTTGCATTAGTGACAATAATTGCATAAAAGAATAATGAAAATTGAGAGCAAGCTATCTATTACATTAGTCGAACTTTGGTAAGCTATGAAACCAGACATACTTATGTAGAAAAACTATGCTTAGAAGTGGTTTTTTCCACTACGAAACTTCAATATTACAAGCTTAGTCACACAACATATGTCATAGCTAGAGAAAATCCTCTATGTTATATGATGTCTCGCACTTACAATAAAACATGCACCACTAAATGGATAAAGTTCCTTCTTAAATTCAACTTGTAATTTATTAGCCAAAAATCCATGAAAGGTCTAGAAATAGTTGATCAACTTGTGAAATATCCACTACCTAGTAATCATCCTCTGATTATTGATCTCCCAGATGATTTAGTGGTTTTTTTCACTAAAAAAGAAGATGTCATTCTAGAGGAAGACATCAATATCACACTATTCTTTGATGTGCATGAAAGGTCAAGGTGTTGGAGTCATATTTCATACACCCCAGGTGGTACCTATTCCCTTATCATTCAAACTTGAATTCCAATGCACAAACAACACTACAAAGTATCAAGCCTTAATCTTAGGTCTTCAATAAACTATAGCTATGAGCGTTAAGCATATTAGGATATTTGGTGATTCTCAACTTATCATCAAATAAATCAATGGATAATACCAATGCAAAGAACCTACCATTAAAATTTACCATGAAGTAGCAATAAAATTTCTCTCTAAGTTTAATTGGTATGAAATCAATAGTTTACCACGTTCGACTAATAGATTTGCAAATGCAATGGCCTCCCTTGGATCATTGATTCCAAAAGATTTTTTTGGAGAGGTAAAACCCCTTATAATTTCAATGATCTCTAAATATGTAATTATTCGTGTTTATTCTAAAGATGAAAAGGATGTTTTATTTATCTAGTCGAATACATATGAGCCTTGGTCAAGCCAAATAGTAGCCTTTTTTCAAAGTTTGGAACACTCCCATCTGACATGTCTTAAACTTCGAAGCGCACTTTTAAGAAAAATGTAGCTCATTTCGTTCTCTTGGGGGATGTGTTGTATAAACGATGTTATGATGGGGTCCTCATTCATTATCTCAAGTCTAAGGAGGCACAAAGAGCCATAGATGAATCTCATGATGGTACTTATGATGGTAATTTTAGTGGAATTTTCATTGCAAAGCGTATTTTATGCATGGGTTATTATTGGCACACAGTCGAACATGATTGTTGCACATATGTTAAACATTGCAAAAAGTTTCAAGAGCATGCTAATTTAATTCATGTACCATCACAATATTTATAGCCTATTCAAAATCTTTGGCCCTTTTCACAATGGGGCCTAGATCCAATTGGAAAAATCTCACCTCCTTCCTCAGGACAACATATATTCATCATCACATCCATCAAATACTTCACAAAGTGGGTTGAGGTGATTCCTCTAACCAACATGAAAGCACCTAGAATTGTGGAGTTTATACTTCATCACATCATTTGTTATTTTGGTATTTCCTCAAAAATAATCTTCAACAATGGAAATTATTTCAAGAACAAGGATGTTTGAGCACTTTGTGAGAAATATAAAATTCAACATAGTTTATCGACTCCTAATTACCCCAAGAAAATAGATAAGATGAATCTTCCAACAAGATCTTAATTGCTACTCTCATGAAACTTGTCAAAGAAAATTATAGAGATTGGCATACACAAATTTCCATGGCATTATGGGCTTAGCGAACAAGCATCTACATGCCTACAGGGGCAACATAATTTTCATTGGTCTATGTATCCAAATCAATCATGCCTCTTGAGCTCGATATCCCCTCACAAATTTCTTGCAAGAATTCATAGATGACAACACTACTAGACAAGCACGTCTTGACCAATTCACACTTCTTGATGAGATGTGAGTCAATACTTTAGAGCATTTACGAGTTTATCAAGACCGCCTAAAACATGCTTACAATACCAAAGTTCATCTACATGAATTCTAATTAGGAGATCTTGTCCTTAAATACAACCAACAAAACACCAATGAATTATCGCATCTTCATGATAAATTCAGGGCTAATTGGTTAGGTCCATATATTGTTACTCAAAGAGTGGATAAGGGTACTTACAGGGTTTCCAGTCTATAAGGAGAGGAAGAACCTAAACCACTTAATGTCCTACACTTAAGAGTAGTCTATGCATGATTTTATTTCTATATATGCATATATACATGGCTAATACATAAAAATATTTGCATACACTTCATTCACAACATTGCATTTCCTTTGCATATACACTTTATTCTAAAAACAATGCATTAACACACATTTCATATTGCATTTCAAATTTCACAAAATTGCATGTCATACATTGCATTTACATTCATATTTTACATGTCATATAAGGAATCATTTATTAATTTCATTATTTTAATTGGTCCAACAAAAGTCATGTTGCCTTAATCAGAGGCACCTTCACAATGTCATCCACACAAGTCTACCAAGTCAAATTGCCATGCACACAAATCATATTTTCATGAAGTCTCAAGTGTTTTTAGTCACTCAACCACTCCTAGTGTTTTAAGAAAACTCCAAAATAAATTTTGAGTTCCTTTTATGAGCATCACACATATACACTAAGAAAATATTGAGTTTTGGGAATTGACTCCAAAACATTCTTGAACCAAATACAATTTCACATATTGAAAATATCTTGTGTCAAAGAGGGATAAAACCATACTTGGTATGAACCTCGAAGTGAAAAGGGTCATCCTTGCTAGTCCCATCATGCAACATAGTCCATCAAAATAGTGGTTCTCACCACTATCACAATTCCAAAAATAAAATAAAGAGTAAGAAAACATTCATAACAAAAACTCTAAATATTTTACATCACACACCACTGATCATTGGGTTGTAAGGATCGTACTACATTTTTAGTTAGATGGTTAAGTAATTCCCCAAAATTAAGAGATCAAAAACACAAAATTGTGGACTATGGATTCAGCCTCCACCGGAGCTATAGATTCTTGATTAGAAATGGAGTACGCTCATGTGTGGCGATACGTATCTTTTAAAGAGACCTATGACCACACATAAGGACAAGCTAGCTTCTTAGCTTCATCCATAGCAGGTTTACCCAATTTACTCAAGATGAGTTAATGAAATCACTTGCACACAGAATGGTTCTTGATTACCATGCTCTTGATTTGGTAAATGAATGCACTACACACACATTTGATCCTAGAAGTATTAGGTAATTTTAGTGAGTTTGTTTGATGCCACTAGTATGTTTGATTCTCTACAAAACACTCAGTTTTTCATATCAAAATACATATCTTCTTGCATATCAACATCCATATCTTATTCCATATAAAAATCCATATCTTATTCCATGTCAACATCCATGTTAGTTCATGAGTATTTCATCCCATATGCCACCAAATTTTGGTGTCCCTGATTAAACAATAATGCTATACATTGGCCAAGAAAGAGCTAAAATATAAATGATTATTAGCACATTTGCATTTCACCTTGCATTAATCATCCATACATTATACCTTGCATTAACCATATATAACATATCATATGCATTCATAATCCATATTAACATGCATTCTACAAAAAGCATTCACAAAATCATATATAACACAAAAGGTAAAATCCATGTATATAATTATGTATAAATATTGCATGTACAATGAGTGAAAAAATTCTGCATACAATGGAGCACTAAGGCTCATATACAAAAAATGCATCTAAGCACTAAGCTACGTCCTCAAAGAGGACCCCTGTAACCTAGTAGTATCCCTAGACCTAGAGCTATACCTAGACTAGATATGCCTAGCAGCCTCAGATCCAATTAGGTGGGAGGGTCTAGAAGTGGAATATGATGTTCCATAAACCTATCCTCCAATGCCTCGATATATCTATACTAAGAGAAAATATGTGCTATGTTGACATTATGCTGGTGCTCCCTCTCTACTAGATTTTATTGGAGCCTCATTATCCTTACATCCTACTCTACCACCTGCTACTCCAACCATACCCAATCCTTATCACTTTGATTTATAGGCCCATATAAAGTCCCCTTCGCATCCTCTCCATATCCATTGTCTCCCCCACTCTCATAAGCCTACTTTACTGCACCCTTAGTCCTTATCCTTCGACTATGTGATCAAAGGTATCATTGTCACTTGGGGTATCTTGGATCCCCTCATACCTAGCCTCATCACCATTCCCATTAGCCAGTACTCGAGGTGGTGCCCATGGTGGTTGTGCAATAAACCACACCTCATACTTCATGGTAGTCCTCACATCATATACATATAGGAGATCTATCTACTTGTCATCCTCGTAAATCACCCTCCATGAATTCACACATGGTAGCCCTATCTCCTCTTGATACCAGATCATCTGAAACCTCCTGCATCAAGCTAATCTATAGGAGTACTCTTGAGAGCTAAAAATACTCAGCCTCACTTTGATATTGCCCAACCACCCACCTAGCTTTTCGCACTTGTCATAAGTGCTCTCCATATTTGGTCCACCTGCAAGACCACCATGGTTTCCATATCACTTAGTGGATGTTAATCTAGCACATAGATCTTGGTACCACTGGCTTATCTACATAGGCCAAATTAGTTGTACCACCTCAGCCACTACCTATCTCCTAGCATAGGGCTTCTCCCTATCCAAGTCTACTACTGGTAAGCCCTCTAGTCTAGCCATATTTAAGTGCTCCCATACTCAACACTACAATAGCAAGCTACATCCCAATCCTTTCCTCTCCCACCTCATCACCTCATAAAGCTCTTGGTATACCACCTAGTGAGTATATCATTCACTACTCCTATAAGGTTCCAAGGGAACCTACACCCAATGTTGTTTAGGGCCACAATGTTGGCCAAAATAAACATTACCAAGACATGAAGGGCATCCAAATCCATTTCCATGTACATGGATAAGTAAGGTATACCTCCACTCTCCACCCTCACACCCTGCTAGCCATCATCAAACATTTTGATCATCTTTATCTTTTGATTGTGCCCAACCTCAAATAATATTCCCTCCACAGGTATTTTAAGGATGTGATATACATCCTCCAAGGTCATGATCACCTCTCTTGAAGGGAGTTGAAAAGTTCCCTATCCACATCCCACCTCTCCACCAATTCAAATAATTATCCCTCATCAGCCCTCACCACATCAACCCAAGCTACCTCCGCTAGCCCCACATCCTCTAGAAACTCCCACTCCTCATCTTATACTACTTTCCAAATTTCAAGAATGAGATATGTGAACCGATATAGAGCCTCCAAAATACCAAGTTGCAGCACAACAAAAAACACTTATCATTTTTCACATTAAAAAAAATCACAAAAATACAAAATTTTTGCACAATACATGAAAAAGAGAATTACCTCAGTAGCTCACACTCCAGCATCAGACCTGGCCTTTGCACTTTCTCCCTCTACTGCCATATCTTCCTTGCTCAAATCACCTCACCTCGCTTCACTCCACTCTCTTAGATGTAACTTCTCAAACTTTCAAACACATAAATGAGCTTGGTTTCTCATCTTGGTAGTTATTTATAGCTGCTTTAGGTGCCTTGATATGCTCATGGATGTTTCCTAGTGTACTGAAGTGTCCATTGGCATTTACATATTGCACAAACACCGGTGGGAATTTTTGTAAGCCAAAATTTCCAACGGGCGTTTGGTGTCAAATTTAAAAAAGGATATTTTTTTACAAAATAGTGGCTATTCTGCACAAAATCACTTCATCTTGCATTCATGCATATATTCCATCATTTTATCAAGTTTTGTGAAGATTCCAATTTATTTGGATGCATGATTCTTGTTTGTGACCACAAATTACAAATCCACTTACAAAAGCCCTCCTAAATGGTCCAAATCTTCACAAAACAACCATAATCATCATTCTCATCATTCATACATCATCATAAAAATCATTCCATATCATCATTTGCATACTTGCCAAGTTCAAAAAATATTCAAGTGAACCTTGTTTCTAGTGGCTTGTTCTATATACTTGGAGATTGCAGCGATTTGCATCCATGTAATTCAGTAATATGAAGAACCTACCATAAGGACACTTGGTCATTTTCATCATTCCATATCTCATTGTTTGAAATCATAATCATATTTGGTACTTCACATTTTGAGTGAAAACTTTCCAAGAACAATTTGCACAAAAGCTATCATTGATGGCCTAGTTCATGGGGCTTAACACATGGAAAAAATCAAACTTCATCATTACACATTTCCTTGACAGTCATCATGGCAATTGGATTTAGCTAGGGTGATTGGTTCTGATCATAGAAATTATCTGATAGTCACTAGTTGGCCCTCCAAATTTGACTATTTTTATGTTTGTATTTTTATCTTTGCATATCAATGATGCCAGATGGCATATTCTTCAACAAAATCAAATCACCCCAAATTTGTAGTAACCACATTTGGTTTTGACTTTCCCAAATGGGATACATCTTACATGATCATGGCATCTACATGTAGAAAAAATACCTTCATCTATTGGGGAAAAAACAAACATATTCTCCATCACACATTTTCACAAAACCCATCATCTTTTGGGGCATAAAACAGATGCATCATTTCACATTTTTTACCAATCCTCTCCATCCCATTGGGGCAAAAATGGTATCACATTTACATCATTCATTTGCACAGATTTTTCAATTGGCTCGTGAGATTCACCTATAAACTCATTCACCAATTGAGAGGATAAGCTACGTAAAATTCAAATTATTTCATTATTTTATCTCTAAGCTTGTGTTTCACATCCCAAGAGAAAGATTCTTCTACATCTAGCCAAAACAAGTGTCTTGTATTTTTGCACTGCATTGTGTTTCATGCAATGCAGTATAAAAAGGGGCATCTGTAGACACCAAAAATTAGCCACTTGTTGTCCATCCTGACTTTACCACCATTTCCATAATTTATTTACATATATATATATATATATATATATATATATATATATTTAATATATATCTAATATTAATATTTTATATATTATATTTTTATATATTTAATAAATATATATTTATATAAGTGAATTAATCCCAACCATCCAATTTCACTTAATCCTATCCATCCATCTACATCAATCCATGCCACACCCTAGATTTAATATCCACCCTTCAATATGCTTTTATCTCATCCACACGATTAGTATCATTGAAACCCTAAGTATGCCCTAGGTTGGATTATTAATAGGAGCCATTTTGATGGCTCAACCCCTGAATCTGAAGCTAAGCATTTTTTTGAAGTGTTTGCCACTAAGTTCCCTAGAATATCCAAGTGCTCCTCCCTTCCATCATCACTCATCATAGCCCCACATCCACCACCTACCTCACTCAACCATATCTACTTTTGTAGACTTCTCCCTTAGTTGTCGAATATCTTTGGGTGCTTCTCATCATTCCTGAGTGCCTATGGGTGCTTCCTTCCCCATCAACAAGTACCTCTAGGCATCCACCACCATTACTGAGTGCCCATGGGAATTTCCTAGAACTATCAAGCACCCACGAACATTTTACTCCAAAATTTTTAAAGTCTCCCTAGCCTCCGAGCGATGGTAGGGCATTGTCATACCAGTCCACTGCAACAAAGTTCATCAGATCAGAAGACAATATATAAGTAAGGTAAATCTTTCATTTGGTATTTCATTATATGTATTTTTAATTTTGTTCAAGTATTTACAGTAAATAACTATGATTTTGTGTTGATTGTAGAGGGCCTCACATTGTGGAGCCCTCACAAGTGCTATTAACTTATTTTCTATTTTATTGTGTGCATATCTAGAAGTGTGACACTAGTATTATGCAGTTGCTTAAGCTAGAGTGGCCCGATATCGGATAACTAGGAGCCCACTCACTTCTATTGGGAGTAGAGACACATATTTAGACACCACCAAGCATTATTTTACTAGGGGTTTGGATAACCCTGGCTATTATAAAATTTGTATCAAATAATTCAAGAATTCTTATTGTAACAATGGATTTTTGAGGCTCCTCCCATTAATAAAAATAATTCATTATGCAATATTTTTCTTTGAGTTCTACTTTATTTTTTTGTTATTTCGTGTTACATTTTTTTCTCTTCACTTCCACTGGCACCACTACTCTTTGTGATCCTACTTTTTATAGGAAGTTGGTTGGAAGTTTTATGTACTTAACCCATACTTGCCCTGATATTTATTTCATAGTTGTGCTTGTGTTTAGATTTGCACATGCCCCTCATAACAGTCATTGGTAGGCTTCCAAGAGGATTTTATAATATCTACAAGGTATTTCATACTTTGGATTACACTATACCAAAGGTTCTACTTAGTTGGTTGGATACACTAATTCAAATTGGGTAGGTTCTACTAATGATATGTGTTCTAATTTTGGCTATATTTTTTATCTTGGATATTCTCTAGTTGCTATGATAGTATTTTCCAAGATTTGGCTTCCCATAGGATTCACCAATTATACTTTGGTGTGATAACCAAAGTGTAATTCACATTTATTGCAACCTTGTTGAACACCAACAAACCAAGCATATTTAAATTCACAAGAATTTCATTCACTAGCTATTCAATATGAAGTTCTTTGCTTGGAGTATATTCCAACTCAATAGCAAGTTGCTAACATCTTTATGAAGCCTTTTGCATCACCTCGCTACCTTGAGTTGCATGGCATGCTTGGGGTTTCAGAAGTTGTCCTTGGGGGATGTTCATGAGGACATCTTTCTTCTTCTTTCTCTCTCTTTCTAGCAGATGGTATTTTTCCTTTATGGTTTTTCCTTCTTCTGGTTTGATTTTCTTCATGGATATATTGTACACGAGTACTTGATCAAGCCTTGTTGTCGAGACTCATCCTATGGAGATGCTACTTTATTTTTTGTCCCCTAGATTCACTTGAGGGGGATGTTAGAGTAGGTTGTTTACCTTAGATCATATTCATCTAGGTAATTTATTTTATTTTATTTAGTTATTCCATATATTTTCCCCATCCACTTATGTGTGGATATTTCATTTATCTTATTTAGATATTATGAGATATTACATATTTATTTCTTAGATATTATGGGGATATTTTTAGGTTTGACTATTCCTAGGTGTTATGGGGATATTTTTAGGTATATTTGGAGGGTTGAGATTCTTTCTCTCCATATCAATTACAGATATATGGATAATATCATATATTCCTTTTGTATGGTGGATATTTATCCTTTGCTTGATCCTACGACTATGGTTGATCATCCTTGCCTATATAATCAAGATAAATACATTGTACTTGTAGTTTAGTGTTTAGATGAAATATATGATATTTTTAATCTTTATTTTACATATTTATTTGTAAGAGAGAGAGAGAGAGAGAGAGAGAGAGAGAGAGAGAGAGAGAGAGAGAGAGAGAGAGAGAGAGAGAGAGAATATGAGAATATTTCAACTCCTAGGCTAGATATTTGAAATGATACTAAGGACATAATATGTATTTTCAGTGTTGATATAGTAAAATATTGACAAGGGATAGGGTCTATGTTCACTATCTTTTGACCCCTTTATAAAGACTCAAAATACCTTAAAACATTGTTAGAGGTATTATATTACTTTGTACCATTGTAAATATTTAAACTAGGGTATGGATTTAATATTTATATATAGTATATGTCAAATCTATAGGTATGATCATGTGTCATGTATTTAAGTGTGTGAGGTGTCTAGTTAGTTAGTGAAGAGTTATGAGTGTGATGTGTCTAGTTTAGAAGTAGGGAGTTATATGCAATCATGAGATACTTTGTATTTATGTAATATGTGGGACTTATTATGTAAAAGAGGAATTTTAAGATTCAAGTTCTTCTTTGATATATAGTAGAGCAAAATCCAAGAGTCGTGTAATGTGAAAAGTCTCATGTATATTGGATACAAAGCTATATAAAATATAACTCAAATAAAATTTGCTTTATGCATTGCTTGATTTTTATCAATAAATATTTTTAGTGTGTTTTATGTGATATTCATATTAATTTAATGAATTCATATTATGCTTGATATTTCTAATGATATTAAAATTTATTTATGATCCTATTATTGAATCTTGTGAGATAGTCTTGCTAATTTTCTAATAGTGGTATTAGAGCCACATAGCAATAAATAATGACTAGTGGTCCAAGATGTGGGAAATATATAACTAGAGGATTATCTGAGAAGAAAGGACTACTGGTCCAAATAATGTTTAAGAAGAAAGGACTAGTGGTCCAAATTATGTTCAATAAGAAAGTAATGGTGGTTCAAATTACATTCAATGGGAAAAGACTATTTGTTCAAGTTACATTTGAATAAAGGAGAATATTATGGAGGAGCATAACTAGCACCTAGTGAGGTGTGAATTGAAATAAGCATTGATAAATTTGGGAGGAGAGTTACTAGAGATATACACATGTTTAGTAGAAAAAAACTATGTTTAAAATTCACATTGAGTGGACATATGTGAGAAGTGAGAACAAGTGCATGTTATGCTTGAGAGCATCAAAGAAATTTTGTAAAATAAGAATGTTTGCAGGCTTGAGAGCGTTATAGTTATGAGAGCATAAAAAAACCATTGCAACATCAAAGACTAGAAGCTTGAGAATGTCAAAGCACCATTCAAATGTCAAAGAGTAGATATCTATGAGCAATGAACTAATATTGAAGATAAATGAATGATAACAGTGTTGTACAAGTGAGAATTGAGCATTGAAGCAACCTAAGAGGAAATAATTTATGTGTAGACATGTTTCAAGAAGTGCCCTGATATAATAGATTGATTTGTGTGCATGATTAATGTATGGTTCATAAATAATTATGGAAGGAGAGATGCACTAACAAAATATCCATAAAGGAAGTGCTATTATCAAAGGTAAAATATTTAATCCTTGAGTTATTTGGATATGTAGGTGTGCACTTATTTCAAGATTTAGTGTATTGAAGGTGGATTAATTTATTTGATTATTGGGAGATATAATAAATTGATTAGAAATTAATATGAAAAAATGATTTGGAGTTATTAGTAGGATTATATAATTATTTTATTAGATGTAATTAATTAATTGGACAATTAAATTGAATGAAATTGATTTGATAAATAAAAGAATTTGAAGAATTGAATGAATTGATTGAATTTTATGGAGAAGATTTAATTTGAAGAATTGAATTATTAATTAGGAGATATAAGAAGAAATTTAATTATAATAATGAGAAATTAAGAAATTGATGATTCATTGAAATTGGGAGGTTTAAAAAGATTTAAAATTTTGAAATTTTTGAGAAATTTAATTGAAGGATCAGAGAATTGAATTATTGTTAAGGGAGATAAGAATTTGAAATTTTAATGAATTTATTGAATTAGAATTTAAAGATTGATTTTAAAAAGTAATTGAAGAAAACTTTGAAGATTGAATTAATTGTTTTGAGATACAAGGAGAAATAAAAGATTTTTTTAAACTATAACTCATCACATAAACTAAAAAAATAAAGTGAAAAATAACCTTCAATATGCATCATCTGAAAAATAGTGTAGTTAAAAAAAGGTTTCAAGAAATATTCTACAAATAACTCTAACAAGAAATTCTTCATAAATATCATCTCCCATATTCCCTATTTTGGTGCATCTATGTGATATTCTAACAAGACTTCCTTAAATATTGTTGCTACTTCTTCCTAGAACTCTACTATTGTCTTTGTTGTAGAGTTAGATTTTGATTTCTTTCCTAGTTTCTTAATTTATTCCTTTCCCATAACTAGTTTTTGTTTCTCCTTGGATCCTTTCTTCTTAAGTTAAGAAATATACTATAATATTATATTATTTTTCCTATAGAATAACTTTAGGAACTTGTTTTGCATTTTAATGTAACAATAACAAAAGAATCCAACCAAGGATAACCTAGAATAATATCTATAGCATCTATCTCAATAGCATGAAAATATAATTGTAAAACATATTTATCCATGGTGATTTTAAAATATTAAAAAATATGAACATTCACACCTTCAATTTGTTAGAGAATATTACATTATTTGGCACATATCAATATACCACCATGGGTACATGGTTACGTAGAGTCCATACTTTATGTAATGTAATAATGTGCAAGTAATGCTCAAGTGTCTTTAGTTAGGTGTGCATGTGCACAAGTGTACATCATGCAGAATGCACATGTGTACTTAGAGTAGGAAAGTGAAGAGTCGCATACTATTATATATTTGTGATAAAGCACTGTAATCAATATTAAAAATACATTGTTCATATCTTGCATTAGTAGATATCCATTTTATATCTTTGTACTATTTTTGTGAGATTTCATTAATGGTAGTTTTATGAGTAGTTGTAGATGTTTATCATGAGTTTTACATGCTTAGTATATTGCCATTATCATATATTAAATATCACATGCTCATTTTATATCTTGAGGTTTATTTTCATTATATAGCATAAAAAGATATCGATGGTATTAGAGCCACAAGGAAGATTGATAAGAGATTAAGAAGACCCAAGAAGGAGGTCCTGATTGAATATTTGAGAAGCTGTAAAATTTGAAGATCTAAGAGAATAAAGCCTCAAGAAAACTTGAAAGGATAAATAAGAAGAAGACTAGAGGATACCTATTAATTTTTTTCTTTTGAAGAAGTGGCTATTGGAGAAGAATTGAAGAAAGCTTAAGGTATAATATTACAAGCAAGGAGAAGCTCTTGATAAGAAGGATTTGGGACACTTTTTTTCATATGATAACAATACGAAAAGGAATAAGAATTAGGTAAGAACTTTGTCAAATTTTAGAAAGGATTTTTGAAGATCTCAAGACATTTAGATTATTGAGAAAGAGACCAGCAAAGAGGCTAGATTTGAAGTCAAAATTTAACAATAATATTGGAGGAGAAAGAATCTAGAAGAGACCACTAAATTTGAGAGTTTTGAAGACATCCATAAAATATTTGAAAGATGATTTTTAAAGGAGAAGATTGCTCATTTTATAGCAAAAGTAGAAGATTCATAGGACAACAAATTTAAGGTGACATAAAGGTACAATTTGGGGAATTTAGAAGAGATTATTGGATAGAAATATAAGGAGAAATTAGTTTTTTGGAAGCAGCAATTTGAAGTGATTTGAGCTACAAATATGAGCAGCATTAAGAGGAGATATTAGAGTTGTGTTTTTGATAATTTCAAGGGATATTTGCAAGGAGCATTGGAAAATATTTGGTCAAAGAAAGGTTTTTCAAATTTTAGAAGTTGAAGGAAGACATTTGTATAACATAGAAGCTAATTTCTAAATAGTGTTGAAATCTTCAAATTAAAGATTTTTTAACAACAAGCTAAAGGTAAAAAGGTGGAGAGTTTTGAGCAGAATTATGAGCTGAAATTTTCTAACAGTTCGGGCAACAAGTTGAAGAAGATGAAGAAGATAGTGTAGGTTATTAAGCAACAATATGAATAAGAAATTAGAGCTTCAAGTTGGAGACTTTTGAGATAGATTTAAGAGATATTTTGATAGCAAAGCAAAGAAATATTTAGCGGAAATTGAAGCTATAGATAAAAAAAAATTTGGGTAGCAAATAGGTGAACCAAATCACCAAGAAGACTAGCTACAAAAGGAGGCCAAAAAAGGTATGCAGTATTGGTGCTACAAAAGTTTATTATTCAAGCATTAAAATGAGTCCAATTTAATTTTTTGAGAGAACCATATTAGAGCTATTAAACTCATTAAAATAAAATTTAATATAAGAGTCTTCAAGCTAAGGAAGGAGGTAGCATCATCAATAGAAAATCTGAATAATACAACAACAAAAGATAAAGTTAAATATTGTTCAAAAAGGAGAAATAAGAGGAAGGAAATATGTTGGTTTTATAAGCAACATTGAAGAAAAGAGAAGACTATTTGGTAAGCATAGCGTACGAAGAAAATATCTTATTATCCATTTGACAAATAGTGCAAAAAAAAAAGAAGCTAGAACATTTCCAGATAGAAGAAGCAAACAAATCGATCAAGGTTTAGAAGAAAATTTTGTCAAGTTTTCACCTGTCATATCCAACAAATAAGAAATACATATAGATTCTTAGAATAAGGAAAATAAATGGTTGAAAGGAGTTTTATAGCATTAGTAATGGTCACCATTTAGATTTGAAGCTTCATGTTGAAGGCGTTGTGTCATTGTTCTAGTTGCAAGGTCAGAGTGGAGTCTTTCGAGGGTAAAATTCTCATTGTGTAACAACCATTCTTGAGCATTATAAAATAGGAAGGAATTATAATAGTCACACCTAGTTGTTAGTTAATTTAATGCTTGAATAAATTAAATCATTGATCATTACATAGAAGCCTCACATTGGTGATAATCCAAGCAGGCTAATTCAAACCTACATGCAAATATCAAATCCTCATTGTGTAATGGTTATCCTTGAGTGCAGCAAAGAGGGAAAGATTTGATGGGTAAAATTGTTCTTTATTAATAATATTTTGATCATGCTATAGATAATTGAATGCAATAGCTACTTATTGTGAAGAGAGAGATCCAAGAAGCTCATCAAGAAGACAAGCCACATGGAGAAGTAAAAGCATCAATTTATCTATTGAAATTTGGAAAGCACCTGAGGGAGAGTGGTCAAGAGAAAATTTTGAGTGCAATAGAAGAGAACCAATTCATGGTGGAGCACCATAAGAAATTTCTTGAAGTGCTTATTGATTAAGGGGTTAAAAATAGCATTCGTTAAGGAAGAAAGACATAGTATGAATTTTGATTTCAAAGCCTAAATATTAGCAAAAAAAATGTGGAAGCCCATTATCCAAATAAGATTGCACATATGGAGAGTATTGAGATATTCAAAAGCTGATAAGAGTATAATTTGAAGAGTCTCAAATTCATTTGCAAAAGGGAGTGAAGAATATTTGAAAATGAAGATCAAAGGAGGAGAACAAAATTATCACCATTACAAGAGATAAAGGTCAGATTATTAATTATAAACTTTTATAAAGTTGGAGTTATAAGGGTTGGTTTAATATTTAATTTATTCTAAGGTCAAAACTAATTAATCTAATTCCACCTAGATTAATTATTCTATTGGAGAAATAAGGAATCTAATTGTATAATTGAAACCCTAGAAGCCCTATTAAATCAATTTGAAATGTTTTGAAGTTTTGGAAATTAGTTTTGGAATTTTAGGAATTTAATTACAAATTTATTCAATTTGAAGTTCAAATTTTAATATTTGCAAATAATTTGAGATTTGGAGAAATAAGGACTACTACATCAAATTGGAATATTAATTTTTGCAAATATTATTTTACAAAATTTCTAAATTTCTTATTTAGGAGCTAAAATGATTTTAAAATCAAATTAGGTTTGTGAAATTTAGAATTTATTCAATTATATATTATAAACTAGGGAGATATAAGATAGTCTACTTCAAAGGAACATGGAAAAGAAAAAGAAAATGAAAAAGAATACTAATGATCAAAAAAATGAAATACAAAGACATGAGTTGTCAAAATATTTGAAAACCTATGTGTCCAAGAAAAATTAGACATTCAAGAAATTTTAGAAAGGTTGGAAAGATTAAAATTCCATACACAACACACAATAGAAGAAATTGAAAAGGATACATCAATAAGTGAAAAGAGTGTCTCACAATCAATGTTGAGAGAAATCAAAAATGAAAATTTCTTACCACTTAGTAGTTATCTGAATGCAAAGCTTCAAGAGGCATATGAAGATTCTAAAAGTGATTTTACATTACCTAGTGATATAGGATACTTGATGTATATGGTATTTATTTCTCATGAAATCCTTAAAGATAAGAATAGAAGACAAGAGGACATGATTAAATATTTAAAAAATAAGTTTATTGATGATACATTGAAGAATAGGCACGATGTTATTACAATTGAAGTAGAAAAGAAGAATTTTTAATACTTTAGAAATGCATGCAAAGTATTCTCAATGATGCTAATGATTGTTATGAGTATTTCATTACTATACCTATTAGTCTATGGAGAATAATCTACAAAGGAATTATTACTCTAAATGTTTCTAAGATGAGAAAATAATAAAAGGTTGAATAAGTAGAGAATGAATCATTGATGAAATATGCTTCTTGTAATACAAATGACTTAATACCTATGATGGTAGATTCATGTTGGAATACAATAGAATCAAAACCATTGATGATTGATGCATGTTGTGATACTAGTCATCTTCTTCAAAAGGAAAAAATGTAAACTATGATTCTTATCAAAATAAAATAAAATATTTTAATGCAAGCAATGACACTAGTGATTTAGAATCTTTGACAAAGATAGAACCTATTGCAAAGCTTGATACTATATGTGATACAAGTGATTTGAATACAATTCATGATTGTTCAAAAAAATCTTATGCTATTAGAATTTATGAAGGCATAGATTCAAATGATGATAAAGATAGTGATACTCAGAATTGTATTGGTATTTTTGAAAAGAATACTAAAGGATTTGGTTTAAATTTTATGAGATATAAGGATACAGGTTTAGAAAAACATGAACAAGGAATGAAAGAATCAATTGTACCAAAAATAAGACCAAAGTATGAAGGTCTTGGATATACATGTCAGACTAGTAATAATGAGCAAGGAACTAAATTTATGATAGGAAATAGTGACATCAAATCTATGATAGGGATTGATAGGAACAATTGCAATAAAGGATAAAATGGTCAAATGGATTTGGTAACAGAAAATAAATGTAGTAATTGTGGTAGATATGGGCATAATATAGAGAGATATTGGAATCTCCATAGTTGTAAAATTTGTGGAGGTACCAATCATTCTCAAAGACATTGTTGGTACAAAGAAAATCATTTTTTTGAATGGATATACACAATGACAAGAAAATCCATTAATGGATTTCCTCAAAAATATTTCTCAAAGTTTAGATATGGGAACAAGAAAGGTATGAACTTCTTCAACAACAAAATTATAAGAAAAATAGTAATAGTGCCAAAGTCAGAACACAAATTCAAGCAAAAATATGAAGCTCAAGCAGAGAATATTACCTTATTTGGTACATGTCAATGTACCACCATGGGTACATGGTTATATTAGGTGTCTTAAGTTAGTATTAGAGTCTTTACTTTATGTAATGTAATAATGTGCAGGTAATGCACAAGTGTCTTTAGTTAGGTGTGCATGTGCACAAGTGTCCATCATGCAGAATGCACATGTGTCCTTAGAGTAGGAAAGTGAAGAGTCACATACTATTATATATTTGTGACAAATCATTGTAATCAGTATATAAAATACATTGCTCATAGCTTGCATTAGTAGATCTCCATTTTATATCATTGTACTATTTGTTTGAGCTTTCATTAATAGTAGTTTTATGATTAGTTGCAAAATTTTTGTATGAGCTTTACATGCTTAGTATATTGACATTATCATATATTAAATACCGCATGCTCATTTTATATCTTGAGGTTGATTTTCATTAAATATATAGCATCAAAATCTATCACAATTTGTATGTCTTCAATTTTTGTTTCTTGAACTTGCAACCTTTTAGCCAAATCAATTTTAGTGAAAGTATACCTGCTACTAGGATTTATGAAAATAATAACCTTGTCCCTTTGAATACAACCATGAACTTGTAAAATATATATTTTTATATTAAAAAAACCCTTTTGGTCACTGTTTGAACCATTTGATATCATATATGTGATTATCGTAGCCCACACAATATCATATTTATCTTCTTCCTTATCCTATTTTCTAAAATTTTCCAACTCTCTTTCTAGTTCATTTTGTTCATTTTAGAGCCTAGGTATATTTTTATGTTGGATCCATTGACTCAAGAATTCTTGTTCTATTTCTTTCCAAGTTAGTTTATAATTATTGGACATACAAAAACTTTGAAACAAAGAGAGATTCTCCTCCAAAATAAAAAGTAAGCCTCATACTCCAATGATAATCATTAGAATACAAGGAT
This sequence comes from Wollemia nobilis, assembly GCA_028583015.1. Taxonomy (NCBI): domain Eukaryota; kingdom Viridiplantae; phylum Streptophyta; class Pinopsida; order Araucariales; family Araucariaceae; genus Wollemia; species Wollemia nobilis. Next base: position 1,479,528 of record JAQPPZ010001148.1, on the reverse strand, counting down.
TTAAATTATATCTATCATTATCTAATATGAGTATCATATTTTCTATAAATATTTTGTAGCTCTATAAGTTCATACTCTTAAAAAAAGATAATGCAAATGATGATTTCATAAAAATATGTACCTCCCTATTTATTTGAAGAGAAACTTTCAAAAAACATATCCCTAAAAAACAATAGTAAATAATTTTCTTACCTCGATGAAAATATCTATCAATTTTTTTCTAAAAAAAAATGTGATTTAAATAATGCCACTTCCCTATTCTAAAAAAGTTAACTTCACAAGCTTGTATCTCCATCAATACTACTTGGATTTATTCAAATGACCATTTGATTGAAGCTATTCAATTTTTTAATTAAATGGTTTAAGAATCATCTAAATGGGATATTTTTACACAAAGATATGGCTCTAAAAAATGAAATATTTTTTAGAAAAAATTAATAAAAATTTGTATTCCATAAAACAATTCACACTTTGCAAGAATCATTGCTATGATACAACCTGTTGTGAACCATTTATTCTAATAAATAAAAATACATCCACAATATGGTAAATATTAATTAGATTAAGCACAATAATTAATCCACATAAGATAATATTTGATAATACCCTTTAGGTAGGGCAACACCAATGTTATTCATCAAGGAACCATACCCTTATTTTGGTGCATCTACATGCTCTTTTAATAGATATTTCTATATTTGCCATAATTTTTTTTTTATTCCTATACTAGTTCCTTAACTTGTTCCCCTATCATAACTACTTCTTGTTTCTCCTTAAATTTTTGCTCCTTAACCTAAAAAAAAATCGTAATGTTATCTTGTTTTTCTTGTACCATAACTTCATGAACATCTTTTTCATATTAATATTATCAATACCTAAATACTCAAACCAAGGATAACCTACAATAGTATCCACATAATCCATATCAATAATACAAAATTTTGAATGTAAAACATATTTATCAATGGTAATTTTCAAATCTTCAAAAATATAAATATTCACACCCTCAATTTATGTCTTTAATTTTTGTTTCTTGAATCCACAAACTTTTAGCCAAATCAATATTGATTAAATTATACCTATTGTTATGGTTTACAAAATTAATAAAATTTTCCCTCTAAATGCAGCCATGAACCTATAAAATCAAAATTTTAGGTTCAAAAAAATCATTTTGATCACTATTTGGCCTATCTAGCACCAAAGTTGTGGTTCCCTTAGTTTGCAAACTATCATCCTTATCTTTTCCTTCTACAAATTTATTAAAGAAATTCAACTATATTTTAAATTTATTTTATTCATTCTAGAGCCTAGCTATCTTATTATGTGAGTTACATTCACTCAAGAATGCTTGCTCTATTTCTTTCCAAGTCATTTCATAATTATGGGCCATAAAAAACTTTGACACGAAGAGAGAGCTTCTCCTCCAAAATAAAAATTAAGCCTCATGCTCAAGCAATAATTAATAGGACATAAGTATTTAAATTATTTTCACCATTCTCTAACATCAATATCATCTTCTCCAAAAAAGTGTTGTAGCTCCATAAGTTCATGCCCCAATAAAAATAATGCAAACTAGGGTTTCATAAAAATATATATCCTTATTGATTTGAATCTAAAGTTATAAAAACATATCCTTCAAACACAACAATATATTATTTTCTTACCTCGAATGACACTTATATTAAATTTCATTATTTTGGGAAAAACAAGATTTGAAAAAAAAAAAAACAGCATTGCCCTATTCTAGATGGTTGACTTCATAGGGTAGTATTTCCATCAATACTACTTGGATTTATTCATATGACCACTTGATTTGAAGATCTTAAAATTTAAAACAAAATGGTGAAAGAATAATTTGAATAAAAAACTTTACACAATGATATGGTTCTAAAAAATGAGATATTTTATAAACAATTACCAAAAAAAATTAATCCATAAAATAAATCTAACTTTTCCAAAATCATTGCTTTGGTACCACTTGTTATGAACCTTTGTTTCTTATAAATATAAAGGTATACACAGTATGATATATATTGAATAAATCAACAATAATAATTAATACACACAAGACAATATGTGATAATACCCTTTAGGTAGGGCAACACCAATGTTATTCCTTAAGGAAGGAACCACTCCACAATATCTCCCAAAATGAGATCCTCTGTATGAGCCAATACTATTATAAGAGAATACTCAATATTATTTATAATTATTACAATGATAACATCCTTTCTTTATATACCCATATTCTAATGATATTTTGGGGACTTGACTCCTAAACCCTTATTTCACTCATTATTATAATATTATAATATAATATAACCAACCTTGGGTTATGTGTGGCTTAGTCCAAATATATATAATACCCTTATACAATCCATAATAATATAATTTATTATATCTTTGTGGTTGTTATCCTTTCATATTAAGTAATAAGGGGTATTCTACTACTTATCCATCATGATATACCCTAGTTATAACTTCACTCTATATTTATGTCTTAATGGTGTATGTGAGTAGACATTTATGCATGTTGTACATGATGAGTTTACACTCCAATTATGAATAAACAAATGCCTATAGAAATATGAATTATGAAGTACATCCCTTCTTGTTGTGTTTATTATTGGAAACCTTGATTTACTATATGACTTATGTTAATTGAGCATAGTGTTAGTAACAATAATATTGGATTTATGCACTATTTTTATTGATATCATTTATTTATAATTTTGATACAACTCATGTTGGATATACATAGTTTGATTGTTGCCATTCAAGTTTGTCAAGTATGGTCTTGTTTTATATGTTATTCCTATAAACAACTTATGCCTTTTTTACCTAGAGTTGGTTTAGTCAATCCATGCTTCCTATATGTTATCCTATTTAATGAGATACATGTCTATCTACCTATGGTCTAGATTTATCATAAAATTTGATGAACTATTTGTGCATGGTTTTACCTACTACATTCTAACTTATTATATCTATACTTGTTGGGCATCACCATTAAATATATTAGATCTTCTACACTTCAAAACCTAAGTTGATTTAAGCATGCCAAGACTTATTGGAAGTATGTTAAGTGATAATTCATGCTATATGTTTCCTAACATCCCTAAACCCTTGAGTTGAGAGATAATTTATGAAATATGTACCTAATACTTAGGATGAATTTGTTGTACTTTGACTAGGTTAAGACTTGAGTTGAGATATAACACATTAATGTTGTAGATGGGGTTGCTATACCTAGACTTATGGGAACTTGGATTTGAGGTATAAAATATGACTTATGCACCCTAAATTTGTTAATGTCCTAAATTATAGAATAACCATCCTTTTTTTATTTGACTTATTTGACTCCTTATACTAGGGTAAAACTTTAGGAAGTGGTACTGTGACTTGGTTGAAATGTGAGTAATAGAACAATTCTTGAATAAATACTTTATGACCTGTAAGGCTATATCTAATGTATGATGTAACCATCTTGCTTCATGACTTGGAAAATTTACACATAAGTTATTGTAAATGATTTTTTTAAAATTTTATTTTATTTTTATTAGCTCCACACTATACATTAGCCTAACAAGAAGAGGTAAAATTCAAGCTACTATTAATTATTTTCTATCACTTAATTTTATTTCTAGATGAAAAACATATTAGTATGGATTTGAGTTCTTACCTTGTTTGTGATTATTGAAAATAAATGGATTGTTGTGTACAGTTTAGATAGGAAGAGTTGTTCGTCATGAATTGTAGTACTTACCCTTGATATATCAATTATATTATCAATTGTGAATAAACTTGATGCAAAAGAGATTCTAGTATTGCTAGAGATAAGAGGGTTATTTGAATAAATATGATGCCCAAACTGGATAATTTTCCAACATAAAAAATAAAAAATTTATAAAGCATAAAGTTGGGTATTAATGATGGTTTCAAATTTATATATTTGTTTAATATGATGGAAATAACATAAAGTATAGTTTGTAAGTTATCTCATAACAAAATATTCATGCCAATTATAACAAGAGGGTTTAGTAATATCTAGAACATTTAGTAGATAGGTATTTGAATTCTTAAAAACCTTGAAAGGATTGTATAGGGTATATTTATTACCTTGTTGAGTCATAAGATGCCAAATTTGAAAGCTAACATGTAACATCATAATGAAACCTAGATATGACATGGATAATATAGATAGAGTAGTAAGGTATATTTATGGTTTATATATGACACTTGCAAATCAAGTTGAACATGGGTGAACACAGGGGCACCATGCTTGCTGAAAAGAAATGATATATGCTCAAATAATTTATAATAAAGTATATTCAAATAATATCTTAGATTGACATTTTTGATAGAGAATTAGGTTAAATTATGATTATATTTATCATTATGTTCATTGTACATGAGTTAATCACTTCATATAGATAGGATATATTGAGATGATTACATGAATATGTATGTCCAAACTTCATGCTTTCAAAATGCATCCTTTATATGTTAACATGTATGATAGGTGTGATATCATATTTATGGATTAACACATCTACAAGTTTATTTTTTGACATGTTAGTGCTATGTAATAGATCTACCAATTGAAAGGTCAATTCTCTTGAGTAGGTAATAAAACTAAAGTGGAATAGTTGAATATTCCTTAGCTAGGTGTAAATCACTTTGATGATAGTCTTCCTTATATCAACTTGTAGGTAAAGGTCAATGATATTCATTTTCAATTGAATGGATCATGAACACCTTATGTACCTAATTTATATTTGTTCACAAGACACACTAGTTGAGATCACTTGGAATTTGTCCAAGCTAGAGTTAATTATCAACAAATATAAATCCAAATAGATTGAAATAATATTTATCATGTACTTTATTCTGTCATGACTACAACATTTTCTTGTATTGCATTGATTGGATTGGAATAGTTGGATGTTGATTGAGTCCTTCATGAAGGTGAAATGATAATATTATTATTCAATACAATATAACAATGTGAAATTTATGACTACTATACAAAAATTGATATGCAACATGGTTTTCACAATGACATATAATATTGTTGCATATTGTAACAATGTTGTCCTAATGTTAGAGTAAGGATATGGATTTTGTATATAGTTGTTAGCACATAATAAATTATTGTCCACATTCTAATTACCTTGAGAATACTAAAATACATTGTGTAATGCTATTCTTGTTTCACAATTGTATTATTTTGTACATATTATCTATGGAATTTGTAAACACTTATATTTAATGAATGATATATATAAATAACTTGGATTGCAGAGTCAACAATAAGTTTATTTTATTCTATCCAAGTGTTATTGATTTATCTTCATATAATTCTAGATATATAAAAAATTAAATTTAAATTATTAACTTAGTGATTTAATATTCTTTTTTTTAGGTTTTATGTATAATATTCATTTAAATATTTTTAATGACTTATATGCTTGAGTAGTGGTTGGAGTCATGTTTCTTGCTCAATGTGTATCAATTAAACTAGCCACTTAGTTTATTAATTTTATGTACAAAAAACAATTTACCTTATGATTATCCTTGTCACACAGAAGTCTATATACATTAGGGGGTCATTTACTTTACTTAAGAAGGTATTCATCCATTCCAAACCTATATGAATTGAGTTAAAACATCTCTAAACTCTACATTCAAGCACGTATATAATATCCTACTAGTACTACCAATAGAATAGTATTAGGTTGTGTAGCTTAGTCAACTAATAACACTCCTCTATAAGGTAAGAGGACACAATTAGACTCAACCAAATGAGAACACCCAAACTCTACTTATGTTAACCTTTAATAGATATGACCAAGTACACTCCCTCTTATGTAAAAACATTATAGTCAAAATACTTTGAATATATTCACAAGTCTAGAATACGAGATAGGCTTGTTAAAACCCTTGCTAAAAGAGTCTTTTGAACTTATCATTCTTGTAATTTTACATTGTTGTACTAATAATGCATTTAAATTCTTTATTTTGGTGTCTAGAAGAGTTTTTTTTGTTGTAAAATTTTGGTCAACAATTATTCTTTAGACTTGGGATCTTAAAAAAAAGTGTACCATATCTTCTTGTGGTTACATCATATTCATTTTTCAAAATGAAGTTAAAGCATTCAACAAAATTTTCCCTTTACAAGTCCAAATATCAAACTAGAGTAATGGAGTGTGTTAAAAAATATTTCCCTATTGATATCAATGAGAGCACCTCAATTCTCTAACACAATTAAAATGTGTGAGAAAAGAGGTATCTAGCCTGAAGGAGGGAGAGCTAGAAAATTTTGAAAAGTAATGTCAACCAAACTTATAAAAGTTTTAGCATAATATAAAAAAATCCTAGAGAGCAAAGCAAAGTAGTAATCTATATTAGATATTTTTAGCATAAGGACTCAGACCAACTTCAAAGTTGTCTAGCATCCTTATATTTAGTAAGAAGAAAGCTTCAAAGGAAATAGTCATAACAACAACACCTCAAACTCAAGGATCTTAGCACAAAGGACACCTAGTGCTTTAGAGATGGGTAGCTACACCATGTAGCATCTATCAAAACTAGAAAGTGACAACCACTTCATCTAAGCATAATAGATGATCTTGTTATCATAATGTATAGTAGACAATGTACAAATTAGTCTAAAGAGGTCGAGTGGTGTCAGCTCAACCCAAGAGAATGCATAATCAATTTTATCCAATGATTGTATAGAGTAGTTAGATTTATTTTAACCTAGAAAAAACTATAAAAGGAGCAATCCTCTTCATGGTAAATGATTAGATATTTCAGTTTTTTCCTATTGTAGTATATTTTTATTCTACTCTAAACTAATCTGAAGTTATTTGACCTACCCCAATTAGTTTATAGAGAACTATTATCTTTTGTGATGTTTGCACTGCTTGAATTTTCATCTATGCTAAGATAGGAGTAAATTTTGTTAGGTTTCAAGTTGTATGGATTATTTTAATTTATATTTATGAGGAATTCTATTAGGATTGATGTTGTTTAGCTTAAATATATTAGATAATTTGAAATGTTAAATATTTTAATGCTTTTATTAGGTCTAATTATGTTGTGATTAGAGGAAAACCTATTATGTTTTAAGATGTGTGGATTATTTAAATTCATAGTTGAAATAAATTATGTTAGGCTCAAGACAATTTAGATTTATTTAATCAAAGTGTCAAGAATGTTGTAGCATCTATGTTTATTTTGGTTTCTTCATAGCTTCAATTGTAAAAATTATTAGGATTCCACTTGTACTAAGTAGCCTATGGTCATGAAACTCAAAATAATTTTGTTAGCTAAGCTCTAAATACATTTCAACCAATTCCTCTAACCTTTTTTTTTTCTGATTTTCAAAGAACCATAATTCTCTAGAGGTTGATCCAAAAGCATTTTTGGTTCATTCAATATTGACTTCAGTATAGGATGCATGTTTCATACCTAGGTGGATTAGAGGATCAAGAGTTTTTATGGATTTTTAAGCCTTAATACTACCATAAATATCATAGGTTAAGTATCATAGAATCAAATATAATATAGCCACAATACAATAAGGTCAATATAATTATATGAGTAGAATAATATAATAAAATTAATATGTAAATCAAGGCTTATAATAACTCAAATAGTATTTAATAATATGTAGAAATATGAATGTAAATAGCCTTAATGAACATGTACTAGGCATACAATATAACTTACAATATTAATTTCCCAAAATGTATACAAATCTTATTAACCTCCTTTACCTTACAAACAATGAGATATATGAATTATAGTCAATATCTCTATCTATGGAGAATTGTATCCATAATATAGTTATAGTAGTGTGACTCTTTGGATACTTGACTATTCCTCTCTATATGCCAAGTCTCATGACTCTTGGCTTATCTACTTGCCACTTTCATACTTAATGAATACTTGACACTATAACATATGCACATCTAAACATAACTCTTACTTCTATAACTTGCGCACTTTAATCTAAGATATTTGTACACATATTTACATTACATATTTGTTCTCATACATACAATACACTTGTGTACATAGACTCAACTTACACTTGCATTATAAATCACATGAAAATTATGCATTTTTTGCATATTACAACTTTATATGACACTTGTGCATTTCCTACACATTCACACTTACATTAAAGGGAAGTATAAGTCACACTCTAAACTATGAATCAACCATAATATATTATTTATAAATGTACCATGAAGGTACCATGGGGGTACATTAGCATGTACCAAATAATTTAATATACTCCAACGCCCCCATGTATTACATTATTTGGTTATTAAAGACTTTAGTATTCATTCATGATATTTGTATTTGTCTTCAATCTTCATGTGACCTTGCAATGTATGTGATCTTATGCTTGAGATCCATATTCTTATTTTACTTCTATTTTGATTTCATATTTAGATTCAAATTCATCTTCTTTAGTCTTTGTATCTTTAAGATTACAAACTTCTTGAACTCCCTAATTGTCAAAAAATTGATGTATGAGATTATTTCCTTTTTCTTGATCCTTTGAATCATTTAATAATTTATTTTCTTGTATAGTAACTTATGAACATTCACTTAGAGCATCATAATAAATTCCTAAGTTAGATGAACTTGGAATATCAATACTACATGAAGAATGAAATATCATTTCTAGAAATGATTCATCTATTTCCACTTTTTTCTTAAGATATTCAACCAAATATTTTTGTTTCAAATTATCATATTTATGAAGCTTAAGTGAATGTAGATGTATCATAATATTATTCTTTCCATTATCAATATCTTCAACAAGTCTTGAATGTAGATAGTATTCAAATGTTTCAAAAGTTTCATCTATAGCTTCACTATAGATTAATTTTGAAACTATATATCCTTCCTTCAGTTTTTTCAACCAAATTCTTAATCCCAAATTTTATGTCATTTGTTTAATTTTTTTTGATCATATGATGATATCCATAAAATTTATAGAGTTTGATTCCTTTAAAATAGACAACCTTATAACTCCTAGGTTTAAATAATTCAAAGTTTCTAATTTAATTCCTATAAAGTAGTAAACCTTATGTCTCCCTAATTTATAAACTAAAGATAAATTTTGCAAATTTTTAGAACTCAATGAAACTCATACTTTACTATTTAATCACTTGAATTTTTTTTAACTTGTTACTCCAAATAATTTTAACCCTATCTTACTACTTATCACTCCACATTAAATAGATTTATATAATATAAATATTCCAAATGATCCTCATACATCCTAAGTGGGATTGTAAGTAAATTTAGTAACCCTAACCTTTGCTTGCACTCATGCTAGCTTATCCAATGAATTCACTTGTTAAACCACTCCATTGTAATATAGCTCTTGTGATGTTCCTCATGCCACATTTTTAGTGTAGGCCTTATCTACTTACAATGTGATTGATGGAATTGTAGACATTAGAAACATATTTCACTTTCTATATGTTGCATAAATATTGAGATGTTTCACTTAAATTTTTACCTCTCCTTTGGATGTTACATGTTGATTGGTGGTGCTTAATAACTTTCTTCCTCCTTTGCATTTCTTTCCTTATTGGTGCTTGGTATATTTCTCCTTGTTTGATTCTCCTTCTCCTATGTTCCTTGATACCTGATCTTTTCTTCTTCCTCTATGTTGCTTCTCCTTATGTCATGTTGTTTTAGCTTCTTCTATGTTGTAGGTATGCATTCACTTTATACAATGCAATATTTCTTTGCTTTTGCTATATTTAAACTTTGATCTTTGTTCTTGTAGATCCCTTTTTTTATCTAGCCAAAATAATTTGTTACAATTATTACCATAGTGATAATATTTGTTTTCAACTAATGTCTTTCACTTTCTCTTTTATGAATTCTATATATTATCTGATGCTTATTACTCCTAGTATAACTCTTTATATTTTCTCTATGATGTCTATGATATCTTTTACTTTAAAAAATTTCTCATGTTAATGTGAGGTCTAAAAGTCTCACATTATACTTTGTTATTTTGGTATGGTTTTGAAAGGCACACTATTTCACTACTCTAGACTGATAAACCTCATGTTGTGCTATTGCATTGATATACATCTTTGACATCTTATATTTATAGAATATTTATCACTATTTAAACACTACTCTTTATGGACTATGCTTTCTTGCTTAAGCTCCTTTGAACACTATTCTATTTCTAGCATTATCAAGTTGCTTCTCTTACTTATGATTGAATGTTTTCTTTGGTAGTTATATTTTTTATAGATTTTAATACTCTATATTTTAATTGCTTTGGTGATGCTTGATCTCATCCAAGCTCTATTTATATTTTTTCTAAAATATGTTTGGTCTCTTCCAAACTTTGTTTATTTTTCTAAAATTCTTCTATTCTGCTTGGTCTCTTCCAATATTTGTTGATCCTTTTCTAAGCTATAAATTTATCAAGATCAAGAGGTTCTTCTCTTATGGTTGAGATTTATCAGACTTGAGCTATTCTATTCTATCAAGGGATTATTTTTATTCTCTATTAATACCTATTTTTTTCTCTATAAGGGTCTCTATTATTTTCTCTAAAAGATCCTCTTTTATTTTCTCTATAAGGGTCTCTTTTTTTCTATAAGGGCCACGTCTATTTTATATATAAGGGAATCTTTTATTTTTCTATTAGGGCATCTTCTATTTTAGCTTTCAGCTCTTATAAAACATATTCTAATCCAATGCTTGAAGCAATATAAAGTAATCTAGGTGATTCTTTATCCTTCTTTAAGATTAATGTATCAATATTTTATTTAAGTTCTACTTTCTTTTTATAATCTTATGAAGCTCTGAATTCTTCTCAATTCATTGCTATTTTTTTCTTTCTTTAAATATACTACTCTTAGAATATAAAACTCTTATCTTTCCTCTATAGGAAAATTCTCACACTTTTGTAGCTTAATATTTGTTGTAACTTTTTTTTTGAAATCAATAATGTCTTAGGTCAAACCTATGAACTCAGTATAATTGTCCTCCTTACTAGAGAATTCAATTTTAATATTAGGATGTCTTTCCTGAATGACCAACTTTCTTATAAGTTGGTTCTTCTAATTCATCAATATAAATGATATTTATTCTTCCTTGGTTTTCCTTCAACCTAGTGTAATGACCCTAGCATATTCTACTCAATATGACCTTAAAATAGAGTCTAAGTATAATTACTTTCAAAGTGGACAAACCCTTAATTGGGTTTATCAAACTAGATAAAACAAAATTCTAATAGTGGCTAAAATAAAATTTATCAATTTGGATAGAGTATGGTGTAGCTATTATACCATTTATGGATTTTTAAACCTTAATAATACCACAAATATCATAAGTTAAGTATCATAGAATCAAATATAATATAGCCACATTTGAATAACACAAGCTTATATAGAGAGGGGGGGTGAACAGTATAAGACCACTTTTTACTTTTCTTTCCCAAACAATATTATGCAATATATCAATGGCAATATCAATAGTAGTAATCAAAGCAATGCACAAATCACCACACACAATAGAGACACCAATTTAACGTGGTTCACCCAATGTGGGCTACTCCACGGAGAAAATATTTCACTAAAATTTTCTCAACAAATCTCTTGGGAATCCTTTCCCTATTACAATGTTTATGGACCTCTATCCAAAGGAGACACCAATCCCCTAATCAAGTTCATGGATCTCTATCCATAGGAGACACCAATCCCCTCAACGGTTTCATGGATCTCTATCCATAGGAGAACTCCTTCTCCTCTAGTTTGGTTGGTGATCTTCTAGAAGAACTACTGCCTCCACTACACTGGCTTATGGATCTCTATCCACTGAAGACTCCTACCCTCACTTAGAAGACCTATCTTCACTACCCTAGCTAATGGACCTCTATCCACTAGAGACTATTATCCTCTATACTCTGTCACCTCCAAAGCTTGCTCTCAACTCTATCTCAAATCTACACTAAACATAGTCCTTCGATCTAGCACAAATTTGCTCAATATCTATCTCTGATATGCACTAAACATAATCCTTTGATCTAGCACAAATCTGCTTCAATCTCTATCTCAGTCTGGTAAAATTTAATCTACACCAAACTCTATCCTCAAATATATCCTCAAGCCTTAACACAAAGCTTGACTCCAATCACAAATCAACTCTTTTAGATCTACCCCAAACCTTAACTCAAGGTTTGAACAAATCAATCAATCAACTCTGCTCTCAAGTCTTCTCAAAGACTTGTCTCAAATCTATCCAAAACGTCCTTCTTAGAACTTTTCTAATATGCTCAACAAGTCTTCACCAAGACTTATTCCAGTCTTCACCAAGCTTCTCAATCAAGTCCTCACTAGAACTTGTCCAATCTGCTCAAACAAGTCTTCACCAAGACTTACCTCAAATTGTATTGTAAGCTTCCATAAAAGCTTACTCAAATCAACTCAATCTATTATAGAAAACCTCTTCAATCACACAAACAAGTTTCACACAGAATCTTGTTTAATCTTATAGAAACATATAGAGAATGGTTAGAGACTCAATATGTTTCACACTCACAACAATGCTTAATCACTTTCAATATCTCTTGTTTTACCATAGAAACATATAGATAATGGTTAGAGACTCAATATGTTTCTCACTCACAAACACTCAATCACTTTCAATCTCTTTCTCAAATCAATTCAGAATATAGAACAATTTGTTTCATAGAACTTGAACTATCACTCCAATACTTCCAATCAACTAGGCTCAATCAACTCCACTCAACCAATCACTCAATGAAGCACTCCTTGCTTACAAACCCTAGTTCAAGCATATGAACACTCACTCAATTATTTCCAAAAATGATACTCATGATCTTTCATAAACCCTAGTTCAAGATAGTTCTCAACTTCACATAACAATGATACTCATGATCTTGCACAAACCCTAATCATGCATATGAAGGCTCATTCAATATTTCCAACAATGCTTATCAAACAAGGTTTTTATCATAAAATTTCACTCAAAAAACCTTTAACAATCAAACTCAACAATGCTTATCAAACAACCCTTTTCACTCCAACTTAGCATTCACAACATCCAACAATCACTCACAAGGAAGATGTGCCCATACCTTTTGTTTGATGAAGAATTAACCTCAAAACTTGTCTCAATCACAATTACTCTCTTTGCCAATCTCAAGGGTTAGATGACAAAATATCACTCTAACACTCCCTCAAAATATTTCACAATTACAAAAATTAATTAAACTCAAATACACCTTATTACTCCATCTTGAAATTAGCATTCACCAAAAACATACATAAAAATAAATCTCTTATTACACCTTATAACTCCACTTCTAAATAAATCAATCCACCAAACAATTAAATAAAAATAATCATTTAATTTTATCAACCTTATATCTCCCTAAGCTCAAAACTATACCACACAACCTTAGGAGCCAAAAATAATTTTTAATAAAAACTTTAGTACCTCTCAAAGTGCTCCGATGGGATTCGATCCCGAGTCGAAGCGCCTCCAGTGCTTTAGCCATGGCTGCCTAGCCGCATGAGCTAAGCACTCACGTGGGAGGCAAAAGCACCCATGACACTTTATCTCCTTCCCTGGTGCCAAAATCCAAAAGGACTTTGGCATCCACAATGCAAAAACCTCATGACTTTCCCCGCTATGAATCGAACGCAACACCTTGCATTCCTGAAAGTGCTGCCAACTACCGCTAGCCCACCTGGCTAGGTGGTGACAAGGCTTCCAAGCCTTCTCCCCTTTATGTTCTTGTTAACCGCCATGTGAGCAAAAACCCTTGCCTCTTATTCCATGTCTTTTGATATTTTTGCATGCACTTCAATTAATTCATTTGAAGGATAACTTTGGGAATACCAAAGCACTTGGTATAAATACCAATGTGCTCTCCTCCTTGGCATGTCGGTGAGTAGGAAAATAGTTGACGTCGGTGCCATTTGATTTATTTGTTTGCCCTTTGTAACCCTAACCTTAGGGTTAATTAAATTAAATTATAATTTAATTAATAATAAAATTATTATAATTAATTTATAATTAATTTAATAACTATAAGTTTAATTAAATTAAATTATAATGAAATTATTATAATTAATTTAATTACTTTAGGTCTTACCATTAGACCTTTAATATTATAATAAAATATTATAATATTATTTTTCTTGGGCCTTCTTATTTCTCCTGTAGACCTTATCTGACCACCTTGAATATTATAATGGGAGATATTATAATATTATTTCCCTTAGGTCTAGAAGCAATCTTTCTCTTGCACTGATTACTGAAACTGACTCTTGACATCCTTCCTCTTGCACTGCTCACTGAAACTGACTCTTGACATCAATGACAACAAATATTGCTCATATTTCCAACAATCTCCCCCTTTGTCATTGATGGCAACCCATTTACCTTTTACCATTTCTTTTACCTTTTCTGTTCTGCTCCCCCTAACTGAATGCTCTCCCCCTAACTCAAATCTCTCCCCCTTTGTCATCAATGGCAAAGGGTCACCTTTGGGGCTCGGGGCTAAGAATGAGACTCTTAGCTTAGCCCCTCCCCCACCTCCTCTTGAGGTGGTTAATTCTGGGGTGGGAGTATTTCTACTCCCAACATGCACTGATCTTTACCTTTGTCCACTTTCTTCCTCATCTGATCCTTCTGATTCCTCTGACTATTCCTGTTCTTGCTTGTCTCTGGAATTTTTGCTCTACACCACTTTGTTGTATGCCCATAATTATTGCACTTATAACACTTAATGTTGTTATTCCTTAGAGGTGCAAATGTCTTGGGATTTCTCCTGGTGAAGCCATATCCATTCCTGTCATGAACCCTGCAATTCACTGCCTTGTGACCAAACTGATTACAAGAGTAGCAATACCCTTGAAAAAGTTACCTATTTCTGAAACTTCCATATTCCTGTCTTTCATGTGTCCTGCACTGTGTAGCCTTGTGCCCAAACCTATGATATGAGAAGCATCATCCATTGAAACTACCTTGCCTTGACCTCATTGGTCTCTTAGTCTCTTCTACCCTGTGTTGCTTCCTGTTCCATCTGTTCCTCATTTGTGCATTGTTCCTTTCCTTGTTGAACTTTCTATTGTCCAACTCATCCTCAGAAGTCTCACTTTCTCTTACACTCTCTTCTTCTAAAGCTTCTTCTTCTTCAGAACTTGAGATTGACTCCTCTCCTTGTTTTCTTTGTACTTGTTCAAAACCAAGACCTATTTTGTTTGACGAAGATCTTTGTACTTTGATAATCTTATCCAAGTTCTTTGAGCTTCTTCCAAACTTGTGTAACTTGTCCTTAGACTCTTTTACTTCCTTCCTTAGTGAAGCTACCTCATGCTCTAACCTTTCACATTCTAAAACCTTTGCTTCTAACTTCTCTTTGAATCTCCTTGTCTTAGCTATTGAGTTAGTTAGATCCTCTATAAGCTTTCCTTTCTCTTCATCACATTCTTGAAATTTAAGCTTGAGTTTTGAGTTTTACTTTCTTACCTCCCTTAATGCATCAAGGGCATGAATAAGCTCACCCTCAAGATCAACTTCTCCTTTCTCTGATTCTTCCTCTATTTGTTTGCCTTTGGGATCATCTTCATACTTTTCTGACTTGTCTTCTATAGGATCACCTCCTTCTTCCTCTAATGCCATGAGTAGATTCTCTTCTGGTCCTTCAAGTGTATCTTCATATTCATCATCACTGAAACTGAATCCATTCCTTGTACAACTATCTTCAAGATGACCAAAGTTACCACATCTAAAACACTTGAGGATTATTGGTGACCTTTTCCTAACCACTTATTTTTCTTTTTCTAGAAATAGAACTTCATATTTATCATTATATAAGGAACTTTCATCACTATCACTTGAGCTCTTACCTACCTTGTCTGCATAGAAACTCTTCTTATGCCTTTGGAAAAACTTCTTTCCTTGCTTGCCTTGTCCATCCCTATTTTTATTTTGGTACTTATGTTTTCCTATTTCCCTGTTCTTATGATCCTATTTTTCTTCATCATTGCTATTTCTAGCCTCTGGAAAATCAGATGCATAATGACCATACTTTCCATAATGAAAACATCTAACTGATTTCGTACCTTTATACTTTCTTGAGTCCTTGTTCCTTCTACCATAATTTACTTCTTCATCATTGGATGACTCATTGCTTGAATCTGACTTCTTACCCTTTGTCTTCTTAGTAACTTTGAATGTTGCTTCTTTCTAGGGAATAGGTTCCTCTTTTATTCTTATCTCAAATGCTATGAGAATGCCATGTAATTCATCCCTCGTCAAAATATCAATATCTTTTGACTCTTCTATAGCTGAAATATTTTCACTAAACCTTTTTGGGAGTGACCTTAGAATCTTATCACACACATTAGGTTCTTTAACTTCAAACCCAAGTCCTTGCATGGAGTTGACAACCTCATCCACATGAAGTAGATATGCAGCAATGTTTTCCTCATCCTTCATTTTTAGGTCTTCAAATGTTCTCTTGTAATTTTACAACTTTACCCTTTTGACCTTTTTATCTCCTTCATATATGCCTTGCAACTTATCCCAAATTTCCTTTGCTGATGTGCAATGCATAACCTTTATAAACTCTATTTCACGTAAGCCCTTTTGAATTGCATTCATTGCTTTTGAATTGTAATGATGTAGAAGCTTACCATATTTATCTGTAGGTGGAGTTGCTGGTGGTATGTATCCATTCTCAACTACTTCCCATATTTCATTTCCAAGTGCCATTAGATGAAACTTCATCCTTGTACTCCAAAGTATATAATTATTCCCATCGAACAATGGTGTTGAATTCCCTGAAGATCCACTCTGAGAATCCATCTGTGTTCTTGTAAGATTTTCCTTCAAGTTGTTAAACTCTTTCGAAGGAACCCGCTCTGATACCAATTGAAGAACACAAGCTTATACTGAGAGGGGGGTGAACAGTATAAGACCACTTTTTACTTTTCTTTCCCAAATAATATTATGTAATATATCAATGGAAATATCAACAATAGTAATCAAAGCAATGCACAAATCACCATACACAATAGAGACACCAATTTAACATGGTTCACCCAATGTGGGCTACTCCACGGAGAAAATATTTCACTAAAATTTTCTCAACAAATCTCTTGGGAAACCTTTCCCTATTACAATGTTTATGGACCTCTATCCAAAGGAGACACCAATCCCCTAATCAAGTTCATGGATCTCTATCCATAGGAGACACCAATCCCCTCAACTGGTTCATGGATCTCTATCCATAGGAGAACTCCTTCTCCTCTGCTCTGGATGGTGATCTTCTAGAAGAACTATTGCCTCCACTACACTGGCTTATGGATCTCTATCCACTGAAGACTCCTACCCTCACTCAAAAGACCTATCTTCACTACCCTGGCTAATGGACCTCTATCCACTAGAGACTATTTTCCTCTATACTCTATCACCTCCAAAGCTTACTCTCATCTCTGTCTCAAATCTACACTAAACATAGTCCTTCAGTCTAGCATAAATTTTCTCAATATCTGTCTCTGATCTACACTAAACATAGTCCTTCAATCTAGCACAAATCTTCTCAATATCTATCTCTAATCTAGTACAAACCTATCCTCAAATCTGCACCAAACTTTTTCCTCAAATATATCCTCAAGCCTTAACACAAATCTTGACTCAATCACAAATCAAATCTGCTAGATCTTCTCAAAGACTTGTCTCAAATTTATCTAACAAGTCCTCCCTAGAACTTGTCCAATCTTCTCAACAAGTCTTCACCAAGACTTATCTCAAATATACTCAACAAGTCCTCACTAGAACTTCTCCAATATGCTCAACAAGTCCTCACTAGAACTTGTCCAATATACTCAACAAGTCTTCACCAAGACTTACCTCAAATCTGCATTGTAAGCTTCCACAAAAGCTTACTCAACTCAACTCAATCTATTACATAAAACCTCTTCAATCACACAAACAAGTTTCACACATAATCTTGTTTTACTTACAGAAATATATGGAGAATGGTTAGAGACTCAATATGTTTCACACTCACAACAATGCTTAATCACTTTCAATATCTCTTGTTTTACCATAGAAACATATAGAGAATGGTTAGAGACTCAATATGTTTCTCACTCACAAACACTCAATCACTTTCAATATCTTTTTCAAATTAATTTAGAATATAGAACAATTTGTTTCATATAACTTGAACTATCACTCCAATACTTCCAATCAACTAGGCTCAATCAACTCCACTCAACCAATCACTCAATGAAGCTATTCACTATGCTTACAAACCTAGTTCAAGCATATGAACACTCACTCAATATATTTCCAACAATCCTTAGTCAAGACAATCTCACATAACAATGATACTCATGATCTTTCACAAACCCTAGTTCAAGATAGTTCTCAACTTCACATAACAATGATACTCATGATCTTGCACAAACCCTAATCATGCATATGAAGGCTCATTCAATATTTCCAACAATGCTTATCAAACAAGGTTTTTATCATAAAATTTCACTCAGAAAAACCTTTAACAATCAAACTCAACAATGCTTATCAAACAACCCTTTTCACTCCAACTTAGCATTCACAACATCCAACAATCACTCACAAGGAAGATGTGCCCATACCTTTTGTTTGATGAAGAATTAACCTCAAAATCTATCTCAATCACAATTACTCTCTTTGCCAATCTCAAGGGTTAGATGACAAAATATCACTCTAACACTCCCTCAAAATATTTCACAATTACAAAAATTAATTAAACTCAAATACACCTTATTACTCCATCTTGAAATTAGCATTCACCAAAAACATACATAAAAATAAATCTCTTATTACACCTTATAACTCCACTTTAAATAAATCAATCCACCAAACAATTAAATAAAAATAATCATTTAATTTTATCAACCTTATATCTCCCTAAGCTCAAAACTATACCACACAACCTTAGGAGCCAAAAATAATTTTTAATAAAAACTTTAGTACCTCTCAAAGTGCTCCTAATGGGATTCGATCCCGAGTCGAAGCACCTCTAGTGCTTTAGCTATGGTTGCCTAGCCACGTGAGCTAAGCGCTCACGTGGGAGGCAAAAGCGCCCATGACGCTTTGTCTCCTTCCCTGGCACCAAAATCCAAAAGGACTTTGGCGTCTACGATGCAAAACCTCATGACTTTCCCCACTGTGAATCGAACGCAACACCTTGCATTCCGAAAGTGCTACCAACTACCGCTAGCCCACCTGGCTAGGTGGTGATAAGGCTTCCAAGCCTTCTCCCCCTTATGCGCTTGTTAACCACCACGTGAGCAAAAACCCCTTGCCTCTTATTCCATGCCTTTCACTATTTTTGCATGCACTTCGATTAATTCATTCGAAGGATAACTTTGGGAATACCAAAGCACTTGGTATAAATACCAATGTGCTCTCCTCCTTGGCACGTCGACGAGTAGGAAAATAGTCGACGTCGACGCCATTTGATTTATTCGTTTGCCCTTTGTAACCCTAACCTTAGGGTTATTTAATTAAATTATAATTTAATTAATAATAAAATTATTATAATTAATTTAATAACTATAAGGTTAATTAAATTAAATTACAAATTAATTTATAATGAAATTATTATAATTAATTTAATTACTTTAGGTCTTACCATTAGACCTTTAATATTATAATAAAATATTATAATATTATTTTTCTTGGGCCTTCTTATTTCTCCTGTAGACCTTATCTGACCA
Source organism: Wollemia nobilis (assembly GCA_028583015.1). Classification (NCBI taxonomy): domain Eukaryota; kingdom Viridiplantae; phylum Streptophyta; class Pinopsida; order Araucariales; family Araucariaceae; genus Wollemia; species Wollemia nobilis. The sequence goes on along the minus strand of JAQPPZ010001148.1, from coordinate 1,459,717 downwards.
CCTTGAATATTATAATGGGAGATATTATAATATTATTTCCCTTAGGTCTAGAAGCAATCTTTCTCTTGCACTGATTATTGAAACCGACTCTTGACATCCTTCCTCTTGCATTGCTCACTGAAACTGACTCTTGACATCAATGACAACAAATCTTGCTCATATTTCCAACAATATTATAATAAGGCCAAGATAATAATATAAGTAGAATATTACGAGCAAATTAATATGTAAATCAAAGATTATAATAACTCAAATAACATTCAATAATATGCAAAAATATGAATGTAAATAGCCTTAATGAACATGTACTAAGCATGCAATATAACTTACAATATTAATTGCAAAAAATATATAGAAGCTTTAATAATCTCCTTTCTCTTACACTCATAAAATGAGATATATGAATTATAGTCCATATCTCTATTTATGGAGCATTATATCCATAATATAATCATAGTAGTGAAGAAACACACACTTATACTGAGAGGGAGGGTGAAAAGTATAAGCAAAAGTTTTCTTTCCACAACAATAACTGCAATAATATGAATGCCACAATGAATCAATGCAAAAAAAAACATGACACACACAAGAGACAAGGATTTTACGTGGAAACACCCTTTCGGGAGAAAACCACAAAAAAATATTTATTTTATTATTTCAAAATATTTATAGGCACCAACCCACAGGATACACCAATCCCATTATACAAAATGTAGGCACCAACATATGGGAAACACCAATCCCCTTTTTCAAAAATGTAGGCACCAACCTATGGGAGACACCACCTCAAATCTAAAGGCACCAACCTTCAAATACAAAACTGATCAACAATATTACACAAGTATGCTAAAAAATCTGATTATTAAAGGCATCAGATTTTATTTTCAAATCTGACCAAACACTTCACTCAAGTCTTCTTGGATCTGCACTCTAATATCTGCTCATCAAGATAATATATTTTTTTGCTTTTAGTCTAATATGGTGCAACCAATTCTTCAACGTGGCATCAAATTTTGTTTAGGGTAGCTGCAATGTCCAAATGAAAAACTCAAATATAAATAGTCATTTTGTAAGACTTATATTTGAGCAATCAAAATGGGTCTGGGCATCATTAACCTTTGCCCACAAATTGAGCAACACAAGAAAAGAAAAGAATAATATTCAAAACATTTACAAATATTTTAACAAGAGTGACTATCAGGTTGAGCACCACCCTAGCTTGTCAAAAATCATTCCAAAGAGTGTAATTCATCTTACTATACATATTAATTGTAGATGTGGTTCACTTAGTACATCATGGCTTCAACTCATTGGTTGTGATACATGCAGAGACTCCCTCCCAATGCTCTATATTTTTGGCTATGATCACATAACACATCCCTAGTCTAATGATAGAAAAACCTCTACATCCTTCAATAGCTAGCCTCCTTGTTGGATCACACCACATTTGCTATCCGTCACCAACAACTATCCATGTAAGCCTTATGCAACACCATGATGATGTTGCACTCACCATGATTTCTAGATGTGGTAATTTTCTTCACCACAGCACCTCAGCCGCGACCCTCATGCAACTATTATTTTAAATATCAAGCTTAGAGCTTCTCAGATCATTGAATATATTTTTGGTGACATCATACACTGGTTAATGCCCATCATTGTTGTGAAACTTATCTACAGCTGATGTTTCCCCAACCTCATTGGCCATGTTGAGTCATCCAGATCTGCACACCACTAGGAAGCTCCACGCCAGTGCCATGCTATTCAAACCCATTGTTTGTGCTATCTGTAACTATCACAGGAAAAAACCATCATGACCACCTCAACTCATATATCTCAAATACTATTGAGTGAAAATCGTGATTATGAAATGAATTATGGCCTATATTTATATGCAATTTTTTGACACCCAATAGGTTGGTCCACCTTTTTAATTCCACTTTATATTATATTTTTATTTTGATTTAAAACAACACTTTAATATATCACTTTGGTTGTACGCCCTTCACTTCACATTAATATTCAAACTTTATCTTCACATTAATATTTAAATATTATGGCATTAATATTTAAATAAAATATTAACCCTTGAAACTCTTCTCTCTTGACTAATTTACCCAAAAAAATCAAGTTAGCCTTTGACATCAATGACAACTTAATAGTGAATAATTCTAACATTCTCCCACTTTTTCATTGATGGCAACCCTGCAAAGAAATTGTCCTTTACTACAATAGGATCACAAGCTGCTCCCCTTTACTAAAATTTCAAAATTTTCCTCGTTACGGATTTTCTTCGCCTTTGACATCAATAGCAAAGAATTCTTAAAGCTAAAGGATAAGGTACTGGACAACTTCACCTTACTAACTGCTCTAGCTGAGATGTTCAATGATGATATGAGAGTGAAACTACTCCCAAATTACCTTTGAGTTACTCAAATGTCTCCTTTGGATGTGTCTTGGTAAATATGTCAACAATTTATTTCTTTGTAGCAATGTATTCCAACTTGACTTGTTGATCAGTCACTTGCTCTATCAAAAAGTGATACTTGATCAAAATGTGATTGGTCCTTGAATGTATCACCGATTTCTTTAAAATATTTATGGCACTTGTATTATCACAAAGCATAGAGATAAGATGATCATGATCTACTTTGGAATCACTTAAGGTTTGTTTCATCAATAGAACCTGTGTGCAACAAGTAGTTGTTGCAATGTACTCCACCTCTGAAATAAATATGAATATTGATGCTTGTTTCTTACTTAGCCAAGAGACCAAATAGTCTCCAAGAAAAAATTCTCCTCCACTTGTGCTTTTCCTGTCATCCACATTGTTTGTCAAATCTGCATCTGTATATGCAGTGAGGATGAAATTATCACATCTGGTATACCACGGTCCAAAATCTATAGTTCCTTTCAAATACTTAAATATTCTTTTTACTAGCTTGTACATGTGTTTCATTTGGTGCAACTTGAAATCTTCCCACCAATTTGACTTCCTACATTATATCCAACCTTGTAGCTGTGACATACAGTAAACTTCCAATCATGGATCTATACAATTTTTTATTAGCCTCAGGAGACTCATCATATTTACTTAACTTACATCCTGTAATCATAGGGGTACTCATAGGATTGTAATCCTAAATCCTAATTTTTTTTAATATTTCTTTTACATACTTGGTTTGAGAGAGAAATATACCTTTATCTGACTATGAGATTTGCAAACCAATAAAGAAGGATAGCTCACCAAGCATTGACATCTCAAATTCACTTTGCATACATTTTGCAAATTCCTGACACATCTTGTTATTACTACCTCTAAAAATGATGTCATCCACATAGACCACTACAATTAACTAGTCATTTCCTTCATTCTTGATGTACATGTTGTTATCATCTATACCTTTTTTGAAGCCCTTTTCTTGGAGGTATTTATTCAACCTTGAGTACCAAGCCTTGGGGTCTTGCTTTAGTCCATAGAGATACTTCTTAAATTTGCATACATAATCCAACTTGTATGTTAGACTAAAACCATATGGTTGATCAATGTATACCTCTTCCTCTAAGTAACCATTAAGAAATATTAATTTTACATCCATTTGGTACACTTTGAAGTTTATGAAACTTGAAAATACCAAGAACATTCTTATGGCCTCAAGATGAGCAACAAGATCAAATGTCTCTTCAAAATTAATTCCTTCAACTTGTGCATAGCCTTTGCACATAAGTCTTGCTTTGTTTCTGATAACTTGACCATCTTCATTCAACTTGTTTTTGTAGACCCATTTGGTGCTTATTACGTTCTTGTCTTTTGGGCATGGGACAAGTTCCCAAGTCTTGCTCTTATCTATTTGATATAACTCTTCTTCCATTGCCTTAATCCAATATTTATCTTCACTTGCTTCATTGAAATTATTTGGCTCAACTTTAGATAGTAAATATAAGTTGGCATGTTCACCTGTACCTATTATTTTCCTACTTGTTTGTATCTCATCTAGATTCCCAATAATAAGATATTCCATATGATTTTTTTGCACATATCTAGATGGTGTTTTAGGTGGTGCCTTGAATGGTATTTTTGGGGTTGTTCTTGAGGGTGTCCTCTGATTCTCAGCTTCTTTAGTTTCTTCATATTTACAAAACTTTCCTTCTTGATACATGATCTCTTGAGTTGGTTCTATTAGATATATTTCTTCATCAACTCTTAAATTTGCACTTTCCACAACTTTATGCAATATTTTATTGTAGCATCTATAGGCTTTGTTCTTTGAAGAGTATCCAAGGAAGATATTCTCATCACACCTAGAATCAAACTTGCCAAAACATTTTTCATCTCGTTTAGTGTAGCATTTACTTCCAAATATTCTAAATACTTCACAGTAGCTAGTCTTCCCTTCCAAAGCTCACACGGAGTTTTGTGGTGATTTAATCTTACTTGAGCTCTATTGATGATATAAACTATATGGACCGACTCTATCCAAAAAGCATTAGAAATCTTAGACTCATTTAGCATGGCCCTAGACATACCTTGAACAGTTATGTTCTTCCTTTCACTCCATTCTACTATGGAGTTCTTGTTGTTGAGTATTATATTTTGATCCCATGTTGTTCACAGAATTTTACAAATTTATTTAAATTGAATTCACCTCCTTTATTTGATCTTAGACACTTGATATTTTTATCAATTTCATTTTCTACAAGTACCTTGGATTCTTTGAAACTTTCAAAGGCTTCTGATTTTTCTTTTAAGAATGTTACCCAAGTCATTCTAAAATAATCATAAATAAATAAAATGAAATAATTCTCACCTTGTAAGCTATTTGTCCTTGTAGGTTTGCATAGATCAGTGTGAATTAGCTCCAAAGCTTGTATGAAGAGAATTACTTTGATTTAAAACTTGATTTTGTTTGCTTACCCTACTGGCATTGTGCGTAAATCATGCTTGGGGGTTTGGCTATCTTGAAAAAATATCTGACTACCTATTTTTTGCTTATTTTCACCATGTTGTCAAATATCAGGTGGCCCATTCTCTTGTGCCATAACCAACTCTCATCCTCTTTTGATAAAAAGTATTTTTCTCCTTTCATTTTGCTCAACATGTAGAGATTATTTGCAGTTTTACAGGTGTTTGCAATAAGTTTTCCTGTCTTGGATTTCATGATCTCACATCCATTTGGATGAAATGTGAGTGTATGCCCTTGATCACATGGTTGGATCACACTTATAATATTGTGCTTCAATCCTTCAACATATAACACATTCTCTATCCTTGATTTTCCATTACTCAGGCTCAAGGTTCCCTTTCCAAAAAATTTGGCAAAAGCATTATCACCAAATTTCATTGTGCCTCCATTTATTTCTTTGAGAGAGAAATTTTCTTTTGTCACCCATCATATGGCTTGAAAAAACACTATCAATTTACCTCTGATTTCTTTAATTTTTCACATGAAGAGCTATTTGTATCAACATAGACTTCTCATTTTCTTGTTCCATTTTATTTTTTCAAACTTTGGGAGACATATCCTTTTGAATAGTTTGACCATCCTCCTTCTTTCTTGATTTTGGAAGTTCATGGAACACCGTTCTACACCATTTAGCTATATGCCCAAAAATATTGCATTCGTAACAAATTATGTTTTAGTCCATAAGAGGTGCAAATAAATTGAATAGGCATTTAGCTATATGCCCAAAATTATTACATTTGTAACAAATGATGTTGTAGTCCATGAGAGGTGCAAATAAATTGAAATTCCTCTTGGTGAAACCAAAATCATTTTTAGCATGGACCCTGCAATGTATAGCTTTATGACCAAATTGGTGACATGAAAAACAATAACCATGGAAGAAATATTGAAATCTGCATGATTGCCTTGGAGGATATGACTACATGGTTCTCTTATTGTTGTTTCTGTGACGGACCTTGTTCCATGATGATGATTTATTTTCTTCCTTCTTGATGCTTCCACCTCTCAACACATCAGTATGTCTCAAGATCATATTTAAATGCTTTAGTTTATGCCTCTATTCCTTTTTATCTTGAATCCTTTTATTGCTTTTTACTTTCTTCAAAACCAAATCCAGTATTTATAACCAAATATCTTTGTGCTTTGATAATATCATCCAATATTTTTATGCTTTTCTTAAACCTAGTATTTTGCTATAGCTTATAATTATATTTTTCAACTTCCTTCCTTAGAGTGTCAATATCATGTTCTAGTTTATCACATTCTAATACTTTTGCCTTTAATTGCTCAGTCATAACTTCTTCAATTCGATTTGCCGCTTCAATTTTAACTTTTAAGTTGATGAGATCTTGTGAAAACTTTAACTTTGTCTTCTCATTCTCTTGTACTTGTATCTTCAATCTTAAATTCTTCTTTCTAATCCTCTTCACCTCTTCAAGAGAAAAAATATGTTCCTCTTCTATGTCAAATATGGCTTCCTCTTAATTTTTTGGATCTTTCTCCCTTTTTTGATTTTTGAAAATAGGAGCATATTCTTCCACCTCCATAGCCATAAATAGGAATTCTTATTTTTCACTATCATAGATACTTTCATCATTGTTTCTGGAAGAACTGCTTTTATTTTCAATATAAAGACTCTTATTGTGCCTTCAAAATATCTTCTTCTCATGCTTGCTTTGACCGTACCTCTTTTTATTTTCATGATGATATTTTCTTTCCTTATTTTTCTTGTATTCCTCTTCTTATTTACTGCTACAACTTCTTGCTTGTGGGAACTTAACTGCATAGTGACGAATGTTCCCATAATTAAAATATTTAAAATTATACTTACCTTTGTGTTTACTTGATCTCTTCTTATTCCTTCGCACAAATTTGGCTTCTTCTTTGATACTTGATTCTCCATTTGACTTTGGTTCCTTATTATTTATCTTATTTGAAACTTTAAATGTGGTCTCTCGTTTGGATGTTTGATCTTTTTCAATCCTCATCTCATAGGTGTAATAATTCCATGTAGCTCATCCATGCTTACAGTCGTTGAGACCTTCACATCAAACCTCATGGGGAGTGACCTTAAGAATTTCTAAATAATAATAGGGTCTTCAATATTTTCTCCAAGTCCCCAAATGGTGTTGATAATTTCATCAACACGAAGTAGATATTTGGCAATATTTTCCTCATATTTCATATTTAATTCTTCAAACTCCCTCCTATGGGTTTGAATTTTTGCCATTTTAACCTTGTCATCTCCTTCATATATTCTTTTTAACTTATACCATATTTATTTTGCAGAGGTGTAGTGCAGAGGTGGTATGGTTTGTAGGTGGTTTGAACCCATCCACAACTGATTACCATATATCATATCCATGTGCCATTAGATAGGTTTGCATCCTCAAGCTCCAGAAAGCATAGTTACTTCCATCAAACAATGGAACCCTGCTTGATGAAAAACCTTCTTGGTAAGCCATGTGTGTTCTTGTAAGATCTTCCTTCAAACAGTTAGACTTTCACGAAGGAACCTGCTCTAATAACAATTAAAGAAATATACACTTATACTAAGATGGGGGTGAAAAATATAAGCTAAAACTTTTCTTTCCACAATAATAACTACAATAATACGAATGCAATAATGAATCAATACATAAAAACACCACACACAAACAAGAGAAGGATTCTATGTGGAAACACCCTTTTGGGAGAAAACCACAACAAAATATTGCTTTTATTATTTCAAAATATTTGTAGGCACCAATCCATAGGAGACACCAATCCCCTTATACAAAATGTAGGAACCCACTTATGGGAGATACCAATCCCATTTTTCAAAAATATAGGCACCAAATTATGGTAGACACCAATCTCATTGAGGTACCAACCTCATATTGAAAGGCACCAACCTTCAAATACAAAATTGATCAACAAACTTACATAGGTCTGCTCTAAAATATGATCATTAAAGGCATCAAATTCTATTTTAAAATCTGATCAAAAACCTCACTTAGGTCTTCTTGGATATGCACTCTAATATTTGCTCATCAAGATATTATATATATTTTTTTCACTTTTAGTCTAAGACAATGCAACCAATTCTTCAACGTGACATCAAATTTTGTTCAGGGTAGCTACAACATTCAAATTAAAAACTCAAATATAAATAGCCATTTTGTAAGACTTGGATTTGAAGCAATCAAAATGGGCCTGGGCATCATTAACCTTTACTCACAAATTGTTGAATCGTGTGAATTTTTTAAACTTTTGCAAAAAAATTATCAAAATATGGCGATTTTTTGAAAATTTTACACATAAATTATAAATATTTTGGGGCACTTTTGACCTATTAAATCATCCTAAAACTTCATAAAAGCACCACCATTATATCAATCTCAAAAAGATATTTTTGACGAGTACAAATATGCCTATGTTTGGATATATATTGATGCCTAAAACTATGAAATTATTGTCAGTCACTCTCTGCCAATTGCCTAGTGTCAGTCACCTTGTGATAATCACCTTGTATCATTCACCACATGGTGACTGTCACAAGGTGACTAACATAAGGTGACTGTCACAATGTGACTAACACCAGGTGACTAGCAAAGGGTGACTAACAATAATTTCATAGTTTTAAGCATTAATATATATCCAAACATAGGTATATTTGTACTTGTTGGAAAGCTCTTTTTGAGATTTATCTAATGGTGGTGTTTTTGTGAAGTTTTGAGATGATTTAATAGGTCAAAATCTATTCCAAAATTATATTACTTTCTCACTAGCATATTTGGGGTCACTTTGACCTATTAAATCATATTAGAACTTTATAGAAACACCACCATTAGATCAGGATCAAAATGAGATTTCCAACAAGTACACATATGCCTATGTTTGGATATATAATGATGCCTAAAACTATGAAATTATTGTTAGTCACATTGTGTCAATCGCCTTGTTACAGTCGCATTGTGTACAAGGAAAATGTAATAAGGCGATTGACACAAGGTGACTAGCAGAGGGTGACTAACAATAATTTCATAGTTTTATACATCATTATATATCCAAACATTGGTATATGTGTACTCATTAGAAAGCTATTTTTGAGCTCGATCTAATGGTAGTATTTTTATGAAGTTTCAAGATGATTTAATAGGTCAAAATATATCCCAAAATGACATTACTTCCTCACCACCATATTTGGGGCCACTTTTGACCTATTAAATCATCTTGAAACTTCATAAAAACACCACCATTAGATCAAGCTTGAAAAGAGATTTCCAATGAGTAAAAATATGCATATGTTCATATATATATTGATGTCTAAAACTATGAAATTATTCTTAGTCACCATGTACTAGTTGTCGTGTGTTAGTCACCTTATGATAGTCACCTTGTGTCAGTCACTTTGTGATAGTCACCTTGTGTCAGTCACCTTGTGACAGTGACCTTGTGATAGTCACCTTGTATCAATCACCTTGTGACAGTCACCTTGTTCCAGTCACCTTGTGTTAGTCACCTTATGCTAGTAACTGTGGCAAATGTACATTGGTGATCCACCTTTCCTTCTAGGATGTACCTTATGTTATGGGTCAAGGCTTCCACTACAATTTTTAAAATGATCTTGCCATAAATTGCCATGAATCCTCATTCATCTATCGTATCAAACACAAATTTGATCCCTCCATTACATTTTATGTACTGTGGAAACTTGATCAAGTGTGAATATGACCTCCATGTCCACTTGAGAGAAACTTGAGGGTGAACATGATTATTTGTCTTTTTCCCACTCTCTAACTTAGTCGGTCCTCAGTGTCTATGTCTGTGTGGCTACCCACATCCATGTCCATGTGGATGTCCCATCTAGGCCATCCAATTTTGGCTCAAGATATGAGCTTGTGATCCACCCAAATAAGCTCTGGTATAGTTGAACCCATGGGTGATGCATGATCTGCTCTTTCTATCTAAATGGCCTTTAAATCTACATTCACAACCATCAATACAAACTCAACAACACTACTCTCTAAATTTTATTTTCCAAGTGAACACCTCCAATGTTTGTTCCTTGTGTCTCGTCCATTCCCATGGTAATGGATCATATGGTTCTCTACAAAATTTCTCCTTTAATGCTACCTTATCTATCTGTGTGCTATTTTAGGACCATGATAAAACCAGTGCTTAGTTCTAACTTTCTTTGCCCTCATTTCCTACTGTAACTGAGGTGAAACCACTCCTCATGGCTTCAGTGGGTGTCAATATCTACAACTAGAAATGTCGACTACACTATCGCATCCAAAATTTACCATTAGTTTGTATAGGGCTCCATAAAAAATAGTTTTTTGTGTTATCAACAACTAGAATCCAGGGGAAAAAACGTGATTTTTGAGCTCTGGCGATTTGGCGGGAAACCTTCTGAACTGCCGACGGCCGAGTCTCTAGGGTTTCAGTTCGGAAACCTCTTCCAGAGTATTTGGGGGTTTGCTGCTGGTTTTTGTTCTAGGATCTTTCGGTGTCCCGGGAGGGCCCAATGGGGTCTCTTCCAGGTTCTCTCGAGGGGAAGAAGACCTCTTATGCGGAGATTTTACGAGAAAATCCTGCGTCTTCCTCTGTTGATGCTCAGCGGAGTGCCTTCCATCTGCTATCCAAGAATGCGGGCAAGGGTTCTCCTGGGCATAGAATCAATGGATGTCTCCCGCAATCTGCGTCAAGACCAAAAATAGTCATCGAACCAGAGCTGGTTGAAGACACGATAAACTATCGGGCCACTCATGATCTGATCTGCAAGTTCATGGGCATTCGACCCACCCCGCACTTTTTGCATTCCTGGGTGAGACAAAACTGGGAACCTATCGGTGAGTACTCCTTATGGCCCATTAGCAATGGGTATTTTATTATTAGTTTTTCTTCCTTAATGGATAGAAACAGAGCATTTGAATCAGAGAAGAGGAGCCATGGCCCGACAGGGTTATTTGTCCAGCCGTGGAGAGCGGGTTTCGACCCTCGCATTGAGCCCACGGCTGTCCCGGTTTGGATCCGGCTGTATGCTCTCCCGATGGAGTTTTGGGGTGAGCAGATTCTTGAATTGATAGGCAACTCTCTAGGTAGATTTTTGGGAGTATCTAAGGATACCATTGAAGGAAATACTGCTGTTTATGCAAGAATTTGTGTAGAATTGGATATTAGTCAACCGCTACCAGCTGAGATGGAACTGGAGTTAGCAGGACACTCCTGGATACAGCAGTTAGACTATGAAGCCCTACCTTTCCGATGTAGAGTCTGTCATTTGCATGGCCATTTGGCAAGGTTCTGTCCAAATATCTTGAGCACCAAAGTGGATGCTCCACAGGGAATGTCAAATCGCTCCCGAGGAGGTAAGTCCACTTCGGTCAAGGAACCACCTGTCATTCCCCTGGGTTCTGAGGGCCAGAACGATGGCTTTGAACAGCAGAAGAGAAGAAGAAACAAAAAGAGAAATGGTAAGGAGCAAGCTCTTCCCAAGCCAACCAACCGGTATGAAATCTTCAAATCTCTTGTGGATCAAGAAGACCAACCTATGGAAGGAGCAGATGGGATCCTTGAGGATAATATCATCCTTACTCATGCTCCTCCTTCAGCAACCCCTGTCCTTGAACAGGTGATTGACTCCTCTGAGACTTTGCAGCAAGAAAACCCCGGGACTCTGGTAATCCACTCCCCAGTTCATCCTCGTTATTAAAGATGTTACCATGGGAATTGCAGAAAAGCTCAGAGAAAGACCAGCTCTTGGAATTTCCCAGGTGGAGAAGAGGTCAAAAAATAGTAATTCCCAAGGGGTGGGCAGGAAATCCAATAAGGATCTAATTGCAGTGCAAGGGGATAAGCTAATCAATGGAGGATTGGCGAGAACAATTGATTCGTATTGCTCCCAAGGTTTCCAATGATTATTCAATCTTGGAATGTGAGGGGTTTAAACAGTAGAACCCATCAATCTGTTGTTCAAAGACTTTTAGAAAGAAGTAAAACAAACTTTCTGCTCATTCAGGAGACAAAAATGTCATTAGACCTTATGAGTAAAACTGTCAGTCGAATCTGGAGGGGTGTGGCCATATGGCGATGGTCGCTCTTGGTGCCTCGGGAGGGATTGCTACTCTTTGGAATCCTTTGGCGTGGATAGCAATAGAACATATAGCCTGGAGAGGGGTCCTAACATCTCTTTTTAAGAATATAGTTACAGCTGAACAAGTCTTAATTACAAATTTCTATGGGGCTCAGAACACCGATGGTCAGCGGTTTCAATGGAAAGCTGTTCAAAACATGAGGTCCTCCCGGGAAGATTTTGATTGGATTATTGCTGGGGACTTCAATGCTAAATTATCCGCTAGAGATCAGGAAGGTGGCATCCCTGTTCTGGATACAGGGGACCGGTTGTTTATTGCCCAAGTCCAGGCCTTTAACCTTGTTGATATCAAAGGCCCTGGTACAAACTTTACCTGGACTAATAAGAGAAGAGAGCCATACAAGAGGAGGGTTAAGCTTGACAGGTTTTTGGTCTCGGAGGAAGCTTATGTTAGATGGAATATCAAATTCCAGATTTTGGAGGGCCCTGTCTCCGATCACTCTCCCATTTTGTTGGAGGGAGGGACTATGTCAGGGAAGTATTACAAACCTTTTAAATTTGAAAATTTTTGGTTGCAAAAAGAGGACCTACGAAGGAAAATTCCACAGTGGTGGGAAGAAGGTCGTCTCCCTTTTGGAACAGCTATGTTCAAATTTCATAAACAACTTCTCTTTGTTAAGAGTAAACTAAAACAGTGGAAGCAAACTAACAAATCTGATTTCCAGCTCCAACGGGCTCCCTTGTTGGACAGATGGAATGAGGTGCAAAAACAATTCAGAGAAGGAATTATTTCTGAGCATCTTAAATTTGAGGATGACGCTTTACGCAAAGCAGCTTGAGGACATTGATAATCAAGAAGAGATCTACTGGAGACAGAGAGCAAGAAATACTTGGCTATTAGAAGGAGACAGAAATACTAAATTTTTCCATCGCTCTGCCTGTGCTAGAAGGCAATTGAATAACATGGAGTTCCTTCAAGATGAGATTGGAAACTCTTTTGACACTCTCCCTGATATGCATTCCCTCTCTATGGAGTACTTCTCAAACCTCTTCAAGGAAAGTATGCAGCATGATGAGGAAGCCCAAAATGAAGTCATTGAGGGAATTCCCTCTATTATTTCTCATGAAGAGAATCAGGCCCTTCTTAAGCCCATTGATCGTGATGAACTCAAGAAGGTGGTCTTTGGGATGTGCACAGGAAAATCGCCTGGTCCGGACGGTTTCCCTATTGAGTTCTTTCAGGCCTTCCCGGGATATCTTGGAGGAGGATGTGTTGGATGTCATTGAGGAATCCCGAATTAACAAAAGAATGCTCAGGGCTCTTAATCACACCTTTATCACTTTAATTCCTAAAGGAGAGGGGGGGGCTCACATTTCCGATTTCAGACCTATTGCATTATGTAATGTGATCTACAAAATTATCACTAAAATTATGGCTGAAAGACTAAAACCCCTTCTTCAGAATATAATTTCCCCTGAGCAAGGGGGTTTTGTTGAAGGAAGACAGATCTTGGATGGAGTGATCTTGGCTCAGGAGGCTATCCATTCTATGCATAATTCAGGTAACAAGGGAATGTTCATCAAACTGGATATGTCTAAGGCTTATGACAGAGTAGAGTGGGGCTTCTTGGTCAAGATGTTGGCAGCCTTTGGTTTTTCTCAGGACTGGATTGCCTGGGTCATGAGTTGTATCTCTACGCCTTCCTACTCTGTTTTAATTAAGGGGCTTCCCTCGCCACCTTTTGGAGCCTCTCGGGGTCTCCGTCAAGGAGATCCCTGCTCTCCATATCTCTTTCTCATCTTGGCTGAAGGTTTAGGCAGACTCCTCCTGAGAAGAAGACGTCAAGGACAGATTACAGGAATTAAAATCGAGGCTAAAGTTTTGACTCATTTACAGTTTGTGGATGATACGGGCTTGGTGGGAGTTGCCAGCCTCAGGGAAGCAAGAGGAATCAAATATTCTCTTAACGTCTACCTCCGGGCTTCTAATCAAGTCATCAATGAATCAAAATCAAAAGTGGTCTTCTTCAACCTTGATCAAAGGTCACAAGAGAGAGTTATGGAGATCCTGGGTTTCACTAGGACCTCCCTTCCTGTTGTTTATTTGGGGGTTCCTCTGCATTGCAAAAAACTGAAAGCTGATTTCTGGAAGGACCTTTTGGATGGCATCAAAGAGAGAATGAATCACTGGTCTCATAGATGGTTAAGCTATGGGGGCCGACTAACTTTCCTGAAGTCTGTTATTCAGGCCATGCCTATTTACAAATTCTCTATTCTGGCCGCCCCTCCTTCAATTTGGAAAGAGTTGGACAAAGCGGCTAGAAGTTTTCTCTGGGAAGGTGCCAATGGAGAGAGGAAATGGGCCTTGGTTGGTTGGGATAAGGTCACCCAGCCCAAGGAAAAAGGTGGGCTGGGCTTAAGAAGCTCCAAGTTTAACAATCGGGCCCTGGCTGGGAAATTGTATTGGAGGTGGATTTCCCAGCCTTCGTCCCTCTGCAGTCAGAATCCTTTCTAGTAAATACTTGGGTCTTGTTCATCCCAACGACTTGGGCCGCTATCCTTTGGAGGGTAATGGATCTCTTGTGTGGCAGGCGCTCAAGCTTGGATCTCGCATTATCAAAGATCAATTGTTCTGGAAAGTTGGGAGAGGGGAGAAGGCCCGGTTTTGGACTGACTCTTGGGATCAGCATCCTCCTATCCTTGCTGTGTTTCCTGATTTGCATCCGTTAAAATCAGCTCTTGAAGATAAGGGTTGGATTAATATTGAGAGCTACTTCAATACCAGCCAATTGGGGGAGTATAAGGTTCAAAAGTTTAAGCGGCTGGGTGAATGGCCTATTCCAATCCCTCCGGAGCAGGCTCCAACTCTGGAAAAACTTTTGGCAGAAAGGTTTCTTACTGGGAGAGATGAGGAGGATGAGCTTGCCTGGGGCTTTGGGAACCTTGGGGTTTATTCTGTGAAGGAGGGCTATGCTTCGATCCTTCCTGAGCCCCCCCCACACTCTTTTCCTGTTCATGAATGGAGGAAGATATGGCATCCCAAGGGCTGGCCGAAAGTGAACTTCTTTGCCTGGCAGTTGATGCATAATGGTATCTTGACCTTTGACAACCTCAGAATTAGAGGCATCATTGGCCCTTCCCAGTGTGTTTTGTGTTATAGGAATGAGGAAACTGCGGATCATCTTCTGTTTGATTGTCCTTTCACACAGCAGATTTGGCACCGTTGGTTCTCCCACTTTAAACTTCAGGCGCTTGGAGACTTGTCCCGGACCAATTTATGGGAAAGCTGGAAGAGAGGTAGATTTATATCTAAAGCTCTTCGTACTGGCTGGGAGCTCGGTTTCCTTTTTATTTGGTGGCAGGTATGGTTGGAAAGAAATGCTCGTATTTTTCGTGAAACCTTCTCTTCGGTGGATGGGATTTGGCAGGTCATCTGGAGCAAAGTTGTGGAAACCGTTGCCATCTATGCTGAGGAGGAAAATCAGCCAGCTTCTAAGCCTTTGAAAGGGAGAGTTGCTGATCTTGAGAGACAGGTAAGAAGTTGTTGGAAACCTCCCCCAGAAGGCTGGGTCAAAATCAATACTGATGGAGCTGCAAAAGGTAATCCGGGTAATGTTGGTAGTGGAGTTATCTGCCGTGATCATGCTCGGGACCGTGCTCTATTGGGAATTGCAAGGTCTGGGATATGCCACAAACAATGAAGCTGAGGCCTTTGCTATTAAATCTGCCTCCATCTGGGCCGTCAAACAAGGTCACAAAAAGATAATCATTGAGTCTGATTCCCAAATCCTGGTTGGTGCTCTTGATTGCTTGAGGAACTTTGCCTTAAAAGCTTGGAGGCTCCGGATTTTGGTTTCCCAAATTTTAGAGCTTTGGAAGGAAGTTGAGGATGTGATACCTGTTTATGCTAGTAGATCTCTCAATAAAGCGGCTGATTTCCTTGCTAAGATGGGTGCTGAGAGAGAGGTTGGGATTCATCTGCATAGCAATATGTCTGTGGAGGATGCCGAGATCAGACAAGGCCTTGAACAATTTCTGAAATAATGTGCAAAGTTTTTTTTTTTTTTTTGCTAAGGGTCCTTTTTGTCGCGATATCGCGACATGTAGTGCTGTCGCGGCCTTTGGCTGGTTGCTGTCGCGATATCGCGACAGGTTGAGCCTCCGCGGCCTCTGGTGGGTTTCTGTCGTGACATCGCGACATGTCGCGTTATCGCGGGTCGCGATATCGCGACATGTCGCGATATCGCGACATGTCGCGATATCGCGACATGTCGCGATATCGCGACATGTCACGATATCGCGACATGTCACGTTATCGCGTGTCGCGTCGCGACATGTCGCGATTTCGCGACACGCGATTCCGCGACATGTCGCGATATCGCGACAGGTCCCGCTTTCTTGGTCCGATTGGTGTTCTTGCCGCGCTCTCGTTCCCTTCATGAAGTTGAAAAGCAAAGTAAATATTCCATCGCGTTTTCGTGACAAGTTTGAGATTTGGAAGCTGCATGGTTTTCCTGTCGCGATTTCGCGACACGTTTGGCACTTAGGCGGCCGGGTGGAAAATTGTCGCGATATCGCGACCTATAGCGCTGTCGCGGCAACGAGTTGGTTTTTGTCACGATTTCGCGACAGGTTGTGCCTTCCTGGCCTCTGGCGAATTTCTTGCGCGATATCGCGCCATGTTGCACTGTCGTGGCTTTTGCTGGGCTTTGCTAGCGATATTGTGCCTCTCTTGAAGATGCTGCTCAAAGGTGGTATTGTGCCGCGTTTTCGCAACAGGTTGACTAATTGGATGCAGCTTGGCTTTTTTGTCACGATTTCGCGGCATGTTTGGCTCTTTTGCGACTGGTTGGTTTTTTGTCACGATATCGCGACCCTTTTGCGGCATGACTGTTGTTTAGTGTTTTCGTCGCGTTTTCGCGACGCTTTCTGCGGTTGGCTGTCGAGGGCCCTTCCTGTCGTGATTTCGCGACATGTCACGATTTCGCGACATGTCGCGTTATCGCGACTGTTGGCGCCGAAGTGGCCGTGACGGGTTTGCCTGTCGCGATTTCGTGACATGTCACGTTTTCGTGACATGTCGCCTTTTCGCGCCGTCCGTTCTCTGTGCCTTGTGGCTGCTAGTGTTGCCTTTGTGCGCTTTCCTTGTTGTGTTGCTCTTGGCTCTGGCTCGGGATGTGTTCTCTCCCGCTTGTATCTGGTTTTTGTTTTAATACAAGTTTTCATTTTTTCAAAAAAAAAAAAAACAACTAGAATCCATTTCTTAGCAATATTTGCATATGGCCACGATGTCCAATTGTGTTTCATAATTTTCCCTCTGGGTCTTCATGGTAAGCACCTCACTGCACTCCTCGTTCTTGACTTTGCTATCGATATACATGAACTCGCTTGCTGAATCATCTCTATGTCACCATACGGTCATCCCCTAGCTAGATGCCTATTGCCTACCACTTGCCACATCATCATTTAGATCTCAGGTCTTTGTCATGTTCATCTCTATCCCTCACATCTCAATTTTTTCTATGTCAAAGAAAGAGAGGTATTAAAGAGGAACAAAATTTTATATAGAAATATGTCATTGGAAATAAACAGTTTGTATGGACACAACTTCACTTTCATATATTAAAAGACAACAAACTCAAATAAACACCATACCATTAAAATAAATAAATGCACTTTGAACCACAAACACTTAAACTAAAACATTAAAATGAAACAAAATACCAAGAAACTTAAAAAAAAACTATATATAATTTAAAAAAAAAAGTAAACTATCCAATATATATAAATAAAAGAACATATATATGTCTATTATTATTTTATTTTTTATTACTTTTTTATTATATATATATATATATATATATATATATATATATATATATATATATATATATATATATATATATATATATATATATATATTTAATTTTTTTATTGAAAGGAATTGAAAATAACGTACTCAAGATGAAAAAAAACAATAAGGAGGGCTCTCGCTAAAAACACCCATGAAAGCAATCATATGAAATATCAAGCTTAACACCCAATCATGGGACCTTGGAACCTACAAAATTATCACTCAAAATACCCCAAAATTTCTAGAACACAAAGTTTAAGGTGGGTCCCCAATTTTGGGGTTAGTTGTACAATGGCCACAACACTATCTAAACCAAAAATGGTACGGGGAAAGAGGATAATCTCTTCCAACTGAAATGAAGAAAACAAAATGGCCAATGGATGAGGATAAAATAGTAGGCCTTCACTACGTGAATGGGGGAGGTAAAAAATGAGGGGGGATTTTTTGCTCACAGTCTTAGGACCTAAGAATGCTCTGATACCAAATGCTAGTTTTATATTATACCCTAATATAACAAAATATAACTCATATTAGAGGAAAATAATAGGCAATATTCTAACTTCATAGAACTTAAATTACTCAACCATTTTTATGGATTACAAAGTATATATAGCATAGGAGGAAGAGTTAAGTTGGTGACACATGTCACCATGTGAAACC
The DNA here is from genome assembly GCA_028583015.1 of Wollemia nobilis. NCBI lineage: Eukaryota > Viridiplantae > Streptophyta > Pinopsida > Araucariales > Araucariaceae > Wollemia > Wollemia nobilis. The sequence continues at coordinate 1,441,158 of JAQPPZ010001148.1, read as the reverse complement.
CAAATGACACATATCATGTGTAAAGTACACACATGTCAGGGTAAGCATGGGTAAAGTACACATTATTTTATTTCTAATAAATGCATGCTCCTTTTTTTCCTTTTGATTAAAATTTGGTGCTTTTGGCTTGGTTCATTCCTTGGATTGCTCCTTTTTCTACTCTTTTTGAGGCTATCAGATAATTTTTAGACCCTCTAATTTTTGGGGGTCTATTAGAAAAGGTCTTTTCTAGATTTGATTAATATGTAGACTAGATCAAAAGATAAAGGCTCTTCAACAATTAAATATTTCTCTATATCCATCAAAATGCCTACAATCCCTTTTAATTTTCTTTCTATTTTTTAGGTTTTAGCCAAATAACATTGGTCCTAGTAAACCATGTAGGTGTTAGCATTCTGAAGATCATTACATGCTAAACACTAGTAGTCTTATTGGATAGTGGATGTTTCCTCCATTTGAATTCCAACCATATCAATCTACTTTCTAGCACTATTACTGGTGGAAGACCCTTGATCCTTTGATATATAGAGGTACCTTCTCTATTGATATCAATCATACCTCCTTTTAGCATTTTTAATTCTATTACTATGATCTTGTTTGTTAAAATTTTGATTACAAATTTTAACTCTTGTATATATACTAATTATTTTAGCTTCAAGGTGAGTAGGGATGCTACTATAATTGTTAGACTAGTATGTAAAGATATAATTTGGGTATAGGCAAGGTTTCTAGTAAATATTTTGATATAGACAAAAGTAAAGCTTATTGGCTCATTTGTGGATATTCAATAATATGGCATTACAACTTTAGGAGAAAGTTTACCAATTGCAATGAGTGCCTTGTTCATTGCAATAGCCACTTGAAAAGGTTTAAGGAAATCTTATCTCATTGTAATTCCATATTTGAATATCTAAGTCTATAGTAATAGCATGGAGGTAGTATATGTCTCTTGGGTACCTTATAACCTAAGGAGTTCTTATCCAAGTCTTGCTAAATAAAATATTGAAATCTATGATATTCTCCTAAGAACACCTTTTAATGGAGGTGAAACAAGTGAGTAGAGAAAAATCCCACAAACCATTGAATTTTAGGATAAAGAATTCAACATGTTCATCCCAAGTTGGAATGCTACCTTTCTTTAATGAATGGTACTAGGCTAAAACCTTACCTTTGAAAGACAAGGATAGTAAAATAACCACTATATCCTCATGAATAATATTATGAATAGTAGCTAAAGCAACTATATATTTGAAATTTTTGAAGGTTATCTTATCATTATCATCAAAGAAGGGAAAAGAATACAGATTAAGGAGTATTATGGATATTGGGAAGATAAAGGGGTTCAATACTATTCCAATTACGGTATATGTGTCTAATAATATTTCTAGGTGGGGATATAGCAAGATATTATGGAGATATCACCTATAAATGAGTGAGGCTTTAAAAAAATACAAACAAGGAAAGTGACTTACGTTTCCTACATATAAGGATAGCTGATATTTCAATGAAATGCACTAGTTCTTTGAGTTTCTTAGCTTTCAATATAGTGAGCATAATATTCTAGAGTTACAGTCTTCCAGTGGAGTCATTTCTTATTAGGTTCTTTCAAATAGAGTCATTGGATGAATGGATTTTTTATTCATCAAAGATATCAAGGTCTTCATATTAATTTTGACCATGCGTAGATGTGGGCATGCCATACATTCTCAAGTACTTGGTGGCTTTGAATTCTAATTTTGTTACAATTAATGTTCCACTAGGAATTCTTTATAAAAAAATTGTATGTAGGATAAATTTATGCAATTATGTCTAACCATGCATCCTAAAACTCTTAAGGGTCACATAGTGGGTGCTTCCTTCTAGTATCTTCATGTAGTACTCTTTTTTTTTGGGATGAATTTATGAGATTTAGTCCCATTGGGAATGCCAAAAACCTATTGAAGTATATTACAATATTTTGTACATGCTAATGTACCCCCATGGTACTTTCATGGTATATTTGTAAATAATAAATTAGGGTTGAGTCATTGTTTAGAGTGTGAGTTATATTTTTATTTTATGTGAGTGTGAATGTGCAGGAAATATGTGAGTAGAGTGCAATTGTAAGTTGAGTCTATGTGCACAAGTGTCTTGTATGTATGATAACAAATATGTAATGTAAAGATGTGTATAAGTATCTTAGATTAGAGTGTGTAAGTTATATAAGTGTAAGAGTCATGTTTAGGTGTGCATATGTTATAGTGTCAAGTGTTCATAAAATATGCAAGTGGTAAGTAGATAAGCCAAGAGTCATGACACATGGCATATGGAGATGAATAGTCAAGTATCCAAAGTGTCACACTGCTTGTTATAATTATTCACTATTAAGTTGACATTGATTTCAAAGGCCAACTTGATTTGATTGGGTAAATTATTCAAGAGATAAGATTTTCAAGGGTTAATATTTATTTAAATATTGACACCATAATATTTAAATATTAATGTGAAGATAAAGTTTAAATATTAATGTGAAGTGAGGGGCATACGACAAAAGTGATATATTAAAGTATTGTTTCAAATAAAAAGTAAAAATATAATATAAAGTGGAATTAAAAAGGTGGGTTGACCTATTGGGGGCCAAAAATATTGCATATATATATAGGCCATAATTAATTTCATAATCATGATTTTCACTCAATAGTATTTGATATATATGAGTTGAGGTGGTCATGATGGCTTTTTCCTATGACAGGCATGCACAATGCAAACAATGGGTTTGAACAACCTAGCACTGGTGTGGAGCTTCCTGGTAGTGTGCAGATCTGGACGACATGGCATGGTCGATGAGTTTGGGGAAACATCATCTGTATATAAGTTTCATAATAGTTATGGACATTAACCAACATATGACATCATAGAAAATATATTCAATTATCTAAGAAGCTTCGAGCTTGATCTTGAAACCAATAGGTTAATGAGGGCCATGACCAAGATGTTGTGGTGAAGAAAATTACCACATCTAGAAATTGTGAGTGCGACATCATCATGGTGTTGTAGAAGGCTTACATGGATAGTTGTTGGTGATAGACAGTGAATGTGGTACGATCCAACAAGGAGGCCAACTATTGGAGGATGTAGATGTTTTTATATCATTAGGGTAGGGATGTGCTACGTGATCATAGTTAAAAATACAGAGCATCGGGAGGGAGTCTCCACGTGTATCACAACCAATGAGTTGAAGCCATGGTGTACTAAGTGGACCACATCTGCAATCAATATGCGCAGCAAGTAGAATTATGCTCTTCGATATGACTGTTGACAAGCTAGGATGGTGCTCAGCCTAATAGTCACTCTTGTCAAAAGTTTATACATGATTCACCTTGATTCACCCTGAATTTATAATTAATTTTTTGGTACTACCCCTTATGCATAACCTTGGTTTCATTTTGCAAATAATAAATTAACTTTCCTTTATGAAAATCATAATTTCATTAAAGGGAGGTGATTTATAGGGTATTACAAAGCTATTACCTTTAAAGCAATAAATTTACTTCTCTTTATAAAAATCATAATTTTATCAAAGAGGGGTAATTTATATGATATGTCAAAGGCTCTTTCATTTACCAAGTTATTCATGTAGATTATTTTACTTTCATATTCAAAACAACATTAAATGAATCCAATAATCCTTCAAACTTTGTACCTCAAAAGATAGATTTTAGTCTTCTCTTTATGCTCAAAGCAGGATTTAATAATGCAAGACAAAAATTATCTAAAATATGCTTAGCCAAAAGAATATAAAATCTATCTAAAATACTTCAAGATAAAATGAGCTAAGGCATTTACATCATGGTAATATGAGGGCCAATCACATTTTCCTTTTCTTTTAAGTTTCATGAACAATCAATAGAATAGCATAATAAAATAAACCAACACAGGCCCCTTGTTAACAATTATTTGCAAACCACTAAGGTATTTCTAGAACTTATTTGATACATCTTCACAATATTACAAGCACACATTAAGTAAAAGGAACCTTGGAGAAATATTAATTTCTTTGCAAGAGAGGGTTTTGTCTCAAAATCCTAACTATGAGTGTGGTTTTGCAATTGGGCAAAATTACCACTCAACATTTTGGTACTAGAAGGAGGGCCTAAATTGGTTTACTTTATTGCTAATTAGATGCTAGATTTTTCATGTTTACTTAAAAGGTTTTTTGAAGGCATTGGTCTTGGCTAAAAAGGTTTTTTTTTATCACATTCATTGATTTGAAAAGTTCTCTAATTGACGATGCATTCATGCTAACCTTTTGCAAATTGGAGAATGTTCTCTAATTTCATGGTTTAATTGATGCATATCTTTTGGTTGATATACATGATAATTTATGTGAAATATTTGAGGTCCTTTAATATTCACTAATGGTATTATTTACTCCAACCAGGGCAAAAATTACATCTTGGATAGGGGATTATTATTGTCATTTAAATAGGCCCACCCATAAAATCCTTGAAGGTGTAGAAGATTATTTACCTCGGTTTAGGCATCATGTGTATTCAGCTAAGGAATACTTTTTAGAGATACAAGGACATGTTAATTCATTTGTGAATTATGCATGCAGATTTTCCTTGTAGGTTATTTTCATACACGTTGGATGAGGTTGCATTTGATTGGTACATCCACTTACCTCAAAATACTATCACTTCTTTGGATCATCTACAAGAATTATTTCTCAACCATTTTAGAAAATTGGTTGACCCAGTTGTGATAAAGAATCAGTTTGTCTTTGTCTGTAAGGAATCTAATGAATACATGAGCCAATTCAATGAGAAGTTATATAGGTTGTATATAAAAATGGATACACATTACATCATTTCAGAAGAATAAGCCATTGAAATTTACATGGGAGCCTTAGACCCCTTACTTGTTACATTTCTAGGGGAAAATATTGAAGATCCATCCTTTCCTAGAGCCTATGAGGCCACAATAATAGTAGAACAATGGTGTATTTTGAAAAGGGATGAGATGGATCAATCATCATTGCTTAACCCTAAGGATCACAATAAGACACCACCCATGAGTTAGGCTGAGGAACAACCTTCTCCTATGATGAACTATTCTTCAGGAGGTATGGATTTGTAACAACCCCGATTGTAACTCCTTATCCACATATATTTTTTTTTGTTTATATTCATATGGAAAAGACCTAGTCCATAACCTAAGATAGGAATATTCCATTTGGATTGTATCTTTCAAGGCATATAGCTTCAAGAGCTATAGAGACTTGATCAGAGTCTCTTTAAGTAGAAGTGATCAGCTTCTATGAAACCCTCATACCTCACTTGGTATGAGTGTGTTGGCCAAGCATACTGGTTTCAACCTCATAAAAGGAGGAAATCACCAAATGGTCCACCCAGACCAGGTGAATGCCTTGAATATGGTGAACCACACCAATGGTAAACCATCATAGATGGAATAACCACACCTATGGTTATCCATAAATCTTAGCTCTGATCCAATCCATCTAGAAAGGATTTCTAAGACTATTGTATCACTATTGTGATAAATATCCATGGAAAATCTATCTTTAATCCTCCCTACACATTATTACACCCTTAATTAGGTACTCCTTCTATTGAAGTCATTTTAAATGGACAATACTAGTCCCATGTAAATTTAATTCTTTAGTGTAGAGTGGAGGATCTATCTTGGTTTGTAAATCAAGGTCATAGTGCCATGTTGTGAGTTTCATTCCACAATATGATTTCAACTAAACCATATTGAGTGCATTTAGCCCATGAAGCAAGATTCATTACATCTTATTCATAGGTTTGAAGTATAATAGACTCCTTAAACAAGGTTTATGTTTCATTCAATAACAAGTGTATAATGCATAAATACAATTATTCCCTTAAGATTTGGTTTCTTAGCATGAATATAAATGGTGATGTATATGGAAAGGTGCATCATTCATAAATAGTATCCCATAATGTTATATTAAATTAGACAAATACCTTTAATTTATTGACATATTTAAGTAAGCATACATTCTTCATATAAGATTATTATGGCACTTATCTATATTCTCAAATCTCATAGAATGGTACAATTGAATTGCTCTAAATTGACAACATGATAGATTTGAACTTATATCTCTAGCATCCATACATATTTAATCAACTAAAAATCATACGTTACAGGGCATAAGAATAAACACCACATTTATCATACAACTTCCTCATTTCAAATGCAAATGCAACATCCACAAGATATAATAAAGCAAACCACAAAATAAATTGACACAATGATTTATCCTGGGAAACCCTTATGGGAAAAACCTAGCCTCCAAAATATTTCTTCCTCTTTTTCATAAATGTAAATGGTAACTTTTACCACAATAGCGGGGCATACACCGGCCCTTCTCTTCCAAATATAGGTCGAGGTCTACAACAGTCCATTTTTGACTTATTGATGTAATTAAGGGATCACCCAACCCCTTCTTTTATGACATCAATATAAATTTTACAATACCATAAGTAATATCTAGTTCCTAGGACATTTAGCATCTTACATTGTTCATGAAAAATCATTGGATTATATTTTGGAGAAGAATCTTCAGAGAAAATTTTCACATTTTTCCCAGAGAATGAATTTTCAAGTTCATACTTCCAGATTGTTGAACATTCATCCTTGACTCATAAATTAAAGTCCCATACCCTTAATTTATGAGATACCCTTATATAATTTCGTTTATAACTATATATATATTTATTAAATACATACATATTTCCCAATTATCCCATTATAGTTTCTATGACTCTAATTATCTACTCTTTCTATAAGAATAGTACATAATTACTCTTAGCAACCAAAATCCCCTGTCTTATTTGATAGTTCTCTTTGGAAAAACACCCTTAAATATAATTATATCTTTAAACTATGGTTTTACCTTCATCCTTTGACCTTCTTCATGTATCCTTTACTCTAATAGGTTTTAACTTGCTAATGGAAAACTTTAAAAGAACCTTGACCATATCGAAGCTTTCGAGAAAGGCCAAATGAATTACATAGGTTGGTAAATAGATTAATCATGAATCTATGGTAAGGTCATAATAAATACTGTTGGCATTAATTCGAAACCAGCGACTACTTTTCATTATGATATGTCTTTCATTGTCTATATCAATGTAAGTGTAAAGGTTTAAATTAGACAATCCTAGGGTCAATTCTTTGCTTTACCATATTTTGTCATTTTGTAAACCATATAAATCCTTCTAAAACGAAATGGAGGAGCGATTCAACCTACAACACTACACGGGTTTAAAGAGCTTAGAATTTGCTCACATTTTTCCTACCAAACACTGGGTGTCCCCATAGCATCTATATGTATTCCATGCAGTGGTCGAAGACTCTTATCAACAAAAGACATATCAAAGCTCTACTTGACCCATTTGTGTTCGAGGAACTAGATATAGACCACCAAGCTCCTAATACTTGGGATATATGAAAGGAATGGTCATTTTATCCAAAATTTGAGACACCAGCTACCTATAATGAGACTCTAATTTCATGCAAACCCAATTATCTTTTAAATGACACAGGCCCCTGGTAAATCCTCAGTGACCAAGTGATTAGCTAGTTCATGGATAGTCCCCAAATTGCTTAGTGACTACAGACATCGAAACATATGGTATAAGTCAACATTTTAGATCTACACATGCCTCCATGCAAGCTAAGGTTCCAGGGTTTCTTCCTCTACATTAGTTTGATATCTATACCTGAGGAACTTTGGGGATATACGTAGGGTAAGGTTAGTGCACAAAATAGATACCAAATCCTAGAAGGCATACTTGCATCAATCTATTTATGATAGGTACCATAATGAAGCTTGAATCAACTCTGAAATGACCCCACCCCTTAATAGGTAATTATCGAAAGCCATACTTTGACTTCGCTATACTCCAATGAGCATGAGGTCGATGGACTACTATAGTGTCAAAGCACTAATAATAGAGTCCATTTCAAAGGGAATGAGAATAGATTCAACCTTTAATGAGTGAACCTAAATGATGCTATCATGGAATTAGTTTGTTCTGCTATGGGGATATACTACCCATTAGGGTTCACAAATCACTCTAGGTCTTCATTTATCCAATGTTGGTGAGTCACAACTACAAAGTTTTCCAAATTGGGTGGCACCCAAGGTTCCTAAAAGCTTCAAAATAGAGAAAATTAATGTAGGGATTCCAACTCCTACATTTGACAGATTACAACTAACAGGTTATAGGTAGCACTTTCATTTTGAGACCAATTAGAAATATATCTGCCCCTAAAGCTGAATATTATTTACTAGGATTTAGAGTAGAGGATGCACTAAAACTAGGCACCTTGTTTTATAAAAGAAAATCAAGGAGCGATCTTTTGTCCTTGTAAAATAGACAGTGATAGGAATAATCCATCTTCCAACTACATCAAGGACGGTCATATTAATCACATAACTCATATCTAGGCAGAGTAGATGTTCTCCTACATCTGATGGTAGCACTAAACCTCTTACCAGAGTATGATATGGATTTATCTCACTATTTAGTACAAATGAAAATCTTCTTGCAGACGATGTCCCTCACTCTCATATTCCTCTTTAGATGCATATAGTCTACAAGAATGTCAATGCAATCTATAGCATGTCCCTAATCACATGATGATGGGAGTATTCTTAGATAGAGGGGAATAAATCTCACAAAAATGTCCTATAATGTCGCCCTATGTAAGACGAATTGTGATTACTACCTAGTGAATATAAGGGCCCGCTTACATAGTTAAGAAGACTTGTTGGGGTTCTAATATCCTAGTAGAGGTTCCATGCACTACATAGCTTTAAAAATGTTCTCTAATGCCCCCATCTAATAAGGTACATATATACAATAAATTGATATTAATAAATAAGGCTTATTATATAAGCTCCTAAGTATTCTCATATAGAATTTCTATTTTTCCTTAAGCATTATAAGTGCATTTCACATCAATAGAATTCCACCTAATAAAATTTGAAATTTTTTTTAGATGAGGTAATGATATTATCCTACTAAATTAGTATTCAACAAGAGGAGTAAGAAAGCACCAACCTATGTTCCTATAAGGTTAGGTCCTTCAAGTTACTCCTTCCTTGATTTATTCCATTATTTTGAGCATGCCATCTATTCAATCAATTAAGGAGTCTCTCAAGCCTTCTGGTTTCTGATCCACCAAAGGTGGAGAGCATACTCCCTAGACCATCAAGATTTCCTAGATCCTAGATAGCCATTTCCTCCCAAAATATCCTCTATTTATAGGGAAATTCTCCCCTCATGGGCCAAATAGTGGCCACATTATAATAATATTAAAAAGATGCCTTGGACCATTATGACTTCATCATGTCCTTCAAGGGTTCTCTAGGGATGAGGTGAGTGACAAAACTCATACTATTGAGGCATAAGATAGTTACAAGGGTGGAACTATTTTTGATAAGCTATGAGATTCCTCTCATAATCCCACCAATATAGGGTATCCACATGAGTACTTCCCAAAAGATAGGATGACCCATAAGTTATTTAAAAATTCCTTAGTCCTTTTTAGGTCCCATCCACATTGGGTCCACTAAATCTACCCATGATTTATTATATGGTTATAATTTTGTAAAAGATAATTCCTCAAATTTATCTTTTACTAGACCTCATAAATAGCCCTTAAATAATTAATATTTCTTATCCCTTATAAAATTATTTTATTAGAATTTTTGTAGGATTCTTTAGGGTCATGCCCCTTCTATTAGGCATTAATTGATCCCCCAAGATCAATTAATATTCTTTAAATAAGGTAGGAGGGTAACGGGTCATGACATACACCCCCCTTAGATTAAACACAATCCTCTGTGTTTGAACATCTACCTTATAAAAACACATTTGTATAGCAAAAGCTAGCATTTATTCTATTGTTTTACAATCAAATTCTTCTTTCATCCAGCACTTCAATCTCAATGGCAAGCTCCATATTCCATCCAAGCGAGTACCTGGACCTACAAAAATGCAAAATATCAGTAGTACCATGTTCTTGTAAACAATATAACATCCATATTGCATATCAACAAGTATTGAAAGCATCATCAATACACAATATTAATACACAACTACAGTTTTAACTCGTTTCAAATTGCACCAACAATTGATCTAGAGAACTGTAGAATTTTAAAATGATGTTACAAGGATATCATGAAATTATGCATTTGTACCTTACTAGACATAGAAATTCTTGTTAGTTTTATCAAAACTCCCACCAAGGAGTATCATAGTATAATTTGGTTAACCTTTGGCATGAATTAACCTGATAAAATCAAATGCTAACAAAGATACAACATAATTTCAGAATCTCAATTCAAGATATTTGCATATATCCTAATATGCATTTTAATGCCAGAGCATCCACCCAGATGTCTCCTAGTTTATATCATCATGGAGAAGTCCCATACCTTCTCCAAGAATGGACACCAATCCATTCTTCAAATTCATTTAGTGTTCTTCTATTTACTAAGTTTGCTTTACATACATAAGCTTTTCATGATAGAAGACACATTATTTCATTTTTATACCAAAAATATATATATTTCAAATAATTTTTTCTTACAATTGGCCAAACTTATTGGCATACATATAGTTTTCTAGGTTAGTGGTTTTGGATCTCAAGGTTGTTCTCCCTCGGATCTTTCACCTGTCAGTTCCCTAACTATATTTCCAGTTTGAGAGTCTGTTGGAGAAACTACTCGAGGAGTGGCTTGACTAGTTGCCTGAGTTGTATTCTCCTGTTCACATTGCCCCGCAGCCGCTGGTTGTACTGGAAGAAGTAAACCATGGCTTATAAGTGCATCCATACAAGAAGTCAAGAATGCAGCTCGGTATATATCTCTTCCATCACGTAATTGTGCATTCTCTGCTTGCAAGGCTGTCCCAACTATATCTCTCCAGTAGCGTATTTGTGTTAACTCCAATCGAAGCCTTTCTCGCTCTGAGATGGTGACTTCTCTCTCAGTATCCAACTTAAACCTTTGTTGTGCCCATTTATCTACTAACTTCAACTATTGAATTTCTAACAGTCAAATTTGTTTCTTCAGCACATCCACCTCATGTTGTGCTTCCCTCACAGGTTCCTCTTTTCTTAGGCTGGAGGGTCCAGCTCCTATATCCAACCATTGGTGCACACATCTTTTGGAAGGTTCTTTCTCATTTCTCTTCCTAGATGAGTGTCCCGCTTCTACAACTTTAGTTGTTTCTCTACAACTGCTTTCCTCACTGGAATCTTCCTCTTGGCGTTGTCGCTGAGCGGTCCACCAAATTTCATAGTCAGGGGTTGTGCCTGCGTCATCCTCCTTAGGTGTCCATATAGCTTCATCAGGTTCTGAAGCTAGTGGTTCTATTGGTGGAGGCATCACGGTTGTTCACCCCTTCCTCATGTAAACCATGGATAGATCTAGTATTCATTGTGTAATACCAAATTGTCGCAATACTCAAGTATATTGAAAACACTCGTATTGCATACTGGTAGGTTTGATCAACCATCTTGCTCATCTCACCCGAGCGAGTTGAACACCATCATCTACCCAAACTGGGCCCAATCTCCAAGGTCTCCAAATAACATCACGGGATTGTAGATTCTCCCAAATAGAGTGAAATCACTCTTTATTTCCTTCAATTGGTCTGCGGTTAGACCATTCCTTTTTCTATTGCCATATTAATGCATAGGGTATCTCTGGCCCCATAAATTGGTGTGCATCATAAGGTAGCCCTTGGGGTCTGGCCACCGCTATGTGCTCCCATGCCCAAACTTGTAGCAAAGTGTTGCAGTTCAATACGATTTTCATCATTGTTCTTAAATCGAACAACTCTCTGTAGGTTTGGGCCAATAATGTTGGTGCCCATGCATATATTATTGACTCTTCCACTATATCTTGCACGATTCCCAATAAATTCCAAGGAAAATGTGCACTTCTTGATTCGAGTAGAATGATACCCGATACGAGTTCCATTATAACCGCATGCTTATGTGTTAGTCTACCCTGCACATAGTGAAGTTCATGCTCTATACGCCCCCTATCGATGTTTACATTCCTCTAGTCTGCTCCAAACACTCTTTCCAGAATATGCCCCATTTTTGCTTCATTAGTAGTGGTTACTGCACATCCTTCTACCGGTATCCGGTATATTCTGTATACATCTTCCAACGTGACAGTCATTTCTCCCATGGGTAACTGAAATGTCCCTCTATCGGGATCCCATATTTCTACTAGGGTAGATAGATAACATTTGTCTATGTGTATTGGCTCTAATCGAGCCGCTCCCTCAAATCCTACTTCTTTCAACCATTGCCAGTCGCTTGCATCCAATCTATCTTTGGCATTCTGAAAGATCATCTTCATAGGATATCTTGCCCTAATGATCTTTAATGGTCAAATTTTTGATGTTTCTATAGGATTATCGCTGTCGGTTCTAACATTTTTAGAAGCCATAGCTCAAAGAGTATGTACCAATAGATCGGCTAGCAGGAGTAAGATAATTACGAGACACACTATGATGTTTGTCCCTGAGATCACTAGTATTAATAGGGTAAACCCTAATATGAGCAATATGATATTCACTACCATGAATAGTGCTTAGGGTATTTCTATTTTCTAAAACTGAGATAAATTCTACACTATTTACTCCATTCTGCGATGTTGGGGTTTTACTCTAGTTTTATTTTTTGGATAGTATTTCGAGGTCCAATTATTTTCGTAGATTTGTAGATCCATAAAATTGAATTATTGGTTTCTCCTCCAATTCTCGAGGGAGTAACCTTCTTTCACATCATCATAACCCACTTGTCCTTAGTTTGCGCTGACCCTTCAATGACTCCAATGGATGATTTCGTACCTTATTTCTCTATTGGTAAAACATGTCTATCACATGGTACTTTCATTGTAAAGTGTACCCCTATTGACCTTATTGTCATATGGTAAAATTGTAATTAATTCATATTATCATATATATATATTTATAACTTCGGTGCTTGGTTTATACCAATTTTGTATGCGTGTTTTTTTTGTGCCTTAAACCACTATAGAAGAACTACACTCTAGTTTTCTTACAAGTTTAATACCACATGTATGCCATAGCGGCTAGTTCCTAGTTTAAATAACTTATCACCCCATATTACTTTCAACCACCACCCGGGTGGTCGGGTGCATACTTTTCGAAATAATTTGGTGGAGCTGCATGTGGCGGTGACACTTGGGATTCTAGGGCTTACTTGGTGGAGTTCCCTAATTCTCATATTTGGGGGGACTTATGTGAAGTTTCACCCTCCTTGCTCTCTTCCAACATATCAGAGTTTCGGGTTCTGGTGTTGTTGTCGGGCGACTTCTTCCACCATTTCCTACACCTTAGCCTCTGATTGGGAAAATCCCAAAGTGTATTGTAACATTGATCAAAATGAAAATAAAGAAAACATTGTTTTGTTTGAACTAACTTAAATTTATGTTTGTATCTCCTAAGGTTTCACTTTTAGTTATGACTATAGTCATTTAAGTTGTCCAAATTGGTTGGACAATTATAATTTCAAGTGAATCCTTAGTACATCTGAACCTTGACTCATACATAGTAAGTCTTAAAGATATAGATGTTGAGTAATTTCCCAAAAGAGTCTAAGGTACACCGCTTAAAATCCATGTAGGAGGGTTCGCTTAGCTCTTCCACTTTTGAATGACTGTGGATCTACTCGTGGGGAATAGGAACTCAGACATCATCATCCCAAGCACTTACCAAGTGTATATTTTAGAGTTGTGGAATTTTCTCTCAAGTTTAGTTTCATGCCCCAAGTCTTTGCTAACCTAGACTTTCACTAGAGCCTATCAGTTAGCCTAGGCTCTGATACCAACTGTAACGAACCCATTTGTTACTCCTTATCCACATAATTTTTTTGTTCATCTTCATATGGCAAAGACCTAATCCATAACCTAAGATAGGCATATTCCATTTGGATTATATCTTTCAAGGCATATAGCTTCAAGAGCTATAGAGACTTGATCAGAGTCTCTTTAAGTAGAAGTGATCAGCTTCTACGAAACCCTCATACCCCACTTGGTATGAGTACGCTGGCCAAGCATACTGGTTTCATCCCCTTAAAAGAGGAAATCACCAAATGGTCCACCCAGACCAGGTGAATGCCTTGAAGATGGAGAACCACACCAATGGTAAACCATCATAGATGGAATAACCACACCTATGGTTATCCATAAATATTAGCTCCGATCCAATCCATCTAGAAAGGAGTTCTAAGACTACTATATCACTATTGTGATAAGAATCCATGGAACATCTATCTTTAATCCTCCTTACACATTATTACACCCTTGATTAGGCAATCCCTCTATTGAATTCCTTTTAAATGGACAATACTAGTCCCATGTAAATTTAATTCTTTAGTGTAGAGTGGAGGATCTATCTTGGTTTGTAAATCAAGGTCAAAGTGCCCTCTTGAGAGTTTCATTCCACAATATGATTTCAACTAAACCATATTGAGTGCATTTAATCCATGAAGCAAGATTCATTACATCTTATCCTTAGGTTTTAAAGTACTATAGACTCCTTCTTAAATAAGGTTTATGTTCCATTGATAAGAATGTGAAGAGCATCCATTCTTCCCCTGAGATTTGATTGTTTGAACAATAATACTTACTATATCATTCATCATCATCCATTCTATTCGAAAGTAAATGAGACTATTGCATTACCATATTAAGAATTAATCATACATTGCTACTCATTATATTCCAAATATAAATGATACAATTGAATTGCATTAAATTGACAACATGATAGAAATTGAGCATACTTTTCTAGCATCCATACATATTTTACCTACTGAAACTTATACATTAAAGTGCATGAAATTAAACATTACATCTAACATATACAATTTTCATTTTAGAAGTAAATGCAACATCCACAAGATATAATAAAGCAAACCACAAAATAAAGTGACACCATAATTTATCTTGGGAAACCCTTATGGGAAAAACCCAGCCTCCAAAATATTTCTTCCTCTTTTTCATAAACTTAAATGGCAAATTTTACAATAATAGCAGGGCATCTACCGACCCTTCTCTTCCAAATATAGGTTGAGGTATACAACAATTCCTTTTTGACTTATTGATGTAATTAAGGGATCACCCAATCCCTTATTTTATGACATCAATATAAAATTTACAATACCATTAAGGAATATCTAGTTCCTAGGACATTTAGCATCTTACATTGTTCATGAAAAATCATTGGATTATATTTTGGAGAAGAATCTTCAGAGAAAATTTTCACATTTTTCCTAGAGAATGAATTTTCAAGTTCATACTTCCAGATTGTTGAACATTCATCCTTGACTCATAAATTAATGTCCTATACCCATAATTTATGATATACTCTTATATAATTGCATTTATATATATATATATATTTATATATATATATATACATATTTCCTAATTATCCCATTATAGTTTCTATGACTCTAATTATCTACTCTTTCTATAAGAATAGTACATAATTTCTCTTAGCAACCAAAATCCCCTGTCTTATTTGATAGTTCTCTTTGGAAAAACACCCTTAAATTTTTTTTATTTAAACCATGGTTTTACCTTCATCCTTTGACCTTCTTCATGTATCCTTTACTCTAATATGTTTTAACTTGCTAATGGAAAATTTTAAAAGCATATTGACCGTCTTGAAGCTTCCGAGAAAGGCCAAATGAATCACACAGGTTGGTAAATATAAAAATCATGAATCTATAGTAAGGTCATAATAAATAATATCGACATTCATTCAAAACCAGTGGCTACTTTTCATTATGATATGTCTTTCATTGTATACATCAATATAAGTGTAAAGGTTTAAATTAGACAATCCCAAGGTCAATTCTTTGCTTTACCAAATTTGGTCCTTTTGAAAACCATATCAATCCTAAAATGAAAAGGAGGAGCGATTCACCCTACAACAATACAAGGGTTTCAAGAGCTTAGAATTCGCTCATATTTGTCCTACCAAACACTAGGTGTCCTCATAGCATCTATATGTATTCCATGTAGTGGTCAAAGACTTTTATCAACACAAGACACATCAAAGCTCTACTTGACCCATTTGTGTTTGAGGAACTGGATATAGACTACAAAGCTCCTAATACTTGGGGTCTATGAAAGGAATGGTCATTTTATCCAAAATTTGAGACACCAACTACCTATAATGAGACTCTAATTTCATGCAAACCCAATTATCTTTTAAATGACATAGGCCCCTGGTAAATCCTCAGTGACCAAGTGATTAGCTAGTTCATGGATAGTCCCCAAATTTCTCTATGACTATAGATATCGAAACATCTAGTATAAGTCAGTGGTCTAGATCTACAAGTGCCTCCATGCAAGATAAGGTTCCAGGGTTTCTTCCTCTACATTAATATGATATCTATACTTGAGGAACTTTAGGGATATACTCAGGGTAAGGTTAGTGTACAAAATGGAGATCAGAGCCTAGAAGGCATGCTTGCATCAATCTTTTTATGACAGGTACCATAACGAAGCTTGAATCAACTCTGAAATGATCCCCACCCCTTGATAGGTAATTATCAAAAGCCATACTATGACTTCGCTATACTCCAGTGAGCATGAGGTCGATGGACTACTACAGTGTCAAAGCACTAATACTAGAATCGTCATTCCAAAAGGAATACAAACAGATTCAACTTTTAAGGAGTGAACCTAAATGATGTTATCATGGCATTAGTCCATTATGCTATGGGTATAGAGTACCCATTAGGGTTCATAGATCGCTCTAGGGCTTCATTTGTCCAATCTTGGTGAGTCACAACTACACAGTTTTCCAATTTGGGTGGCACCCAAGGTTCCTACAAGCTTTGAAATAGAGCAAATTAATGTAGGGATTCCAACTCCTACATTTGATATATTATAGCTAACAGGTTATAAGTAGCACTTTCATTTTGAGGCCAGTCAGAAATCTATTTGCCCCTAAAACCAAATATTATTTACTAGGATTTAGAGCAGAGGATGCACTAAAATAGGGCACCTTGTTTTATAAAATAAAATCAAGGAGCGACCATCTATCCTTGTAAACTAGATAGAGATAGGAATAATCCATATTCCAGCTGCATAATGGAGGGTTCTATTAATCCCATAACTCATATCTAGGTGGTGCATATGTTCTCCTACATTGGATGGCAGCACTAAACCTCTTACCATAGTATGATATGGATTTAGCTCACTACTTAGGGTAAATGAAACTCTTCTTACAGACGACATCCCTCAATCTCATATTCCTCTTTATATGCATATAGTCTATAGGAATGTCAATGCAATCTATAGCATGTCCCTAATCACACAATTATGGGAGTATTTTTAGGTAGAGGGGAATAAATCTCATAAACATAGCCTATAATGTCACCTTGTGTAAGATGAATTGTGATTACTTCCTAGTGAATATAAGGGTCCGCTTACACAGTCAAGAAGACTTATTGGGGTGCTAATATCCTATTAGAGGTTCCATGTGCTACTTAGCTTTAAAAAATGGTCTCTAATACCCCCATCTAATAAGGTACATATATACAATAAATTGATCTTAATAAATAAAGCTTATTATATAAGCTCCTAAGGATTCTCATATAGAAATTCTAGTGTTCCTTAAGAACTATAAGTGCATTTCACATAAATAGAATTCCATATAATAAAATTTGAATAGAATTTTATATGAGGTAATGATATTATCCTACTAAATTAATATTCAATAAGAGAGTAAGAAAGCACCAACCTATGTTCCTGTAATGTTAGTTCCTTCAAGTTAATCCTTCCTTGATTTCTTCCATTATTTTGAGCACGCCATCTATTCAATCAATTAAGGAGTCTCTCAAGCCTTATGGTTTCTGATCCACCAAAGGTGGATAACATACTCCCTAGACCATCAAGATTTCCTGGTTCCTAGATAGTCATTTCCTCCCAAAATGCCCTCTATTTATAGGGAGATTATCCCCTCATGGGCCAAATAGTGACCACATTATGATAATATTAAAGAGATGCCTTGGACCCATTATGATATCATCATGTCCTTCAAGGGTTCTCTAGGGATGAGGTGAGAGACAAATCTCATACTATTGAGGAATAAGATAGTTACAAGGGTGGAACTATTATTGATAAGCTATGAGATTCCTCTCATAATTCCACCAATATCAGGTATCCACATGAGTACTACCAAAAATATAGGATGACCCTTAAGTTAGTTAAAAATTCCTTAGTCATTTTTAGGCCCCATCCACCTAGGGTCCACTAAATCTACCCATTATTTATTATATGGATGTAATTTTGTAAAAGATAATTCTTTAAATATATCTTTTACTAGACCTCATAAATAGCCTTTAAATAATTAATATTTCCTTATCCTTATAAAATTATTCTATTATAATTTTTGTAGGATTCTTTAGGGTCATGCCCCTTATAGTAGGCATTAATTGATCCCCCAAGATCAATTAATATTCTTTAAATAAGGTAGGAGGGTAACGGTTCATGACAGGATTCCAACCAATACCAACCATCTAATCTAGCACCCTTGAATCAAATGATGTCTAACGTGAACAATCAATGGCATGAAGTTGAATATCCAAATTTTACAACCACCTTAGATATCGTCCAAGAGGAGGTGCAAGTTGCAAATTTAATACCCACTAATGAGGATTATGGTGAACAATCCCATCAAGATGTAGAGATTGACTCAAAGTTGAAAACGTATGAGCCTTTATAAATAAGGGCTTGGAGTCATTATTTACACAGGAGGATGGGGATAATATCAGAAAGAGTGAGAGAGAATCTCAAAAGAAATAAATAGATGAATCTAAAGAGTTGCTAGAAGATATGATAGAATTTCATCACTTGTTTTGAGAAGATAAGTATTATGATGATGAAGAAATCCAACACAAGTCAGGTTATGACTTCGAATCATTATTTAAAAATGAGGATTGCGGTGATCATGCAAATATGAATAAAAGAAATGATTCCATCGTAGAAACCCTTGAGTCACCAAAAATGATTGAAGGAGAATTTGAAGAAGAGTTTCTTGAAGAATCTAAATATTATGAGGAAGATGTACTAGAATTTCATCTCATGGGTCTAGACGATAATTATTGGAAGAAGTATATATAATTATTTGTTAATCCTATGTTCTCTAATGAAAATTTCTCTTCGTTAGGTACGTAGGATGCTGAAAGCGCTACCTCATATGAAGAAATTGCAATTCTTGAACAATATGAAAATGAAATGAAATACATGATGAAATATTATCAAATGTTTTGGGAAGATAACTATTGTAATGGTCTGGAAAGATATGGATAATCATTGGTTCCTCATATTCCTATTTATGAAATATCTATTTCACTTGGTATGTAGGACATTGAAACCTCCATATCACATGAAGATTTTACAATCCCTATGCAATAAAAAAAGGACGAACCATTTGTAGAAGTAGAGAAGGTTCCAAGACTCAATTATTTTGAAGATGGGTTTATTGAAAATCTTTCCAAAAGAGAAAAATATGAAAGGATAAATGTTTCCTATGATCCTTTTGTTGTGGATGAAAGAGGGGAATCTCTCACTTTGTTCTAATTTGAGGGTCAAGAAATCAAAATCCTAGTCTCACCTAAGGATCCTATAATACCTATGTTACCTCAGATAGAGAACATTCCAAAATGTGAATAGTTAGAGTTTGATATCATTGATGACCCAAATAAAAATGTTGCTCTACTCAAAGAAACTCAAATATTTGATTAGGAATATGAGCTATTTAAAACATTCCTTGAATGACAAAATTTATGGTTTGAAAAGGATGGACACATTTTTATTGGGTGCCTAGTTTTGGTATATTTGATAAACAGGTAATAGCAAAGAAAACATGCTACATGATGATGATGAAGACCATGAAGAGAAGGAAGAAATCACAATGACTCACCAAGTATTGGTAAATGAAAGTGTATAAAAGGTAAAATATCACCTTTTGTGTTCCACCATTTGAACTCTAGGTGAAGGTTTACCCAATTGATTGCTGGATTCAAATGCTATCAATGATGAAATGTCTTGTGTGGTTGATAAAGAATTTTAGTTAGCTAATACTCACACCACCAAGAAGATTACTTTGATGAGTGAAATGGAAGTAAATACCATTTATTTATTAAATAAAATTCATCAAAAATTGATAATTGAATCTAGGATACAAACTTATAATGATCCTCATTTGATAGATATCCAAGATGCTTGTAATCTGTTACACAAATATGATTGGAATAAAGGCTTAGATGATGACTTGTATTTAATTTTTTTAGAAATGGCCTCCTATTTAAATAAAATATTATATTCTTGTGAAAATGAGAGCTTAATTTAAAGTGATGAATTATATTTTGAAATTTACATATCTTTGAATAAGAAAAAGATAACTGGAAATCATGTATTGTCTTATTAGCTTAATGATTTAAAACTCCACTATGGAATTTCTAAGGGAACTAGATTAAATTGGTGGGGTGAAAGAGGCAAAATGAGAATTCTTGTATTGTTTGGTCTAATCTTACTTTGGTTGATTTTTTGTAGATTTTGGCATGCTTACCATGTTATGTGTCTTTTAAAGTGTGCTAATTGTGTTTGAGATCTAGGGAAGTGGGAGCCTATATTATGCTTATTGTATATAGATTTTTGTTTTTGTGTGTTTACTTTAGTTTTTATTTGTGTGGCACTATTGTGAATAATCCCATGTTTTGACAAATTTTACCATTTGCTTTCTTGTTAATTTTTTCTAGGTTAGGTTTTGGTTTGTTATTTAGTGTTGCATTGTGGGTTCATTCCCTTGGTTTGTGGTATGGTTTGTGATAGCTATGAAATTATGGCCTCTTGACCATTTTTGTGTTTATTTTTCATGAAGGGTGAATTTTCTATCACGTGGATCAAGGAAAAGGGGATGAAGTTGTTAAGTAACCTCTCCTAGATTCTAGGACTAAGATAGTGAATTTTAAAATACTGAATCATTTTGCTAAAGCTACACACAAACACATCATATTAAAGGGCATGATTTGAAACCTTAAAGGATGAAGTCATTTTGATTTGTAAACTAAGGTAAAAATCTAACATGCTCCATCTCTAACTTCAAATACTCTCTAACCCATGTAGTGCATGAACTTTTACAAGGCCTTATAAAAACAAAGCAAGTAAAGGAAAACATGCTAAAATCAGTCACCAGGTTTGGATAAACTCTACTGGGGCTATAGATACCTGAATAGCAATAGGGCTCTATCCAGATGAAGCTTGTGTTGAAAATATTGAGTTGTCATTGATGTCAAAGGTAGAAATATCTTCAAGGATGAATTATTGATGTCAAAGGTAGAAATATCTTCAAGGTTGAAATGATGAGTTATCATTGAAGTGCAAGGCAGATATCTTCAAATATGATTTAATGTTGTCAAAGTAAAAGTGATCTTATATGCTTTAATATTTAAATAAATATTTAAATATTAAAGAAGGAGATTTATATTTAAATCAAAGGATTTAATTATAGTGTAAAATTTTAATATTTAAAATTTAAATATTTAAATGATTAAAAATTCAAATGACGGACGACCTCCTTAAGAGAACCATGCAAAAGGAAATTAAATATTATGGGTTGACCATGCAAAAGGTTGAAAATTCAAATATTAAAAAAATGTTGGGTCGACTTCGTTGGGCGTGCATGAAGAAGCATATAAATATGAGCTCTTAAGTTCACCTTGAATTATGCCAAGCAATTTGAAAAATATCAATTGAGTGAAGAACGATAGTGAGAAGAAGAAGAAGAGAGGACAAAAGCACAAGTTTTGGCAACATCATAGTGGAAAGAAAAATTTAAACATTAGTTTGTGCCACTTCTATGTCAATCGAGTTGTTAGACCAGTCAATAGACTAGTTCATGCTAGGGCATCATGTTGCAATAGGTTAAGGGGTCGAATCTCTTTGATACCATTTTGCTGAAGTGTTGAAGATAGAGCTATGAAGGATTTAAATATTTTTTTTGCACCTTTGGTTCCATCCGCTAGGGTAGCCCAGTCGATTTCCTATCTTGCATGGAGTGCTACTGTGCAGGAGGCTAAGGGGTCAAATATCTTCAATGTTGTTTTGCTGAAGAATTAAAAATGGAGTTCCGAAGGAATTAAATATTGTTTTACACATTTTGGTTTCATGTGTTGTGTTAGTGCAACTGGTCACTAGCCCAAATTAGGGAGTTATGCTTCTAGAGTTCAAGGGATCAAATCCCATTAATGGTTGTGCAAGGTATTTATAAATTTTGTTTTATTAAATTTGATAAAAAGGGAGATATAAGGTATAGTATTGGGATTTGATTTTTGCAAATGATAAAAGGGGAGATATAAGGCATAGTATTGTGATTTGCTTTTTGCAAATTATAAAAGGGAAAATATAAGGTGTAATACTATGATTTGATTTATGCAAATTATAAAAGGGGAGATATAGGGTGTAATGTTGTGATTTCATTTTTGTAAGGGAAATGTTGTTAGTATAAAGTTCTATTTTTGTAAATCATAAAAAGAGATATCCATAATATATTGTTAGAATAAATCTTTATATTGTAAGTTTCAAAAGGAAGATATAAAGAGTTATTTTTAAGCTTTATTGTTTATGTTTTGAAATAAATAATAAGGTTTGAAAAGTGGTTGATTTTATATTTAAATCAAGAAGGGAAAAAGAGAATTATTGTCCATATTTGAAAAGCACATGCAAGAGGAAGATCATCATCACTGAGGCAGATTTGGAGGGCACATATTTGGAACAAGTCAAGGTTTCAAGTACACATATTCACCCAAAAATTAACTTGATAAGGAAGAATAATTCAGCCATTTCAAGAAGAAGGAAAGATGCACATGATAGTGGACGAAGAGCAAGGTATTAGCATCTCCAAGTCAACACACAAGTAAGTTATACAATGCTAGACTTAATCTAGCTTTAAAATGTAATAAATGTGAGATATGTGGAAGCAATAAACTTAATGGATGTGAAGAACATATTGATCATTTGAATATTACTACATTGGTGCATATCATTATCCATATGTCCTTGAAGATGTCTAGGTAGAATATATATGTATTGTTATTAGTTGAAGAAGGAAAAAGAAAATTATAGATCATATTTGTATGACTGGATTTGGGAGTAGATGAGCAGATTTGAGCATAGACTATGAGCAGCTTTTGAAGCAGATTTGAGCAGGATTTATGAGTAAATTTTGGAGCAGATTTGAACAGATTTTGTAATCAGATTTTGGAATAAATTTGAGCAGGTTTTGTTAGTAGGTTTTGGAGCATATTTGAGAAAGTTTTGTGAGTAGGTTTTGGAGTATATTTGAGAAATATTCGTGGGTTGGTGCCCACAAACTTGAGAAGGGGATTGGTTTCTCCTGTGGGTTGGTGCCCATGAAATTTTTTGAATAAATATATAAGCAATATTTTGTTGTGATTTTCTCCTAAGAGGGTGTTTCGATTTAAAAATATTTGTCTCTTATGTGTGTGGTGATTTGTGCATTGATTTTATTATTGCATTGATATTATTTGCAAGTTATTTCTTTGGAAAGAAAATAGAAAAGTTTTATCTTATATTGTTCACCCCCTCTCTCAGTATAATCTTGTGTTCTTCAATTGGTATCAACAGCGAGTTCCTTCGTGAAAGCCTAACAACTTGAAGGAAGATCTTACAAGAACACACATGGCTTGCCAAGAAGGTTTTTATCAAATAGGGCTCCATTGTTTGATGGGACTAACTATGCTTTCTATAGCATAAGGATGCGAACCTATTTGATGGCACATGGCTACAATATATGATAATCCATTGAGGATGGATTCACACCACCTACAACTCCTCCCATGGATAGATATGGAAAGAAACCATTTGAAAATAATATCAAGGCAATGAATGCAATATTAAGTGGGTTATGTGAATCAAAGTTTGTGAAAGTCATGCAATGCACCTCAGAAAAAGAAATATGGGATAAGTTACAAAGAACATATGAAGGATACGACAAGGTTAAAATGGCAAAACTTCAAACCCATAGGAGGAAGTTTGAAGATTTGAAGATGAAATATGAGGAAGATATTGCCAAATATCTACTCCATGTTGATGAGGTTGTCAACACCATTCATGGACTTGGAGAAAGTATTGAAGACTCTAATATTGTTCAAAAAATATTAAGGTCACTTCCCATGAGGTTTGATGCAAAGGTCTCAGCAATAGAAGAAATGAAGGATCTTAAAACCTTAAGCATGGATAAGCTACATGGAATTCTCACATCCTATGATATGAGGACTAAAAAAGATCAAACATCCAAATGGGAAGTAGCATTTAAATCTTCAAAGAAGACAAAGAATAAGGAACCATAATCAAGTGAAGAATAAAGCAATGGAGAAGAAGCTAACTTTGTGTGAAGAAATAAGAAGGGTCCAAGAAAACACAAAGGTATGCATTCTGTGAAATATTTTAATTGTGGTAACCTTGGTCACTATGCATCTAATTGCCCACAAGCTAGAAGTAGTAGCAATGAAGAAGAAAAGGAATATAAGAAAAATAAAGAAAGAAAATTTTATCATGAAAAGAAAAACAAGTACAAGAAAATTTTATCATGAAAATAAAAACAAGCACAATCAAGGCAAGCATGAGAAGAAAATATTTCAAAGACACAAGAAGAATTTTTATGTTGAAGAAGCAAGCAATTCCTCCAGCAACAATGATGAAATCCTCTTCGATAGTGAAAGAGAAGAAATCCTATTCTTGGCCATAGAAGAGAAAGAAGATGCTCCTATTGTCAAAGACCAAGAAGAAGAGAAATATTCATAAAATGAAGAAGAAGCCATGGTTGACATTGAAGAGGAACTTGTTGTTGCTCTTAAAGAGTTGAAGAGGGTTAGAAATAAGAACTCAATATTGAAGGCTCAAGTACAAGAGGATGAGAAGACAAAGGTAAAGTTGTCACAAGAACTCATTGACCTGAAAGTTAAAGTTGAAGAGGCAAAGTGAATTGAAGAAGGTATGGTTGAGAAGTTAAAGGCAAAAGAGTTGGAATGTGAAAAAATGGAACATGAAGTTGTCTCTCTAAGGATGGAAGTGAAATATTCTAATGATAAGATACATAGGTTTGGAAAAGCAAAAAAATCATGGGTGACATTATCAAAGCATAGATATCTTCATCTATAAATATTGGACTTGGTTTTGAAGAAGGTCAAAAGAAACAAAAAGGGGAGTCAAGTTCAAAAGAAACAAAAGGCGCAGTCATCAAAATAAATAGAGGAATCAAAGAAAGTAATTGAAGAAGAGCCTAAGACCTATGTTGATGTATTGAGAAGTGATAGCATCAAGAAGGAAGATAACAAAGCATCATCATGTACCAAGGACCATCACAGAAACAACAATGAAAGAACCATGTGGCCATATCCTCCAAAGCAATAAAAAAGGTCTCAATATTTTTTTTGAGGTTATTGTTTTTCATGTCACAAATTTGGTCATAAAGCTATAAATTGTAGGGTTCATACTAAGAATGAATTTGGATTCACCAAAAGGAATTTCAATTTATTTGCACCTCTCATGGATTACAACATCATTTGTTACAAATGTAATAATTTTGGGCACACAACTAGATGGTGTAGAATAGTGTTCCCCAAACTTCCAAAGTCAAATAAGGAGGATGGTCAAAATGTTCAAAATGGTATGACCTCCAAATTTTGGAAAAAGAAAATAGAACAGGAAAATGAGCATTGTAAGTTGGGAGTAGTTTCACTCCCATATCATCATTGAACACCTCAAGAAGAGCAGGTAGTAAGGGGGCGTTGTCAAGAGTCTTATATTTCAGCCCCAAGGAGCCTTTGCCATTGATGTCAAAGGGGAAGAATTTTAGTAAGGGGGAGCATCTTGTTAGGGGGAGCAGTTTGTGATCATGTTGCAATAAAGGACAGTTTCATTGTAGGGTTGCCATCAATGACAAAGGGGGAGATTGTTAGAAATATTGAGTTGTCATTGATGTCAAAGGTAGAAATATCTTCAAGGATGAAATGTTGAGTTGTCATTGATGATAAAGGTAAAAATATCTTCAAGGATGAAATGTTGAGTTGTCATTGATGTTAAAGGTATAAATATCTTCAAGGATGATTTGAATTACAAGTATATGCTTTAATATTTAAATTGAAAATTTAAATATTAAAGTTATAAAAATATTATAAAGTTAAACCTTATAATATTTAAATATTAAAAAGTAATGGTTTAAATATTTATATGGAGTTGAAGTTTGAAATTGTGAGAGCATCGACCTCTTGGGCGCCAAGCAATATTGAATGTAAGGTTGAAGTTCAAAAATAAAGTATGAGCTGACTAATTAAGCGCCAAAGGCAAGAAGGACAAAAGCGTGCATATATACATGAGTTTGAAATTCATTTCAATGTGATGTGGGGTGAGATATTCCTTCTAAGAGAAGAAGCAAATGATGATGTAGTGGTTGGCAATGTTGAAGATAGCAAATGAATACCTTCGAGATAATTGGAAGAGTGTGCACACGGAGATCCAACGTAGAGGGAAACAAGTAGAGCGTGCACACAAAGATCCAGCATAGAGGAAAATAAGTAAAGCACACACATGAAGATCAAGCATAGAGTGAAACAATAGAACACACCAAAAGGATTCTGGAGGACCACACATCGGGAAAAAACCAGATAAGTTTCAAAGATAAAGTGACAAACTCTTCCTAGATAAATACAAATTTGTGGAATATTTTGTAATGAAGTTTGTGAAGTAGAAAGACTACAATATTGTGAATATCTATGAATATTGGATATGAAATTTGTGAAGTAGAAATACTGCAATGTTGTATTGAATATATGTGAATGCTGGATATAAAATTTGTGAAGTAGAAAGACTACAATATTGAAGTTTTGAATTGTTGTTTGTAAGTAGAAATATTGCAATATTTATTGAATTATGTGAGGATATAGGGTAATACATTGAGCCTATAGTTTTCGAATGCAAACGAAAGGAATATCTTCAATAAAAGGAAGATGATGATGCTGAAATCAAAGTGAGACAATAGTAGTTCTGTTGTGGTAACCAAGCATCAGTGGTAGGACTCTGCGATAGAAAACTATCAGAGTTCATGTTGGATTATCAAATACGTGGAAGTAGTAGGGTTTGATGGTATAACTCCATGTAGAAGAGACTACATCAAGTGAAAAGGATGTGGTGAAGAACATCGTGATTATAGAGAAAGACAACAGATAGAAGGCGTTGTAATTTGGTGAGTAACAACTCCCGAAATATTGTTGCTGGTCAAGAGATTTACATATGATAGAGAGCACAACTAGAGTTTGAGAGTAACAATAATTTGGAGATTCAAGCAAAGATGATTGTCTTAAGAATAACGTAGAGGGGAGACAAAGTGCTAAAATATGGGTAAGTAAAACAATCATTATTATTCTAACATTGAGTTGCAGTGTTTTCAATTGATGGTTGTAATGGAGGAGCTCTCGAATGCATTGAGCAAGTGTATGTGTTGATAAAAGTACTTCAACTTGAGAGGGAGCTATGGTAGGAGCCACGCTAATCTGTGGATGTATGTATTGATGAAAGTGCTTCATCTTGAGAGGAAGCCACATGGAGGAGACACACAGAACAAGAAATGTAGCTTCAAAAGTGTTACAAGAAAAGTCATTGTTGGATAGCCAAGTGTCATGGAGAATGAAGGATAGCCAAGTGTCACTAAGAACAAGGTCATAGTCATATATACATCACACAAACGTTTGAGAGAGCATTGTGTACACCACATCAAGAGGGAGTCATTACAAAGGAGAATGTCATGCAGAAAGGTGCATCACTACATAAATGCTTGCTCATGAAATATTATCCTACGCACACCATATATTAAGAGGTACATATTATTATTATTGTTTGAAGACATAAGGAATCAATTTAAAAAGTTTGAAAAGGAGATATAAGAAAATTGAGTTGCTAGAATTTGGAAAGATAAAGGTGATATTCTGGATGGCTTTAATGATAATATTCTAGAGTTGATTTGAGCAAGAGTGAATGAATGTTATTACATTATAATTTTGATATCTAAGAGAGAGCATTAGCAAATTGAAGAAAGAAAACTCAAGAAAATGGAAGAATTTAAAGAGTAAGAGCAAGGTTTTTGGATCATATTGTTGAGCATATTTGAGCAGGTTTTTGGATCAAATTGTTGAGCATATTTGAGCAGGTTTTTGGATCATATTGTTGAGCACATTTGAGTAGGGTTTTGGATTAGATTTTTGAGCACATTTGTGAGCATATTTGAACATTATTTGTGAGAAAATTTGAGAGTATATTTGAGCAGTGTTTGTGATCAGTTTTGGAGTAGAACTTGTGGAAGGATATTGGTGTATCCTATGGGTTGGTGCCCATGAAATTTTTGAGAGGGGATTGGTGTCTCCTATGGGTTGGTGCCCATGAACTTGTTGAGAGGGGATTGGTGTCTCCTGTGGTTTGGTGCCCATGAACTTGCTAAGAGGGAATTAGTGTCTCCTATGGGTTGGTGCCCATGAACTTGTTGAGAGGGGATTGGTGTCTCCTGTGGATTTGTGCCCATGAAATTGCTAAGAGGGGATTAGTGTCTCCTATGGGTTGGTTCCCACAAACTTGTAGAGGATGTTGGTGTCTCCTATGGGTTGGTGCCCACAAACTTGAGAAGGGGATTGGTGTCTCTTGTGGGTTGGTGCCCACAAACCTATAATAGGGGATTGGTGTCTCTTGTGGTTTGGTTCCCAGGAAATTTATTGAAGAAATATATAAGCAATATTTTCCCATAGTTTTCTCCTAAGAGGGTGTTTCCATGTAAACATATTTATCTCTTATGTGTGTGATGATTTGTGCATTGTATTATTGCATTGATATTATTTGAAGTTATTGCTTTGGAAAGAAAATATAAAAGTTTTATCTTATACTGTTCACCCCCTCTCAGTATAAGTTTGTGTTCTTTACCTCATAAGGGAAAAACCATGTTTGGATCTCTTGGAGTATTTGTAAGATATTTTTGTGTTCGTTGGTCTGATTTTTGGTCTGATCATTGCTGGTGGTAAATATTTTCTCGTGCCTAGCGGGGACTTTGTGGTGGTGCCAGAGTTTCATATTTCATTTTTTTCCAATCCACTATTGTGCAACTGGCTAAGCAATAGTGAAACATATTTTGTGTCTTGCGGTGACCTGATGTTAGTACTAGAGTACCTTGGTCCAACGTTTTCTAAAATGCTATTATTATTTTGCCTAGGTAGTGAATGAGAGCTTTTTCGATCCTGAGGCAGTGTTTGGCTGCTTTTTTTTTGCTAAGTTCCTTCATTGGGGGATCTTTTATTCTTCTACATACCAATAGGATTAGAACCCACAAGGGTGGGGTTTTTTTCTCATTGATTGTTTGTGGGGTTTGAACCCACACACAAGGTTCTGGATCCATTCCAAAACCTTACTCCATGACCTCTATTTTTGTTTTCATATGGAGGTTTGATATGATTTATTCTCTAGAGTTCGAAGGATGGTTGGAATCTAACAGGATATGTGGAGTTTTAGTCTTCACAGATTATTGATATGGAGGGTTTTACTATCACTGGAACAATATGTTGTAGATCTTCATTTTTGGCGGTTGGTTTCTATTGAGTTGGTTGAGCAGGTGATCCAAAGTTCAAATCCTTCTTCTGCGCTCAGGTCCCAGTGGTGTTCTTAGGGAAGAACATTTTTCATTTTTGTGGAAGTGCAGGGGCCCTAAGTTTTTTATGCCTCAGAGATGAATTGTTGATACCCTGAGTCTTGGTTGTCAAGGTTTGATGGTATTGTTGGTCGGTTGGTTGGTCCCCCGCTAGGTGGGATGAGGATAATTTTGATTTTTATTTTGTGTTCAAATTTTTGTGCTACCATTGGACAAGAATGTAAGTTTGATTATTTTTTCTTTCGACAACTTTTCTATTGAGCCTGCCTTTGTGCTAGATTGAAGATTTTAAGTTTTGGCGATTGGATGACTCCTTTTGGAGCTCTATGTACAAGGTTGTCGGATCCTTTCAAAACTCTCACCTTTTACCTACCAAAAAAATTAATTATAAAGTAAATTTAATTTATTTATATATATATATATATATAACATAAGGTGGCTTTTGCTTTTTCAAAATTCTTTTTTCTTAGTTTAATTGAGATAACCATTGTTTTATAAAATTAATAAAATATTAAAGGCTCAAAGGATTCTACATCATCATTTTTAAAGGGATTTTATGTTTATTTTCTGATAGTATGAATTGTTATTCTTTTGTCACCATATGATACAATACACTAATCAATATGTAGATAGATGCAAAATTACATCCCTAATGGTGTTTCATGTGTTTAAAGTAGTTTTATGTAATGCTAAAAAAGTAGTGAGTCCTTCCCCATAAAATGTAAAACTTGAGATGTTACTAAAATAAAATTTTAACCCACTTTAAACAAATCCA
The DNA here is from genome assembly GCA_028583015.1 of Wollemia nobilis. Lineage (NCBI taxonomy): Eukaryota > Viridiplantae > Streptophyta > Pinopsida > Araucariales > Araucariaceae > Wollemia > Wollemia nobilis. Next base: position 1,410,567 of record JAQPPZ010001148.1, on the reverse strand, counting down.
TGCTAAAAAAAATATTAAATACTTCCAAGAATTTGTTTTTACCCTTCAAAAGATAGAGTTTGAAAGATAAAACCATACTAATAGATATTTTTTCAAATGATTTAGAGTTTTATATTTTCTTAAAGTAATGAACCCAAGTTTTAAAAATAATTAAATATTTGACATATACAATAAAATGCTAAACATATAAATACAATCAACATCAACTATAATAAAATGTTACATATATTAAGCTTTTACATCTAAATATTAACTAAAATGTTTGAAAATTATGACCCATGCTTATTAAAATACTATGCTTTAAAGAAAAGGGATGGTATACCATCAACATTTCAAGAAGTGGTGATATTCTTTTTGAATATAAATATAATTATTATGTAATAAATTATTTCATTTTCATATAAAATATATGTTATGTGTTTTACTATGTTGTCCTCACGATGAGGCGTCTTCTCTTAATAATGCATGAATGAAGTGTGATATGAAATCACATCTAGAGTAGTGTTTTTATAGATTGAATACCATTATACGTGAAAGCTATCTTCTCTAAAATCCTACCTAAAAATAAGGTATTTGGAAAGATGATCATGTGATTGTTTCTCTATCTAGGTGAATGAGTTATATATTTTTTTAGTAGTCAATTCAAACAACCTTTATAAGTTTTATCCATTATCCATAAATGTTCTGCTATGGCTAAGGTCTTATGTTTTAATCTATAAGAATGTTACAATTGAACTAATACTTTTAAAGAAACTTTCATCATGACCTCGTCCTTTACCTTTTATTTGTATCTTTCTTAAATGTTCTGCTATGGCTAAGGTCTTATGTTTTAATCTATAAGAATGTTACAATTGAACTAATACTTTTAAAGAAACTTTCATCGTGACCTCGTCCTTTACCTTTTATTTGTATCTTTCTTCGAAGGGATTTTTTTATCAATGTAAGCCATTAGTATATATTTAGCTTACATAATCAATTTCAACAAAAATATGTTTTTGAGGAAAAAAATGTCTTTAAGAGTTCGATACTAAAACAAGGACTCTATGATACTAATCTCAAATTCTAAAATTACTTAACCCCTAATAGAACCAAAAAAAAAAAAAATTAAAAGGCCATTAAAATTAGGATTATGATGGTTTATCATTGACCAAATTTATAATGTATATATTACACATATAAATTTAATCTTACTTTTCAAGGGACATTGGTAGATATAATAGTATATTATATATATTTTGTTACATAGATGAATTGGTTACATCCATCCTCTTGTTAATTGTAACCCGATCTGAGATGGGACCGTTGGATGCATAGGGTTCGCACCGTATTTGTCTGGTTTAACACGTGGCATGAAGGGGACCTCAGAAAAATAGGAAATAAATCAGACAAATAGGAAATAAATCACACCGTCATCAATCAAGTGCAACACCCGTGAGATTGGAACCTAATCCTCCTCTCGATAAACACCCCAAAGTATATTATATATTTTAACAACAGTATATAGAATCAAAAGGGATTGAAATACTTAAATGTGAATTGAGATAAGAGAATCATAATCTTTATGTAAAATATAGGAACAAATTTTTAAGTTTATTTAAGAATATTTTTTAGTAACACAATGAATTTACTTCTTGCTACAGGTCATTCCAAGATCTACATGAGAAAGCAGGAAAAAAGATAATTAATTCATAGTACATTGAATAAATAAATAAGTACAAACAACCTAACAAAAAAATCCAAGAGACCATGTACATAACTATTGTTTTTTATTATTGAAAAATTACCTCATGTAAATTGTATACCATGTAATTATTTAATTAATATTATTATTGTAATTAAATTACTAGTATTTTTTTTTATGATGTTATCCTATTCTAGTCTACTTTTATCCTTTAAGGTCCATGTTCAATTAGCCCATACATATAAATAATTTATGGGATACTTAAACAAGAGTCCCATGTTAGTAACATTTACATTTTATATACCATATAAAACATGTGTATTATTTTCTCCTATCAATTTTTAAAATTAATATATATATAATTATTATGTATTGTTTATTGAGTAAATACTTTTTATATATATACATATTCGTCATGAGATAATCCAAATCACATCACCCATAATACAAGTAACGTTCTTACCAATAGACCACATCACACGAATATATATAACAATATATTTATTAATATTAATATTTACATTGAATTAATAAATTTAACTCATCTTTACATGTGTTTGAAATAAAACTTTTGCATACTTATTATATAAATAACTAGAAAAATATAGTATAAAAAATGGCCAACTATGATAAAACATTCATAAAAATAAATTCCAAATCAATTTTTATGTTCACTTCGGCCAAGTACCTCATTTTCCTTTATTAAAAAAATGTTTACTTGTTGACCTGCAATTTCTTATGAGGCCAGACATAACCAGCAATCAGGAAGGATCTTTGCGCATTTATATCCTGAGATTTATATGAGTCCTCTTAAGAGGCAGTTGAACTCACCTCATTAGACTGAACTAAATGATCTTCATATTATATTTTTGCCTATTAATGTTTACAGGAAAGCACCAACTTCATTATCTGCCTTCTCATGACATTTTTATTACATAATAATAAAATGGATTTTAAATTTCTTTCAGTTTTAAAAAAAATATTATATGGAACAACAATATATCTTATAACCACATGTAAGAAAACGAAACAAATATTTTGGAAACATCATAGTAACAAGCCATTTCCAACATCAAGCAAAATACATTGAAATTTCCAACTACCTATTACAAAACCTAACTACCTATTACAAAACCTAATGTGCAATGCATAAATTTCAAACCCATTTACTTCCTACAAGCTTAAAGATAAGTAGAGGTAAATTCACTCTCTACAAATTAGAGATGTAGAGAAAGATCCAGCTTGTCTTCATCAGTACCAGTAGCCTCCTTATTCACCTCGCTATCTTCAATTCCAGCTCTTTCAACAAAAGTTTGGAAGCTTGTTCCTCCTATATCAGCTTTATTGTTAGAAGCTTCTCCTAACATACTACTGGACTGAGTAATGTTAGAAGATTCCCCTAACATACTACTGGATTGAGTATGTTCCCCAAGCGCAAAAGGATGCTGAAAATTGTTACCACGAAGAGGAGCAGGAGAGTATTGAAAACCATGGTTATATGGCACATGATCTCCACAAAACACATTGTTAGGGTTGACTCCCACAAAAACCCTAGAAAGCAAATATGTTTTCTTTGCCTCAGGATGCTGGAAATTGTGGGGAGCTTCACCCAACATACCTGAAGCGGGTTGGAGAGGATAGCGAGCTATGTAGTTGTGAGATTGAGCCGAGGAATCTACCACATTTATGTCCTTCATAGTGAAGGAGTGATGTAGCTGATAGGGAATTGGCCTTGGGGCTAGTGCACACAATCTCTGTCTCTTAACTGGAGCTGATGCTTTGTTGATGGCTTTGGCCTTCTTTTTGTGAGCATTCTGATGACCCCCCAATGCACGGTGACACTCGAACTTCTTGGGGCAATGTTGGCAACAATACTCAGGTGACCTTATGCTCTCCTTGTTGGTATCTCCCTCTGAAGGGCACTCTTCCTTCAAATTCAACTTTTCTGTTGCAGCATTAACATCCTTGCTTAGAGAAGCACAAGTTGGGTGTCCTTCATTGGGCTCCATGGGCTTCATCTTCAGATCTAGCACGATATGATTGTTGGACATCGTGATGAGAGAAAAGAAAGATACGACTACACTTGAACTAAGAAGAAGAGAAGCAGATTGAACTAAAAAAGACACTTCAAACAAGCTCTCTCTATGCCTATCTATATAGGCTCTTGAGCCAACACGACCAGGTGGACTTAAGAAAGATGATCGTTGAATTCAATTAATAATAATGGAAAAGCATACCGAAAATAATAAAAGTTTAAAATAACCATTTAATGTTCAGACTCCAGAGAAGATGATCGTTGTATTCAATTATCTTGTATAATTGGGATTTAAATTTTAGTTGGGACTTAAAACATAGCAGTGATATTGAATCTTAATAGCCCATTCAGATGTTGGCCCTAAAACTACTTTTGCACTTTGTCTAGTCGCCAAAGTCCACCTAGAGTTGAATGACTCAACATTTAAAGTGATTGAATTGCCGGAGATCAAATGAAATAATTGACTTTAGAACGGTTACTTGATGCGGGTGGGGCACGGTTGAGTTAATTACTATTTTTTCGAATTTAATTTTTTAAATCTATAATTTAATGTTTTTAATTTTTATTATTATATTTTTATATTTAAGATATAATTATTTGTTTTTAATATTAAAAAGAGCATTTTTTATTTTTAATAATATTTAAAACTTTTGAAAATAATTTGTAATATATATATATATATATTGAATTTAGAGAAAAAAAATTTGTAGGGCCATCTTAATCTGAGAAACCAACCATGATGAGGCGGTTCTACACTCCCCCGGGAGTCGTGCCCGGCCCCATGCCAAAATAATCAACTGGATTTTGGGTATTGGATGCGCTTTTGGTAGCATGGAGATTAGTTTGGTAGGGTGGAGATTTTGGTTCCTTAGAAGATTGCCCTAACCTCTCTAACTCACCTTCACCACCTTAATTATATAATATATTTTTTAATTTTAATATTTTAAAATTGATTTTATTCTTTTATATGAAATAAAATAACTTTAAAAGATATTATACACGTAAATTTATTATTTAGATAGCTTATGTAGCATAACGGATAAATTTATAATCTTAATGTATCAGATAAGATTTCATTTATCATGATTATCTCAAATTCCCAGATAATTAATTCAATAAGAATTGAAAATTATAAATAAATATATTAAAATATTAATAAAATAAATAATTGTCATTATTATAAAATTCTGAGAGTCTTCTACCAATATTATTATTAGATTATTCATATATTACTTAATTATTTGAATGACTTCTCCAAAAATTTCTAGTTATCTAGTTATTTTTATCAATGAGTAACTTTGTTTAAATAGATTCAATCTATTAATTTAATGAGTCTCAAATCTGTATAGTTCTTTTGTATTCTTGTATAATTTTTTTTTTAACACAAAAAAATCTGTAATACCATTGATTGTTACCACTATAAATCCTAACTTATTGTCTCGATCCTCCAAGGAATCGAACTCGGGTAGCCAACTAGCAAACACTCACCACTACAATCTAACATATCCCTTATACGTCATGGCTTGAACCTTAGACTTTCCTAAAGGAAGGCCAAAGTCCTAACCACTAGGTTGTTCTTATTGGACCACATTCTTATTCTTGTATATAGATTAACCTTTAATGTTTCACAACATAAATTTTATTATATTCTTTGTATGGGGTAATATATATTTAACTTCAATTAAGAATGCATAGTTAAACTTTAAAATTAAACTTACTAGTAGAATGATTTGAAGAATTAATAATAGCAAAAAATTTGTGATAATCAATAATAGAATAAAAATACTCTAAAAAATGATAAGAGAATGTTCAACTTTTTGATATTGCTGAATTTTTTTAATAAAGATCGTAAATAATTATACTATTTTTTTTTATATTGGTAAATAATGTCTTCTTAGATGTTGTTAAAACATTGTGACTTTGAAGTGGTCCCAATTTAAATTAAAAAAGTACTATGTTATATACCATACTCCATATGCTATTGAAGGTCTTAGTTCCATAAATTATTTTGATTATTTTGGTCTTCGAAATGTGTATTTTCATTTGATTTCATCAATAAATCCACTTTTTCCAACTTTAAAAGTTGTACTAATATTATGTATCCTTAAAACCTTGTAGGACTAGGTGGATTGGTAAGTGGTTGTCTGGTCAGGCATTTACCAAGAAGACATCTAGGTTCAAACCTCAGGGGTAGCCTATTTGCAAAGGTAGTAGTTCAATATGAATCCTCTAAGTGCACGTCATGATAGTATGAATTCGCATGGACTAGTGGTCCCCTTCATGCCGGATCAACAATAACGAGGTAGAATAGGTTTGGTGTGTATGAATCGTGAGGGACTAGTGGTTCCCTTCATGCTAGGTCAACAATAATGAGATGGAATAGATTTGGTGGGTATGAATGTGGAATAGATTTGGTGGGTATGAATCCTGAGGGACCAGCGGTCTCCTTCATGCTTTGGGTCAACAATAACGAGGTGAAATAGGTTTAGTGGAAGCAACCCCTATAGTGTGGAATAGGTTTGGTGGTATCATCCCCTTTAGTTTGAACCCTATGTTTTTCAATTACTAAAAATAGTGTGGTTACGACCAACTCTCCTTTTGTAAGAATATATATATATAAAGATGTATATATATAAACAACTTGTAAAATTGTTGGACATTTACTTAAGCATGGTATGTATACTTGTCAGAGCAAACCGTGAAGGTAAAATTCTCCACAATTAGTCAAAGTCATATGGAACTTAAACTAACAACCATGTAGAGGTATAGAATAATAAGACCTACTCATGATATAGGTAAGGAAAAGAGAGGAAAACCGTCAAATTATCAAGCAGGATCTAGGGAAGTAAGAGCAAATATAGAGAGAGGAACACAAACTAAGTTGGTTGAAATTTTCTTTACGAAACAATAAAATAATATTGGTAATTTGTAAGCAGGACCAATAACCCCTAATGATACATGATCACCATCTCATGGAATATAAGGGGTGTTAATTCCCCCTAAAATTAAAGGTGTATTAGGGACATTTGTTTAAGTAATAAGCCTAATATTCTTCATGTCTAGGAAACTAAAATGATAAAAGAAAAAGTTTTCAAAACTATGAAATTAGTATGGGCGAGATATGAATGGGATGCTAGATATTTTGGAGAAAAAAGAGAATTCTAACTTGTTGGAATCCTATTAGAACCTCCTTTGTAACCATTCATAAAAATAGGCATTGGATAGCCTCTTTAGCCACTTGCTTCTTTGCATATATTTATTTCATACTTATTAATGTCTACGGACCTACAACTTAGTCAAGAAAATTAGAATTTTGGAGTGTGATTGAAGCCTTTATGAAAAGTAAATACCAAGAAACCCAATTCATGATCATGGGATATTTTAATGCCATAACCAATTTGGATGAAAAAATTAGATAAATTAGAAACCTAACCTAAAATATGAGAGATTTTTTAGCTTTTATTCAAAAGAATAATCTATGGGAGGTTGGGTTTGAAGAGCACAACTATACATGGAACAATAGTAGGAGAGGCCAAAATCTAATAACAAAAAAATTAGATAGATGTATTATCTCAAATAATTGGCTAGATGAAGGGACTTGTACTAAAATTAATACCTTGAGAAGGATTGGTTCAACTCATTGGACAATAAAAGTTAAAATGGTGGTAAGTGAATTCAAAATATCATATTTTAAATATGATCAAATGTGGGGAGACCATCCTTAATTTGTTGATATTATAGAACAAACATGAAATTCTTTAGGAAATAGTGGGCTATATACACTTCCAAAACAAATTAAATCAATGTCATCTAGATAAAAAAAATGGAACAAGAACACTTTTGAAAATATTTTTTAGAATAAAGAAGAACTAAAAGATAAAATTCCAAAATACCAAAAAGGTGATCATAATAAACCAAGCTTAGAGGAAATGGAGGTGCTTAGTTAATATCATACTATTATGAGTAAGGAAAAGAAATTATGGAGATTAAAATCAAAGCAGACTTGGTTAAAATGAGATAAAAACATAAAAAAAATTATAGGATGGTAATAGTACAAATATCAACATCTAGAATTAGTAGAATTAAATCAGTAGAAGGAATTTGGATTGATAGACTAAAGTGAAATAAAAAAAGGAGGCAATGTATTTTTATTAGAATATTCTAGGATTATAGGAGTTTGAATTTCTTAATGAAAAAATTCTACAAGAAGTTCTATTAGTTATAAATTATGAAGACAATAGGAAACTGATGGAGCCTATTACTCTAGATAAAATTCATCTAGTTCTTTTCTCTTTTAATAAGGATAAATACCTAGTTCTGTATGAGCTATCTACAATATTCGATCAACATAATTGGGATATAATGAAGGATTATTTTTTGGTGTTAGTGGAACAATCTAGGGTAAAACAATGCATACCTTATAAAATAAATGCAACATATCTTACCCTGAATCCAAAAAAGAAGGATGCAAAATTATTTGATTCATTTCAATCCATAAAACTATGTAATATGGAATATAAGATTATTTGCAAAGTGATGACAAATCGGTTAAGACCATTTTTAGAAAAAAAAATATCAAAAGAGTAAGGAGGATTTGTGAAAGGAAGACATATTCTGAATGAAATCATAGTAGCTCATGATATTATGCATCAAGTATCTTCAATAAAAGAGAAAGCGATGATCTTAAAACTTGATATGAGTAAGGCCTATGATAGGGTTAAATGGGATTTTCTTTTGTAGTATTAGAAAAATTTAAATTTCAAAAGAAATGGGTCAGATGGATTAAATATTTTGTCTCTACAGTTTCATATTCAGTATTGGTTACTGGGTTAGTAATATAATCATTTAAAGCCAAGAGAGACCTTAGATAGGGAGATCCTTTATCACCATATTTATTCATTATTATGGTAGATTTTTTGGGTAGGAACTTGAAGAAGGATTATAAATATGGGTTTATAAGTGGACTTAAGGCTAGTAATAACATTGAGAACATCACCCATCAATAATTTGTAGATGATACAATCTTTTTTAGGATGGCAAGGATAAATAAGACCAAATCTTTAAATAACTTATTAAAGTAATATAAAAGAGCATTAGGGTAGAAATTTAATAGGAAAAATTCTATAATTTACTTCCTAAACACCCCAACTAAAATAAAAACAGGGATATGCAGGTTACTTCAATGGATGAGGTAAATTTACTAGCAACTTATCTAGTGATGCCTTTATTTGATAGGATAATAAGGATAGAATTATGGAATCTAGTTATAATTAAAGTTTGGAATAAACTAGCAGCATGGAAAGGTAGATGGTTATCATTACCAAAAAGAGTGCAACTAATTAAATCAGTTTTACAGGACATTCCAAAATATTATGTGTCCTTGTATACTATACCAAAATAGATGGAAAAAATTTTGATCGTTATTATGCGGTCATTTTTGTGGTCAAGATTACATGATAAAAGGAAATTTCCTTTGGTGAAATGGAGTAGGGTGTGTTATGATAAAACTAGGGTAGGTCTTAGTTTAAATTTCTTATGGATGCAAACTTAGCTCTTAGGGAAAAAGTAATTTGGAGATTGTACAAAGAGAGCTAAAGACAATGGGCAAGAATTATTCTAAGTATATTGATATCAATAACCCAAACTTAATATTTACTATATTACCTTTACCAAAGGGTTTTGCACTATGAATTAATTTTAAAAAATCAATTTATCTAGTGATTAAATGTTTAATATGGGTTGTGGAAACTAGAGAAAATTTTATATTTGGATGGATACTTGGTGTGATAAAAAACCACTCAATATAGATCCAATGTTGAAACCATGGATGATATTAATTCAAGATAAATATGATGATAACATTTCAAACATTTTGTGCAATGATCAAGAAGTAATATACAAATGGAAAGAATTTTTTTATAAGTATACAAGACATTGATGCTAAGAGGCAGTTGAGTAGAAATATAATAACATTAATTATTCCAAGGGGAGCTAAGGATAAGTTGATTTAGGAGTTGAATAGCTCAATTTAATACACAAAAAGAAGTGGATATAATGTAAAGCACCATTAAAATAAGAATATCACAAGAATATGGAGAGATATTTGTCATAGCTCGAGCATTCCTAAAGTTAAAATGTTTTTTATCTTGTAGATTATAAAATAATTATGGGATAACCTTATCAAAAGGGGTTTTCATGACCCCTCAAAATGTCTTCTTTGTAAAATGGAGGAGGCAAGTATAGACCATATCTTGGGACATATCTCAATACTCTAGAAATTATGGCAATGGATTCTTAATACATTTGGTAAATACATTATGATGAATTACAAAATTGAAGAATGGTTAAAGAAATGGTAGATAACTTTTAAAAGTGATGATTTATAGACAATATAGGATATATCAAAAGATACAATACTTTGGACTACATGGCTAGAAAGAAATAAAAATATTTAAAGGAAGGAAAGTAGTTTAGAGGTAATCAAAGAAAATATTTATTTAGCCATAGAGGATTCTAAAGCAACCCTATCAACTTACCCAATCTCTAATATAGAAGCAAAGAGCCTTGATAGATGGAGTCAAGTCATCAAATGGAATTATGATAATGGGGACAAGAGAAGCAAAAGAAGGAAGAGAATATAAAATGGAAATCACCAGACGTGGATTTGGTCAAGTTGAATTTTTATGGAGTATCTAAAGGAAATCCAAGACTAGTAGGAGGAGGAGGAATAATTAGAAACACTAGAGGAGAGATTTTGTCTTATTATACTTTCAATAGTGAATTTAAGATAAATAATGAAGTTGAAGCTTGGACAACTTTGGAAGATTTAAAAATGTGCAAACAAATGAATTAGAATAAATTATGGATGGAAGGTGATTCACTCATGGTAATAAATGTTATTTTGAGGAAAGCAAAGGCTTCATGGAAAATACAAGAGATAATTATGGAAATTCGAGATCTTGGTATAGAGTTTGAAGAAATTATGTTTACACATGCATTAAGGAAAGGAAAAAAATGTGTAGATATGCTAGGTAATACATGAGTTTTAATTGAGAATTGTAAAGTTAAATTATCTTTTCCTTGGTTAGAGAAAGTAGTAAGTTTAGTTGAAGCTAACAAGAAAATGTCGACTACCTGAATCAAATAATAATTAAGATTTACTTTAACATTTTTCATTAGTAATATTTGTTTTATTTTATAACTTTAATGTGATTTCATGTAAACTATTTATTAAAAAATTTGTGGTTGCACTTGTGCTTCAAGAAGGAAAATAACAATCAAGATCTGGTAAAGTGGGCTATGATAGTGCGGTATTTTGGAAATATTACTCTAATAAGATGCAATGCATAGATAGTAGAGGTGAATTTTTGGTATTGTGAAGGTTGTTGTAGGAAAATTTTCAAGAAGGATGATGAATTCTAGAATATTTGTATTTACATAGAAAATTGAAAAAGTTCTAGAAAATGAAAATCAAGAATTTAGACATTTTATGTAAAATGATATAGCAACTCAATTGAGATGAGAATTACATTTATTTATAAACTCTCATGCTCTAAAGAAGAGAGTTGTGATTTTTCAAGGGTGGGGGACCCTAGTACAACCCCTTGTTCTCTAGCAAATAAAAAAAATATGTAGAGGCTATGGAACTTTTTATTATGACTAAATTATAATTGGAATGCTATCAATAAAAATAGATGTAGGAATTCATAAATAAATAAAAAAGTATTGGGAGGAAAGATGTCGTGATTTCATGACATCTTGCTTCATCGTGGTCAATGGAGGAAAGATGTCACGATTTCGTGACATGTTGCAGCGTCGTGGCCAAGGGAGGAAAGGTGTCACAATATCATGACATGTTTCTTCGTCGCGGCCAAGGGAGGAAAGGTGTTGCGATATCGTGACATGTTTCTTTGTTGCGGCCAAGAGAGGAAATGTGTCGTGATATCACGACATGTTGCTTCATTGCGGCCAAGGGAGGAAAGATGTCGCGATTTCATGACATGTTGCTTCATCACGGTCAATGGAGGAAATATGTCACAATTTCGTGACATGTTGCAGCGTCGCGGCCAAGGGAGGAAAGGTGTCACGATATCGTGACATGTTGCTTCGTCACGGCCAAAGGAGAAGAAGTATCATGATATCGCGACATGTTGCAACGTCACGGCCAAAGGCAAAAAGTGTCGCGATATGGTGACATGTTTCATCATGACCAAGAGAGAAAAAGTGTCATGATATCGTGACATGTTTCTTCTTCATGGCCAAGTGAGAAAAGTATCACGATTTCGTGACATGTTTCTTCGTCGTGCCCAATGGAGAAAAAGTATCGCGATATCGTGACATGTGGCTTCGTTGTGGCTGAAAAAGAAAAAGTGTCATGATTTCGCGACATGTTGCTTTGTCACGGCCAAGTGAGAAAAAGTGTCACGATATCGCGACATGTTGCTTTGTCGCGGCCAAAAGAGAAAAAGTGTCACGATATCGCGACATGTTGGTTTGCCACAGCCGAGAAAGAAAAAGTTTTGCGATATCGCGACATGTTGCAACATTGTGGCCAAGAGAGAAAAAGTGTCACGATATCGCGACATGTTGCATCGTCATGGCCAAAGGAGGAAAATGTGTCACAATTTCACGACATGTTGCATCGTCACTGCCTAAGGAGAAAAAGTGTTGCGATATCGTGACATTTTGCTTCATTGTGGCCAAAGGAGGAAAAAGTGTCGCGATATTGCGACATGTTGCAATGTCATGGACAGAAGGGGGAAAGTGTCACAATATCACGACATTTTGCTTTTTCACGGCCAAAGGAGAAAAGTTTCGTGATATCGCGACATGTTGCATTTTCATAGCCAAAGGAGAAGAGGGTAAGAGTGTCGTGATTTCACGACAAGTTGCATCAACAGACCAATCCGATCCCCTTGTGAGTTAGTTATTGGATCATGAGATTTGGCTCCATTGCAAATCTTATTTTCTATTGTAAGCATGTGTTCTCTCTAATTTTTGCTGGGAAAATTCTCTTCCCAAATTGTAATTGATCTTTGTTTTAATACACGTTTTTTCAAATTTTTCAAAAAAAAAAAAGTATTATTATTGTTGATGTTCATCAACTAATATTGGAATCAATCTCTTTGAAATGTGACCAATATCTATAAAGAAGGAAATTCTATAATATATAATTTAGTTGATGATGGTGTTGATATTTTTCATGGTGAAATTCAAATTTTAAAAGGCAATTTCCCCAATAATATTTTATTTATCAATGAAAATAATGTCAAGGATTTGACTACAAAACATAATAGTTCGAGAAAGAAGGACAATTTAATTTTTGGAAAAAGAAATGAAGAATATATTTTATAAAAGGGCAAGTTGAATTTTTTTTAATTGGTCTAACATAAGTGTAATATTTTGGTTTTTAGAAGGGAGTGGACCTTAGTAGAAGCTACATATAGATTATTAACAAAACGAGAAAAGAATATTCTAACTTAGATATTATTTAAAATCCATACTATCATCATCTAAGTTATATTCTAAATATTTCTAAAAGGATTAATCAAGAAAAAGTGATGTTTGAAATGAGTGATAACTTTAAAAAAAAATGTGGATATGTTAATTAGAAACAAGGGGTTGATAGCCATTATAAATAGGGGTATCCTATAAGAGAGTGCTTATAATTTATAATATAGAAATAAAAATATTATTTAAAATCCATAGACTACAGGAGGTATGCTAGAAGTTGGTATGTTAGATTTATATATTGTAGTTATATGATTCACATATTTAAGGTTTTTATTTAGAGCTTAAGGTACAAGTCTTTACACAAGTATGGATGTAAACATATAAAAATGTAATGGTAGTATTATATTTTTTATGATTTGTAATGCATTCATACTATTTCATACTTCTATATTTTTTACAATTACATAATGCATGGCATATGGGGATTGATAAACATAGATTTTTTTATAGTGTTGTGTATGGATAACTTCACCAAATAGTAGACTATAACCATTGATTTTTTCAATGATTTTACATAGGTTTTTATGAAGGGTCTTGGTCCCCTTATATTGTGTGGGGTTTGAACCTTATACTTATCAAAGAGAGGCCAAAATACTTACCACTATAGTAAGCTTGAAGCTAAATTTTTCAATGAATTTACATAGTTTATTATGAAGGGTCATGGTCCCCTCATAATAATTGGGGTTTGAACCTTGGATATCTCAAAGAGAGGCCAAATCCCTTACCACTACAATAAGCTTACAACTATAAATTTCAATGAGTTTACATAGGATTTTATGAGGGTTTTTGTACACACCTAAAACATGTCATGTTAAGGATACTACCTATATGGACTCCTTTAAGGCCATATGACCCATATTGGGAAGCCCTAGGGCTCAACAGTGGTTTTCACAACTCAAACAGAGAGGAATTTTCCTTTACAACCATGATTGTCTCACCATAGGACGACCTCCAGAGACTATCTTACCTTGATACAACCTCCATTTAAGGTCATATCACCCTGATATGGTCACACTACAAGCAATTTCAAGAATATTGCACCATAGTTAAAGTGGTTACATGAGCTAGCTAAACATACATAGTCAGTTGCATGGAATTTTCAAGAATGGGTAGTTACCTTTCTTAGATCTAGCCAATTATTGGATTCCATGAAATATTGGACCCTTGTTTTGGAATTCTATATAATGGCATCCAACCTTCATACATTCATGATCAAGGAGTTTCAATTTTCAAGCAATGAAGTGTTACCAAATTTAAACCATGAAGCTTCTAACCTTTTTTGCATTGTGTTCTCTATAGAAAGCATACCAATGGATCATTTTGAATTTTGAATATGACATACATGCTCTTTGTGTAATTTAACATCATTTATTTGGTATTGAATTCCACCTCTTAAGCCATTCCCCATGAACGCACCAATTTGTCAACCAATCCATAGACCGAACACGATTTCACCCCACATTGACCATAAGAGAATCATTCATAGATTAGTGGTCATCTCTCTTAGAGACAGCTCATAGGGTAAAATTTATCTCTCAAAGATAGCCCATAGGTATGACCATCCTACAAAAATATGATCTTCCAGGTAGAGTTGTATTTCTTATTTTTCTTCTTTTGTTGAGTTTTAGCAATATTTTTAGTTACTATTTAGCATAGATAGATTTCATTTTCATGCATGCATTCATCTTATTTTAGTTTCTTTATCCCTTTCATTACTATAAATATGGGTCTTATCTCAAAAGGCTCTACATATGCTTTTAATGTTTTTTAATTTTCTTGTGTGTAGATAACAAGTATCTACAAAGAAGTAACAACATCAAGATTCACATATCATCATCTATTGTGACAATCCCAAAAACCTATTCCAAATAAATTTGTGGATGCAAAAATATTCTTCATAGTACATCTGAATTATTTCATTTTGTAACTCATTTTATCAATATTGGTAGCAATCCCTCAAAGGGGATCTTATTTGTAACCTTCTTGGAAAATAACAAGACATTATTAATAAAAAGAATATTGTCCATTATTTTATTTTATTTCATTCTTTATCTTCATGTTTGCATCTTGATTTATTACATTTTGATCTTGTATTTAATTTCATGGATGAATGATCTTTTTTAGCATTTTTAGTGGCGATCATGATGCAACTTAGTCCATATCTTGCATTCAAATCACTAATTATTGTTTATTTTTAGTGTTTGTGAGTTGCAAGTACAATAATCTCTCTTATATATGTCCATTAGGTATGACTATCCCTCACTGAGATGGCTAGTAGGTATGATCATCCCTCACCAAGATGGTTAGCAAGAGCAACCATCCCTTATAGAGATGGTCTCAAATTAGGAAGCAAAAATACCAAAAAATAGTGTCTACATTAGACAGGCTATCATAGTAAGTCATTCTATTTTTCTTTCTCTATTCTTAGTAAAGAAAAATAAAATTTTCATGCTTAAGTAAAGGAATTTCAAAATATTTTGAGTTTTTAAAATTCCTTGTTTGTGATCATCCCTGGATCAAACAATCTCTGTTTGTGGTCATTTCTATCCCAAATGACCCCTATTTTTGGTCATTTTTGTATTAGACTGTCTCTTTTTGTAGCCATCCCTATGCAATATAGCCTCTATTTCAATACTACTATGTTTTTCTTGTTGTTGCCTATTCAAATAATTGTCTCATTGATGGTTTTCCATTTTAGGAGTTCTCATTATTTTAGGATTTTTAAAAATCAAACGTTAATTTTTGCATTAGTGAAAATCATCATGTGCTTTGTGATTTATTTACTTTTAAATAATAAAAATAACCCTACACACCATGTTTAATTTAAAATTAATGAGTTGGATTTCATCACCAACCATTAATCAAGACCAGCAACGGTGAGCTTCATATCCATTCGTTGGCTTGCACCATAGAAACCCTAGTGATCAAAGTGAGTGTCTTTCTATATTTCACCACCAAAAAGTCCCATACTCTTGGGTGCACACAGAGTGGGAAGGTTAGTAATGCTCTTTTACCATGGGACTTAATAATAAGTGAAACATAGCTATCATTTTTATCCAAGCTTGCTTGAGAGTGAATCAAAAGCTAGTGAGTTAATTCTCAAGTATTAGGCAAGTAGCAAAACTTAGACAATGTAGCCTCCTTTAGGAAGCACTTTTGATTTATTAGGTTTTACCTTGAGCAAATATCCAATAGGAAGCCACTTTTTGTTATTTGAGTTACACTCCTCGATATGGGGGTGTGTTCAAACTACCTTCAATAGTTTTCTATTTTTCACCCCTGGTATTCATAAGGAATAAGATATACATAAAAATGCACTCAAATAGTATAGGGATTCATAATAAAAACTTAAATGAGATAATGACATTGTCTACTTGTTTTTTTATTTATTTTTTTCTTAATAAACATCATGGTAACAACACGTATTTGAGCTCATTCATGAGCTAGTGTTGTCAAGAATTTATGAGGCACTGAACATCTTTGATTCAGCCCTGAGGACATGATCATTCCTAAATGGCATCTTGGTATCCATCGTAACACTAACATCACCTATAAGGAATCCGATATTCAAGATATTCCTATTCAAGATACATCTATGGGTCCTCAATATGATCAAGAAGATGAGTTTCTTGGTCAAAGTCGATCATGTGCTACTATTAGACATAACTTGCCCTCTAAGGGGCATAGTAGGGGAGTGTCGTAGATTTGTATCCCAAATTGATATATCCATAAATATAAATATGATCAAGAGTATACATCATCGTTTAGTTTAGAGGAGTGAGCCACTATGCTTAATCGTCCATGGATGAGCCAAAATTTTTCTCACCTAGATAGGTACAACCCTCATCATACTAATAGGATAGCCTCATCTACTCACGTCTATCTTGAATATGAGGAAGAGGATGACCTAGAGTGTTCCATGCAATAAATTTGTGCCTATACACCATAAAAATATATTGAATTCACCTTCAAACCTGAACACCAAGTCAACACAGCTTCCATCAATCATGGAAAATGGGTAGCCAACCTTGATGGGCCTATAGATCAAGCCAAGTACCTTCGTGTTAGTACAAGGGCTCTTCAACCTTATATGGTTGATCAAGTAAAAAAAATACCTAGGTAGAACAAAAAAAATGAGAACAACTACACAAGATATGATTGGATAAGTTGAAAATGGATCAAGAACACCTGGAATGAACTCGATTAGCCCAATAAAGGGTGCACCAATAAAGGTTTCACAAAGAATGATTGCAAAAATCAATGCATGAGGATATCCTCACACCTAGTACCCATAGGCAGTAAACCCATAAAAGGTGCATTATGCAACACCATGATCTGCCTCCTAGGCCAAATAAAAATTACCCTCCTCATGTGCCCATCCATCACCATAGGTCTCAACAACATCAACCGCAAAATTGTCGACCAGAATATGAATCCTATGAGAATCTATAGCTAGAGTATCAAGACCAAGGATATCCTAAATAAATTTTTGAGAACATGGTTGATGATTATATTCAACCACATCATCCCAATAGGAATTTTCTACCTCCCCCTCCTGAGGACCAATGTAGGAAGATGAGATAATATCATCTCAAGCTTACAAATTGCTCACAAAGCACATCAAATCATTGGACAAGCAAGAAACAAGTTATAAAAATCCCACATTATGTCAACTATGTAATAAACCACTTCATACTTTAGTCCCATATCCTCCATATCTTGAGCATTTTGAAATGATGAAATTGGATAAATTAGAGGATATTTAAACAATGTGCATCTATATTTGTATTAATGAAGCATTACAAAAGGACATATTTAAGCAACCATATAAGCCAAATAAGTGTAAGAAAAGGAGTTTATATTTATTTAATTTGGTAAATCATAACAATGGTTACATAGATTTCCCCTTGAGAGTTATTAGTGTGATACATTTGTTTACAAAAATGGGTGCCCAAGGATCAAGTCCTTTCAAGCTCATGTGCACTTCCAATGTTCTTCTTCGTATCCACAATTGAGGTGGGAGAACCTATGATGCCACTGATTTTTTCTTCATTATTATTATTTTGTATTCTTTCCTAATGCACTGTAAAACCTGCACCTACACACAAGGAAACCGTATTTGCCAAATAGCAAGTGCGTAGAATGGAAAACATGCAAAATCCATACATGTAACTATAAGCTAGAAAGTGTAAATATGCAATGTGCCTATCTAAAACAACTCAAATAATATGAAATTTTAGAGATATGTAAAATAGATAATTTTAGGAAGATCTAATTGAAAACAAAATAGAAATTACCTCTGAATTAGTGTTGCATTCGCAGTAGTGCCTACGAAGCCTGCAAAACCCAAAACAAGCAATTTCTAGACCAAAATACCTCCAAATCAAAAAAAAAATGGATAGTATACATAAAATGATATTTTAAGAGAACCCATATTGTCATATTTGCAAAATAAATCACATTTTCATGTTCATATTCAAATGGTCCCCAGAAGCCTACAAAAACTTAAAAATACAATATCTCACTCAATATAACTCCAAATTACATGAAATTTGGAAAGGAGGTTTATATACTACCCTATAATATGACTATAAAACATATTAAAGATATAATGCATATATATTTCACATTTCCTTGCAGGTATGGTGGTGACTATCACAGATTAGGGACCATCCTGGGGTGGGATGGCCACCAATTCTACTCTTATTTTACCACCAATTCCTCTGTGAATTGGTTAGGAACCTTCTTAATAGTGTTTTTGTATAATTTTATGGTGAAATTAACTCATATGATTTGGTTTTACAAATAAATTGTGCCTCCTAGATCACTCACAAACCTCCTTCGCTAGGTAGAGATTTCGAGGGAAAAGGGCACAAAAGGGTGAGGAGAAATTTTGGCAATACTTTGCTGTTATATCTCAAAACTCCTCTCTATATCTTGTGTGGAAAATGGATAAAATTTACATCCAAATGGGGCCTTTTGGAAAATGGGCATGCAAGGGCATGTAGGGCAAGAGGTACCACTTGTCAAAAATTGAGCATGTTGTGGAGGGGGAAGAGAATCTCCCATTTTGGCCTCCATTCTATAGTATGTCATAAGGATTCTGCACCCTTAGGTCTTGCATACTCACATAGGTGGGATAAATGGCTATTTTTGGGTGCCATTTGTCCAAATTTTACTTTTTGGGAGTCAAACCTTATGGTCGTCCCACCCAAGGACGACCGCTTTGCCACCATCCCTGGGTGGGATGGCCATGAACTATGACCGTCCCAAGGTGGGACGATCATGCCTATGTGGCCAAAAACCTCCCAAAATTGGTGTGTAACCTTCCTATAGTGGTTAGTACCACTATTAAACCTTTTATGGTTGCCCAAGGGGGCCATATGATGTCAATTAGCCAATGCTTTTAGTTGCCTAATCATATTGACATGATTTTTGTGTCTATAGATGCCCCTTTTTGAGATGTGTTGTGTGTAATATAGCACTGAGTAAAAATAGATGACTAAAATATTGAATAATTAGCTTTACTCAATAACCTAACCATATTTATATGCCCCAATCATGGAAAGAGCATGTGTTCTTGAATCCTTGCTTCTGACGAGCTAAGGAACTTGCTTCAAGTACAACCTTTCGGGTAAGGTTGGCTTGACCTTGGACATTGTTTAGTCATGAAGAGGCAAAGACCTTTGATCCTTCATACTTCTATAATTCCAAGAATTTGTTTGATTTAAATTTGTGCTTATTTTTTGCCCTAATCAAGGGCATGATTATCTTTGTCAATGATTCATTGAAAGAACGTAATTTGCATGATTGAGTGTTTGATTGTTGATTTTGATAATAAATTTGTTAAGTATGACTACCCCCTCAAGCAACAAGTCGATGATGGAATGACCAGTGATAAAAGCAATGAGTCGCTTGACACATATGACTTTTTTAGATTTTACTTTGGTTTTACACATTAAAAAATGGAGCATTTTCACAAGGATTTTGATGCTTTTGTTGATGATTCATGGAAGAAAATAGTTGATAACCTTATTCCCGTGGGGTGGTCCAACCACAATGGCCTTCTTGGGGATTGAAGTAGTAAATTTTCAATGCATCCATGAATAATTTGGGTTCCATATTGATCTTGAGTGAATTCCATCATATTTGACTTATTTTTGGTGGGTTTTGGACCCTTTTCTTTGGCTTTTGTGTTATTTTAAAATTTTTTATTTTTGATGAGATTTCATAGAACAATACCTCATCGATTATATATTCCCCAATCATATAAAGGGTGTGCATCGTAGAATAATTTCCTTCGACAAGTTAAGGAACTTGATTTTGGTAATCTTTGGCATATTGGAAAACAAGCTTAAGTCTAATCCTAGTCTTGGTGGCAATTAGGAGATAAGCTTAAGAAGATAAGCTTAAGTCAAATCCTAGCCTTGATGGCAATTAGGAGAGAAATATTAAGTCAAATCCTATCCTTGATGGCAATTATGAGAGAAATCTTAAGTCGAATCCTACCCTTGATGGCAATTAGGAGATAAGTTGCTCGGTTTGCTTGAATCGATGTTTGATCTTTGGCTTATTTACCCCAAGAAAGGAGGGTGCATGATTGTATTTAGTAATGATTCATAACACGAATGTGATTAACTTGATTAATTTATCAATTATTGATTTTAATTATACATGTTATTATGACCAATGTGCTTAGTGGATGTCGTTGGGGCATTTTGGGGTGACCTAGATGATCGCAGACCACCTAGGAGCATGTTGGGTTGACCAAGTAGTTTGGATATACCCTTGGAGAATTTTGGGGTGACCTAGATGATCACAGACTACCTAGGAACATGTTGGGTTGACCAAGTAGTTTTGAGATACCCTTGGAGCATTTTGGGTGACCTAGAAAGTCATAGACCACCTAGGAGCATTTTGGTTTGACGAAGCAGTTTGGAGATACCCTTGGAGTATTTTGGGGTGACCTAGATTGTCGTAGACCACCTAGAAGTATTTTTAGTTGACCAAGCAATTTGTAAACTATCCTTAGAGCATTTATGGGTGACCTAGATGGTCGTAGACCTCCTAGGAGTGTTTTGGGTTGACAAGGTAGTTTGGAGATACCCTTGGAGCATTTTGGGATGACCTAGATAGTCATAGACTTCTTATGAGTGTTTTAGGTTGACCAAGTGGTATTTAGATACCCTTGGAGCATTTGGGGTGAGTTAGATAGTCATAGATTTCCTAGGAGCATTTTGGTTTGACCAAGTGATTTGTATAAACCCTTGGAGCATTTTGGGGTGACCTAGATGGTCATAGACCACCTAGGAGCATTTTGGGTTGATCAAGCAGTTTGTAGAAACCCTTGGAGCATTTTGAGGTTGATTGCTTAGTTGTTTTATTTTTTATTAGGGGAGGTATGATACCAATAATGCCCCAATTGATGTTTAAAATGTTTGTGTGATTTGCAATTGTGCATTTTTTGACCATTAGATGCATTATGTGTTATGATTTATGGATGCATTAAGGGATGTAATGCCTATTTATGATGTGAATATGCTATATGTATGTAATTTGTTGATGACATGCACTAGCTAGATGATAAATGTATTATTAGATGGTGTGATCTAGATGTGTAGATGCTCTACTATGTATGCACATATGGATGCAATGGTGAATGTTGAATGTATGTTTAATTTGTTTCAATTGTTTATGCACTTAATTTATGTGATATGATATGGTGAATTTAATGTATGTAATGCATTATTTACATGATGATGATCTAATGTACATGAAACGGTATGCTTTAGTCACTTAAAACATAAGGAATGCAATTAATATATGTTTTGACAAACTGATATATGACACCACAGAATGTATGAAAATCATGAATGAAAATGATAATGCTTATCATAATAATTAATCATTTAAGCATCCATATGTGAAATGAGATGACTGTGAGATGTGAAAAAGTGTATTATTGATGTAATGTTTTTTTGCTATTAGGTAATTTTTGAGGTTTTCCATGAGACTAAAACACCCTAGTTGATTAATTAAAAGTTGTATAATTACTATACAAGACTCCTGAAAGATAAAAGCTTTTGTTATGAAGACCAAGATATTCATTATCCTTGTGTATGCAAGTGATTTCATTGGTAATACACATAAGGTTACCCTAGTTCCAAACAGGATTGATGCAACCCATATGTACTGAATATCACCCTATGAGTATCACGATCCTAGGTTATGTACGTAGTTGGATTAGACCACTAGGTAGCATAGGCTACAAAAATCTATCTCATCCACACGCAAACATTGATCTATAGACACACAAAATTCTAATGTGACAAACATATCGTCTTGCATAAGGATACCGCCATTGCCAGGTAGGCTTGATGCCACCTAGCCTATAATGAGGATCACCTTATGGTTTGTCAAATGCTGAGAATTCCAAGGATTCAAATTTAGGACTCCCTTTTTTTTTTTTTTTTTTTTTCAGGGATACTTGCTCATGCTTAGTGGTGAAAACCGTTGTTTATTTTGTATTTTGTTTTCTTTGAGCAAGGTATTTGTGTAATGATGAAAATCACTATTTATTTTGATTTTGATTTTTGCATTTGTGGGATTTTACTTATTGATAGTGGTGAAAACCATTGTTTATCTTGGGGATTTGGGTAAGGAGTAGCTTGTCCTTTTGTTAATTCTCAGATTTTTTAAACGATTCACATAGGGGGATGAGTGAGATAGACTTTTCACTTAAGATAACCTAGACCACTTCGTAGGTTTTATCTTTCCTTGTTCAAAACTTGGATTTATTAGTGTTTTATTAGTGATGGGAATTTGAGATATGCTAAGTGCTATCAGAACTAGACCTCACCTTTTGAAATTTAAGATAGCTTTCTACAAAATCTGAGAAGATCACTAGGTATGGTTGAATGATCGGAAAACCCTAGTATATACATGATGGAAACATGATTGGGTTGTGTTGAAAAATACAATTACTCACAAGGGTGATGGATGATGATGATGTATAGATGCATGATTAAGATACAAACGTGGTGTTGTTTGTAATATTGTAAACACAACCTATCCTAATGCAAATGTCATGGATGAACATGCCTAATGTAATGCAAGTAAATGTATGCAAATGTAGAATGTAAATGCAAATATTTTTGTGTTTTTAATTTTTTAGATTGTTTTTGAAATTTTATGATTTTTCAATTTTTTTTTAATTTTGAATGTTGTGCAATATTTTTAGATTTTATGAATTTTTTATTTCAAATTTTTTTTTGGATTTTTTATGTTTTCCATTGTTTTTGAATTTTGAGTGCTTTAAATTGTTTTTGAAATTTTTATTATTTTGAATGTTTTTGGATTTTAATTATTTTGAATGTTTTTGGATTTTGAATGTTTTTTTAGTGGAAGGCACGATACCTTAGACACCCCCAATGTGTATGCTACTTCAATGAAAGTGAGAAAGGTGCAATACCTTTAGAGTTCTCACTATGCTTTGTTTATTGTGATGTGGGTGTGGGGAAGGTATGCTACCTTTTGGACCCCCAGTGTGCATTTTATCCAATGCAATATAGTCAGTAATACCCATGTTATGATGAGATGAGATGGGTGAAGTTGAAATATTGGATGAAATCACTGATAATGTAGCTCAATTTTGATATTCCTACTTCTCTGTTGCAATACTGATCATTCCCACAAACTCTTGGGGAGGTGGGTTGTTATGTACTTTATTGGGGTGCTCAATGTGGTTGGCAAATTTTGTTTTGGATTTTTTGTGTACAATCCTAAAAAGCATACATCTAATCTAGTAACAATTGAAAATCACATAAAGCACATACATAAATTAAAAAAATTTAAATAACCAAAAGAAAGTTGTATTTTATTAAAATTGATTCAATTCATGGTTAATAATTCATCCCTATTATGGATACCCAATGTGATACAATGTTACAATCATAATAAATCCCTCACAAGAATAGGTGTAATCCGTAGGCCTTTCAGAATGACACAAACTACTCCAGGTCAAGTATGACCTTCTTCTCTCCTATGAAGAGGCATTTGTTGCCTTGATTGCGTTGACTAAGGAGTCCTAAAAAACCTGCATTAAAGAAACAACAAGAAATATTAAAAGTAAAGGATGCCTCTCTTTATGAGGATTTTAGAGGAATCTTGCACAAAACATGTCATGAAATCAAGAAATCTTGTAAATCTATCAATCTGTGTGAGAAATGAGAAAATCATAATAAAGCATATAAAGAAGCATGAATCTAGCTAAACATCCTAATTAACCATTAGAAAAATTGAATTGCATGAAATAACAAGACTATACTAAATTAAAAAATACAAGGAAAATAGAAGCAAATCTACCTCTAATTCCTAAATTAATCGGTCAAATGTCTATTAAACTATTAAACTATGCTAGATTAAGCTACTTGCATAACTAGAAATGGAAATCTAGTGCTAAAATGGAGGAAAGAGAGCATCAAACCCTAGCTACAGGTGCTTAAATCAGCTAGCACTTTTAGCCATGGCTACAGGAAAACTTCCCTTTCTCTTGAAACCAGGGCTAGAAACTCTCAAATCCTCCAAGGAATTGATGATCAAGGGTCACCTCGATGTTCTAAAATATATTGGTGGTTGAATTCATTGAAATTGGCAATGGAAGTGTGTTAATTGTCAAGATTTCTCCTCAAGATCTTGAGATCTCTATTGTTGCAAATTTGATGATCAAATTAGATTTTGGCAGCATCTTGTTACTCTTCACAAGGTGCAATTGGCTCTCCAATTTGATAGGGCTTCGCTATAATGCAATTGAACAATTCTTCAATAATTTGGTAGCACTTCGTTAGAGAATGCAAACAAGAAGAAGAAATGTTTGATCTTTGAAATTGGGATCTTAAATAGACTCCCAAAATCCTTGCCCTAGCTTCATGGAGAAGCCAAGAACAAGAATTGGCAGTTGGGAGGAAGCTTCTAGATGCTTCCAATCCTGAACCACTTCAAAACCATTGTAATTTTATTATTGTAACTGATTTTACTCATCTTTGGTCACCCAAGTTTGTTACAAGGCTAGCCATGGCTCTTAAAAGAGGCTAAAAACCCTAGCCATGAGTGTCAACCATGTTTAAGAATCCTTGTTGTGGGTGACACCAGCAGCTAAGGCTAGATAGGCAAAAATGCCCAAATTGAGTGGTTAGAACCACTACTTTTGCCTTTGAGAGATCCAAGATCATTTATATGGTATACAAGGGTGCCCATATGAGTAGTCTCCTAAAAATGATGTGTTTTAGGTGTCTATAGATGCCCCTTTTGGTATGCATTGTGAGAATGAACAATTCTGAGCAAAAAATAGACATCCTAAAATGATGTCGTAGGTCAGATGATGATCATTAGTCTGATCAAAATTAGATGCCCCATTCATGAAAATATCATACATCGTTGAATAATTACCTTCGATGAGTTGAAGTACTTGATTCTAGCAAGCTTAAGTCAAAATCCTAGTCTTAGTGGCAATTAGAAGACAAGCTTAAGTCTAATCCTAGCTTTGACAACAATTAGGAGATAAGTGTAAGTCTAATCATAGCCTTGATGGCGATTAGGAGATAATATTAAGTCTGATCCTAGCCTTTATGGTGATTAGGAGACTAGCTTAAGTCTAATCCTAGCCTTTATGGTGATTAGGATATAATTTTAAGTCTACTCCTAGCCTTGATGGCAATTAGGAGACTAGCTGCCTAGTTTGCTTGAATTTGCTCTTGATACTTTGCTTATTTGCCCCAAGCAATGAGGGTGCATGAATGTCTTTGACAATGATTCTTGAATGAATGCACTTAGCAATTATTAAGTATTTAATTGCTGATTTTGATTATGAATTATGATTTTATGACTACCCCCTCAAGCAATGATTCGATGAGGGTAATGATAATGAATGAAGCAACGAGTCGCTTGACCTCATGATTGACCTAAACAGTTGAAGACTTTAGCACTTTGATACTACTTGGAAAGGCCTAACTTAGCCATTATTTCAACTATGAATAGTAATTGTACACCTCTATCCCATGGAGTAGTCTGACTACTATGGCCTTCCTAGGGAATCAAGATGATAGCAATTCCAATTATAATTGTGTTGAATCACTATGTTCGATGATCTGCTGAATCATTATGAATTTTGATTTATTTAATTTTTTTGTTAATTTTGCAATTTTTGAAATTTTGGACCTGTAGATATGCTTTAATTTCCAATTTGAAACTCCTTATGGTGAATAAATATGTGCATTTATGACGAATTAAAAGACCAAATATTTAGACTTCTTTGGAGCTTTTGGGGATTGATACTGATAATGCCCCAATTGATGCTTACAAATATTTTTGTTTTGATTTTATGTTATGGATGCAATGATGAATGTAATGCCTACATGATGATGTTATTATGCTATATGTATAAAATGTATAGATGACATGCACTAGCTATATGATAGATGTTCTATTAGATTCCATGATCTATATGTGTAGATGGATTGTATTGTATGCATATGGATGCAATTCTTATTGTTAAATGCATGTTTAATTTTGATTCAATTTTATGCATCTAATTTATGTGGTTATGATATGGTGAATGCCATGTATGTGATGCATTAATTACATTATGGATGAACTAATACAAATGAAATTATATGCTTTAATCACTTAAAACATAAGGAATGAATGTAATATGTGTTTAACAATCTAATGGAAGAAACCACATAATATATAAAAATCATGAATGTAAATGTTAAATCTTATTATAATAATTAATCAATTAGACACTCATGTGTGTTATGAAATGATATATTGTTTCTATTCAAAATCTTTTGTAAATTAAAAGAGTATGGATAGCATAGTCAGTGGTTGTTTAAATATCATCTCTAACATCCATCTGGTAT
The DNA here is from genome assembly GCA_028583015.1 of Wollemia nobilis. Taxonomy (NCBI): domain Eukaryota; kingdom Viridiplantae; phylum Streptophyta; class Pinopsida; order Araucariales; family Araucariaceae; genus Wollemia; species Wollemia nobilis. Next base: position 1,383,419 of record JAQPPZ010001148.1, on the reverse strand, counting down.
CTAACCTATATTATGAATATTTCTAATAAAAAAAAATTCATAAAAGAAATTGATATTTTATGATTATGATTTGATTGATTGTTGCTATTTGGGAATTTTTGAGGTTTTCCATGACTCAAACACCCTAGTTGACTAATAAAAAGTTGTATAATGACTATACTAGACTTCTAAAAAATAAATTTTTCACTATGAAATACCAAGCTATTCATTACCCTTGTGTGTGCAAATGAGTATATTTAATGAGACACAAGACTTACCTCATTGTCAGGTGGGATTCATTCAACCCATTTCTAAAATGAGGATCATCACATGCTCACCCAATCCTAGGTTTAGATTTCAGTTGGATTAGACCACTAGGTGATAAATGACACTTGAAGATAGCTCTTCCACATTTAAACATTGGTCTACACAAAAGAGAGATGCTAATGTATCAGACATATCATAATGCATAAGGTACGATAGTGCTGAAAATTCTAGGGATTCAAGCTCACCCCCTTCTTTTCTTCAATTTATCAGGATACTTGCTCATATAAAGTGATAAGAATAACTGTTTATTTTATACTACTCTTTTAGTGATAAAAACCACTATTTATTTTGTACTCTTCTTTTTTTTTAGCAAGGGATTTGATACTGATTTGATTTCACTTTGAATTTGATCTTGATTTGACTTGAGATTTCACTTTGGGATTTCACTCTAGGATTTTTCTCCTTCATTTGTAAGCAAGGTATTTATTTGGGTAGGTGGCAAACTTGTCCTTTTGCCAATTGCCAAAATTTCCCGAATTGTCCATACAAGGGAATAAGCAAGATAAAATTTTCACCTTAGGATCCCTGGTCCCACTTTATAGCATTCATATGTCCCTTGTTCTAATTAGGATTATTTAGTTTGGATATTAGTGATAGGATTATGATATGCTAAGGGCTATCAAAACTAGACCTCATCTACAAAAGTAAAGCAAGCTTTCTACCAAACTCTTGAGAAGAATAGTAAGTATGGCTGAGTGACCGAAAATCCCTAATATATTCTTCATAGCAACATGAAATATTATGTTGAAAAATACAATTACTCACAAGGGTGACGTATAATTATGATACTGCATAAAAGCATGATTGAAACACAAACGTGGTATCGTTCATAAGACTGCAAACACAAACTATCCTAATGCAAGTTCAATGGATGGACATGCCTAATGCAATGTAATTAAATAAAATACAAATGTAAAATTAAATGCATGATGAAAATGAAATGCAAATACTTTTAAATTTTACTACATTTTAATTTTTATGGTTTTTTGAAATTTTTATTTGACCAAAGAATTTTACATTCCTTTGGAGCCTTTTGTAATTTGACCAAAGGGCTTATGGTGCCTTTGGATATTTTTGTGCATGTGTATGGATTTTGAAATTTTCCATATTATTTCTTCTTTTTGCATTTTTGAATTTTTGAATTTAGATTTTATAACTTTTTATTTGACCAAAGAGCTTACAGATGCTTTTGGAGCCTTTTACTGGATGACCAAAGGGCTTACAGATGCCTTTGGAGCCTTTTGATGGTTTTAGGCATAAAAAAATTTAAGATGAAGTATGTTGAGAGGTTCAGGCTCTTCAACCCCTTTCAATGATGTCAAGTGGTATATCCCAGGTCCAATCTTCTCAGAGATGATATAAGGACCTCACCAATTAGCCGTAATTTTTTCTCATAGTTCTAGCAGTAAATTTGAGTTCTTTTGGTTCTCTTTCAGCATGATATCACCAACCTCAAAGTATCTCAAATGGAATTTGTTATTTTAAGCTCATTTTAGATGCTCTTGGTAAATGTGAATATGCTCAAGGGAATTCATGCGACGTTCGTCAAGTAGCATAAATTGATCTAGGTGATCTTGTCACACAGTGTCATAATCAATGAACTCTTTCAATGTAACATGCAGCATTGGGATTTCCAACTCTAAGGTTATAATGGCCTCAACACCATATACTAGTGAAAATTGAGTTGCCCTAGTGGATGTCAAAATGCTAGTCTTATAAACCCATAATGCAATGGGCATCTGGATGTGCCAATATTTGTGGTGTTCTTGTATCATATTTTTCAATATGGATACCACTATCTTGTTTGAAGCCTCATCACACCCATTTGCCTATGGATAATATGGAGTCACAAAGTTGTGTTTGATCCTATACTTGGACATTAGAGCCCTCACAGTTTTTTTCTTGAATGATGTTCCATTGTCCAAAATTATCTTGGATGGTATCCCAAAATGACATGATATTGGTGAGTATGAACTCAGCAATACATGCTCTAGTTGTCATTGTTAATAGGATTGTAGAATTGTGAACTAGCTTTTGCATTATTGAGCAGGGATTAAATAAGGTTACATCAGTCGGGAATAGAACACCGGCGTAACAGCTGAACTGGACTGTTGTAACCGAGCAACAGTCTGAGCAACAGTCTGTCTAATAAATAAATAAAGACAAAGGTAAGTACGCTAACATCCCCCTTTATTACATTATTTGGGTAATGTAATAACTAATAGCTATACTAAACTACTAACATCCCCTTACATTATTTTGCAATACAAAGTGAGCTACGAAACAATTCAAATTTGACACGTCCAAGTGCCTTAGTGAAAATGTCTGCAACTTGAGCATCGGTGGGAATGTGCTGAAGCTAAATTCGGTGCTTTGGAACTTCCTCTCGAATGAAATGACATTGTGTGTCAATGTGCTTTGTTTTTTCATGATGGACTGGATTCTTGACGAGGTTCAGAACACCCTGATTGTCGCAAAACAAGTGTATTGGAGATTTTGATGGATGGCCCATACTTGTCAGAATGCGACGTAACCATATCACTTCACACATAGCTTCACGTGCGGCATGATATTCTGCCTCTGTTGAAGAAATAGCAACCACCTATTGCTTCTTGCTGTGCCAAGAGACAGGACCGGATCCCAGATGAAAAATGTATCCAGAAGTTGACTTGCGATCATCAAATGATCCGACATAGTCGGAGTCCGTGTATCCTTGCAAGAAGAATTTGTTGTTCCTCTTGTATTCTAGGCCATATTCTATAGTACCACGGACATAGTGAAGAACACGTTTTGCTGCTTTCCAATGAGTAATCTTAGGCTCCTGCATGAACCTCGAAAGATAGTTTACAGCAAATACGAGATCTGGCCTAGTATTGGTCAGATATATGAGACTCCCAATCAACTGTCGATAGAGAGTGCCATCTACCTGAGGTGAGTCATCATATCGTGATAACTGAAGTCCATTCTCCATAGGAGTTGCCATTGGCTTGCAGTCAGTCATGCGATATTTATCGAGCAATGTCTTGGCATACTTTTTCTGAGACACTTTGATGGTGTGCTCCTTCTGGCTGAATTCTAGACCAAGACAGTAATGGAGAAGTCCGAGATCTGTCATCTCAAAAGATTTGCACAAGTTTCTTTTGACAGTAGAGATCATATCTTCTGAACTCCCTGTAATGAGCAGATCATCCACATAGAGTACAAGCAACACTATCTCAAAACCCTGTTTCTTGAAATAGAGGTTTGCATCTGACGGACATCTCTTAAATCCATGCTGCATTAGGTGATTGTCCATTTTTATATACCAAGCTCGAGGAGCTTGTTTCAGACCATACAAGGATTTGACCAATTTGCAAACTTTTTGCTATTGGCCTTCCACTTCAAATCCTTCAGGCTGAGTCATATAGACTTCTTCTTGGAGATCACCATTAAGAAAGGCACTTTTGACATCCATTTGGTGAACTTTCCACCCATATTGTGCTGCCATAGCACACATAACCCGAATTGTGGTCATCCGAGCAGTAGGTGCAAAATTTTCTTCATAGTCGATGCCTTCCTTTTGAGCATAGCCCTTTGCAACAAGACGGGCCTTATGCTTATCAATTGTTCCATCTGCCTTGTACTTGACTTTGTATACCCATTTGCAGCCAATAGGTTTCTTTCCATGCGGCAGATCAACAAGCTTCCAAGTTTTATTTTTCATCAGAGACTCATACTTTGTATCCATAGCGGCCTTCCACTGAGGCTCACTAAGAGCATCTTGCACTGATGCGAGTTCAAGACTATCTATGGTAGACATGAATGCCCTGTCATCATCAATATCCATATCCTCAACTTCTCTACTTGGAGTCACAGAAAGTTCCTCAAAAGATTGACAAAGATCATCAACCTCACCATTTTCTCTGGCTTCTCTTTCCTTTTGAGCCATACTGTGTGTACGAGGTCTATCCAAATTCAAATTGGGAGGAGTGGATAAATTTGCATCTCTGATTGTATTTGTACACCATTTAGGATTCTGCTTCGGTGGTGGTGAAGAAGATGTAGAAGGACCTCCTGTCTGTGTTGACGAAGGAATCTCCTCTTCCTTTGGTTCCACAATATCCTGGTGTATTGTAGATGTGCTCTGTGATGTGAAAGCTTCATCAAAGACAACATCTCTGCTGATATGAATTTTCTTGGTCAAAGGATCTATCAACCGATATCCTTTAGAGTGCTCAGAATATCCAAGAAAAATACATCTCAGTGTTTTCTCATCTAGCTTCTTCCTTTTCTCTTTCGGTATGTGCATGAAAGCTTGACACCCAAAAATACGTAGATGAGATATGGAGGGTTTTCGACCACTCCATGCTTCCTGTGGAGTCATTCCTTTTAGGGCCTTTGTGGGTGCCCTATTCAAAAGATACACTACAGTGGTGACAGCTTCTGCCCAATATTGTTGCCCAAGAGTAGCTCCTGTGAGCATACAACGAACCATTTCCATGATAGAACGGTTCCTTCTCTCAGCAACTCCATTTTTCTGAGGAGTATAGGCAGTTGTTAACTGTCTCTTGATCCCATGCTTATCTAGGAATGCATAAAATTCATTAGAGGTAAACTCTCCCCCTCGATCTGAGCGGAGGGTTTTAATAGAAGCCCCTGACTCCTTCTCAACGGATTTCTTGAACTGTTGGAAGAATGCGAAAACTTCAGATTTCGGTTTGAGAAAGAAAACCCACATCTTTCGTGAGTAGTCATCTACGAATAACTGAAAGTACCTCTTCCCTCCAAAACTGTTGGGTGTGAAAGGACCGCATAGATCGGTGTGAATTAGCTCCAGAGGTTTTCTTGCTCTTGTAGAGCTCTTCTCAAATGGTACTCTATGTTGCTTTCCTGCCAAGCAGTCAGAGCACACTGGCAATGTGGTAGAAAGGGAAGGAAGACCCTTTACCATCTCATACTTTCTGAGCTCAAGTAAGTAGCCAGAACTAAGATGCCCATATCTCTTGTGCCATAGGGAAGTTGCCTCCTTGGTAGAGACAGTCATGGCAACATGTGGAGTAGAGATAGCATCTAGTGCAAATAAGCCATGCTTATATGAAGCTGTTGCAATCTGCTTACCCTTCATGGTAATTGTACAACACTTCTTTCCATTCTCAACACGAAATTTGACAACCATATTTCTATCCAGGATTTGTGTCACTGACAACAAATTGTTGGCCAATCCCGAAACATAGAGGACTTTGTCAATCTGACACTTGCCATCAGGAAGAGTGACTGAAACTGTACCCTCTCCCTGAACCCTGTAGGTTTTATCATCGGCAATGGTGACAGGTTTTCCCTCTTTGGCCACAAATGATTCAAACCACGATCTGTCGCCAGTCATATGTTTACTAGCTCCAGAATCGACATACCAAATAGGATCCCTCTGAGTGGAATCTGTGGTAGTCATGAGCACCTTGTGTGCCCATTCGGAATCTGAGTCAGATTCTTCAATAGCAACATTCACCTGGGGTTGCTTGTTCTTATTTTGTGGTTTGTTTTGGCCTTTTTGCTTGTTCTTATGCCAACACTTGTTGGTGTCATGGTTGTCTTTCTCACAGATCTTGCACCACCTCTTCTTCTGTTGAGGTTGCTTGCCTTTTCCTTTCGTATCCTATTGAGAATTTTCTCCTTTCTGAAAGTTTCCTCCTTTTTTCCCATTACCTTTCTTCCTAGAACCCTGCCTATTGGTGTATAGGGCTGTATTGGAAGAATCATCCTTGTGAAGTTGGCGTGCCTCCTGTTGTTGAAGCAGATTGACCAACTCGATGTAGGTAATTTGTCGTTGGGACACCTGGATGGAGGTTATCAACATATCAAATGAAGAAGGTAAAGCTCTCATCACAAGTGAAATGAGAAGCTTTTCATCCACGGTATCTCCTAGAGAACTCAATTTCTCTTTCAACTCAGACACTCTGCACAGAAAGATTTCAACTGTTTCACCCTGCCTCAAACTCAGGTTATGAAGTTGTTGTTGAAGATGAAGAATGGTGGATTCATTCTTCCCCTCATAGATGGTTCTAAGGGCATCCCATGCCTCTTTACCACTTTCTTTATCAGCTATATGAGGTTGCACTTCATCTGAAACAGCAAACAAAATGAGCACCTTTGCTCTACTATCTTTCTTGTCAAAAGCAATCTGATCTGCTGAAGGACCTGTGGATCCTGCTGTTGGTGAAGGCCTTGTTGCTACTCCAGTAACAATATCCCACAAATATTCCATTTGGAGAATAGCCTTCATCTTATGTTTCCATGGTGTATAATTTGGACCTTTCAATAACTGATGCGGATCAGTCATCAACTTTGCAACAATGACCATAGTGAAGGTTCCTTATATCACCAAATTGGTCCCCCTTTCGATATACCTTTTGCTAGGCCAATATACCGTACAAAATACCCGCCCTTACGTGAGGGAAACTATAGGTATTTAGAAAGATCAACAAAAATCACCCGCCCTTACGTGAGGGAGACTATAGGTGAATTTTAGAGATCATACGATACGTGGAACATAAGCGGTACTGAAAGGGAATCACCTTGTTGATGGCACCTACCATAGAAGATTCTTCTCATGCATGGGGCGTAACTTCCCCTAAACACTATGAAGAATACTTCGTCAGGATTTACGCCTAAACACAAATGCGATAAAGGGTAGTGGATGGAGTAAAAAATGCAAAAATGGCGTACTTATTCCTCCCCGATGATTTATAGAGAACAAGCTCAGACATCGTTATAGCAGCTATATTAGGCGGCGGATACAATAGCCAAATCACGACAGCTTTACCTGTAAGTGCTGGCCAGAGGTATCGCAAATACCGAACATCTGCAGGTGCAAATAAATTGCACGAGATGGGTTTTATATTCCGGGGACTTAGGGAGTGTTTGATTTTAATTTTTTAATGTTATAGTGCAAAAATGAAATATGCAACATACAACAAAAAAAATGCCCACTAGAATAACCCACAAGGTGTCGGTCACAGCCGAAAATGCACCTTTTACAATGCCAAATTGCTATTTCAAAAAATTACTCAACATCCCCCTTTGATTTTTTGAAAAAAAAATATCCCCCCTTAAAAAAAATTCTTTTAACAAAGCATTTTTAATAACTATTATATATTTAAAATTAAAATAAATAATTTTAATTTATATAGTTTTAAAACTTTAGGAAAAATAAATTAAAATTAAATTTTAATTTATAAAGTTTAAAACTATGAAAAATAAATTAAAATTAAAAAATTTTAATTAAAAATTAATAATTATAAAAAAACTTTGAAAAAAAATATACCTTGGGGGGGTCGGCGGGATTTGAACCCCCGACCTGCAGGCTCCCTGAGCCTTACCGCACGGCTCACGACCACGTGAGCCAGCGGGCTGATCCGACAGGATCAATGAGCCACCTCCCTTTTCTACCCGTGCTGCTTCTCCTCCTCGGCCTCGCGCGCGAAAATTCGCGCTCGTCCACCTCGCACCGGGTCGAGTCCGCCTGCTCTTCGTCCCACGCCACCTCACGCAAGTCGCAATGCAACGGAAAGAGGGTGAGGGTGGAGGTGCGTCTCTGCTGGGGGGGCCTCATTTTTTTTTTTTTTTTTTTTTAACAGACGCCTGCGCTCTCCAATGCGCTGCGCGCGCGCAGGCTCTGCCGCCGCGGTGGAGGAGGGGGGTATGGGCGTCGTTTTTTTTTTTTTTTACTTTCCAGACGCCTGCGCTCTCCAATGCGCAGGCTCTGCCGCCGCGGGCGGGGGGATTTTATACCCCCCGGTTCCTGCATGGGAGGGGAATTTCAAAAATTCCCCCGCCCACCATTCGCGCCTCTCCGCTCCGCACCAAGACGCGGCTCTGACGCGTCTGTCAGAGCCTGCGCTGGCAGCTCTAACGTCTCTGTCAGAGCCTGTGCGTCAGACCGGAGGGGGCGTGGGTGCCACGCGAGAGGGAGGTGGGTCCTTCCCTTCTCCGCTCTGCACAGACGCGTGGCGTGACGCTGCGGTCTGTCTGCGTCCTGCGCAGATGACGCCTGCGTCTTGCGCAGCTGGCCTCTGCGTTCTGCGCAGACTGGACGCGTAAGACGTCCGGTCCGTCTGCTCTCTACGCACACCAAGGACGCGCGCTGCGTCTCTCCTTTTTTTTTTTTTTAATCCCGATGGGCTGAAGCGGGCGTCCACGATAACATCGCGCTTTCGCGTTTTTAAAAAAAAAATCGCGTCGCAACCAACAACCTTCTCCGGCACAGACACAGCGCTTTCTGTCCGCCTCTTTCTTCCTCTCACCGCTCCCTGCGATCTGGCTCTGATGCCATGTAGAATTGCGAACTAGCTTTTGCATTATTGAGCAGGGATTAAATAAGGTTACATCAGCCGGGAATAGAACACCGGCGTAACAGCTGAACTGGACTGTTGTAACCGAGCAACAGTCTGAGCAACAGTCTGTCTAATAAATAAATAAAGACAAAGGTAAGTACCCACCCATTTAGTAAATTACTCAGTATCCATAATAATAAATGTATACTAGCCTAATTATGGAGGAGAGATCTTACCGATTAGATCCAAACCCCACTGAGCAAATGGCCAAGCTTCTTGAATGGGCTGTAACGCTTGTGATGGCAAGTGTGCAAGATTAGCATGATACTAATATTTAATGCATTTCCTGACATACACATTGCAGTCCTTCTCCATAGTGGACCAGTAATAGCTCATACAAAGTATGTGCTTTATGATAGCCATGCCGCTAAAGAGGCCATCACACGTACTATCATGAGCTCGAGAAATTTTCCAATATGATTCTTGGGGCTCAAGACAAAGAAGGAGAACTCCATCGTAGCTTCAATGATATAAAATCTCTCCTAAAAAGACATACTTTGTCACTTTCTATTTAAATGTGTGTCTCACGACATGTGATAATCCTTGAGGGATTACACCAAGCTTTAGGAAGTCATGTATCTATGACGTCCAATTCTGATAGACCTTGGCCTCAACTAACAAGACAACATGCTCCCCCTATGGTTTAACGTTTGCAAATGAAAACTAGGAAATAACCTTATGGTAAATGGTAGTACCATTCCCTATAGGACTCTGCGAGATCAGTGACCCCCAAGGTGCTATCTTGAGAAAGTCTCTAGCTCTATATAACCATTCATGGTTTGGTTCTACATGAATCATGTTGATTGACTCTTTGTTATCCAAAGCTTTGTGCTACACAGCAGAGTGTGATAGTATTTTTACATGGATGATAGTAAAATCGGTAGATGGATTTTGAGGGATTAAGGATCCCAAAGATGCCATACTATCTATGAATCTATTCTATGAATTAGGAATCACCTCGATGTCATACCAATCCAACTGAGCTAGATAAGTATCAACAAAACCTTTTTAGACTTTTAGGATAGGACACATACATTGGAAAAGTCCCTTCACCTAGTTAAGAATAAGAATGGAATCGCTAAATATATTTAACCTTTTAATATTCATGGCGATAGCTATTTAGAGGTCCAATATTAGGGCTTCATATTAAACATTATTGTTAGTGCAAGTAAAGTCTAACTTGAATGACAAGGGCATAGGAGCACCTTGTGGCATGAACAACACTATTCATGAACCACCCCCTTGCTCACACATAGAACCATCGAAGAACAAGATCATGCTAGCTTTGTTATCTGGTTCTTTGGGTTTAGATGCTTTTGATAATGTGAAGATTGCATCATCAGTAAGTTCAATGGTGATGGTCTTGCTATTATTGATATGCACCTTAGCTAGTTGATCAGCTATGACCTATCCCTTAATGGACTTTTGGCTAATGAATTCCAAATCAAATTCTATAAATAACATGATCCACTTTGGAGTACGTGTATTATGATACATATTGCTCATCATATACTACAAAGGATTTTTTTTTTATATGACATACATCATATGACTTAACATATAGTGTCACAATTTCTTTGTAGCGAACACTACTGCTAAGCATAGTTTTTCCACATATGCATATCCTAGCTCATAACTCACAAAGGTTTGGCTAATGTAATATATAGCTTGTTCTTTGTCTTGCACATTCTTTTGGGCTAACATGGTTCCCAATGTAAATTCATTTGTCGATATATATAGCAAGAATAGTACTTTTGGTCTTGGTGGAGGTAGTACTAGCGATATGACAAAGTATTGCTTAATCTTATCAAAGGTTGCTTTACAGTCCTCGTCCCAATTGAATGGGACCCCCTTATGTAGTAGTCAATTCATGGATCAATATTTATCAGATAATTATGCGATAAATCGCTTTATGGATGCTAATTTTCCCTAAAGGCTTCTTAATTCCTTGATATTCATGGGGGGTGCATTTATAAAATAGCCTTGATCTTTTTTGGGTCAACTTCAATCCCTCATTTTGAAATAATGAATCCTAAGATATTTCTTGAAGTTACACTAAACACACACTTCTTAGGATTCAACCTAATGTTATGCTCTATCAGGCGATCGAAGACCTTTCTCAAGACCTCTACATGCTTAGAACACAACAATGACTTTGCCAATAAGTCATCGATATAATATTCTAATATCTTATGCATATAGTCATGAAATATATATTTCTTAAGACCAAATGGCATAACCTTGTAATAAAATGTCCCCCATGGCATTATGAATGTGGTTTTATGTTGGTCTTCGGGCTTAATATAAATTTGGTTGTAACCAAAAAAACCATCCATTAGAGAGAGCATCTCATGACCCGCAATTGCATCTACAAGAGCATCTATGTTTGGCAATGGAAATGAATCCTTTGGTGTTTCCATATTAAGGTCTCTAAAATCCGTACATATATAAATCCTTCCGTAAGCTTTTCCTATAGGCACCATATTTGATACCCATTATGGATAGTCAATAGAAATGACAAACTCTATATCTAGCAGCTTTTGCAATTTGTCCTTAACCATTAAGGCTACTATTGGATGCATCTTCCTGATTTTCTTCTTGACTAGCTTCTTCAAGAGATCTAACGAAAGGTTTTGAGTAACTAATTTCGGATCTAGACCTAGCATGTCCTTATAAGTCCAAGCAAAGAGATCAGGTCTCTCTTTTAGTAGAGTTATGAGGTTGGCACACTCATTAGGAGATAAAATTTCTCCAAATTTAACCTTCCTAGGATTGGTGGGATCATTACTGATATCCACTTCAAAGGTTTCCTCTACTGACATGTGGGATCCCTACTCAAGTTGGTGAGGTGTAGGGATCAAGTGGATGTCATATACTAGGTTTATGGGTTCCGCATTGGAAGCATCCTCAACATAATAAACATTATGTGCATAGCCTAGAACAAAATAAAAATTTTGCAACATTTCTTCATTAGGGAAGAAATATTCAGGCTCTAGTGGTGAGTCAACATGATCCCAATCAATAGCATCTATGTCAAGACACAATGGTTTGGAAGGATCGACTAGATTGTGAAGTGGAGTGGTCAAATAAATTGAGATCATATTGGTGGAATGAATTATGTCTCCAATACCATGTGCATGTGACTCTAAATTTGTGTAACTTCCATCCTCGATATGTGGTTCTAGGGGTATGGGGATCTTTGGATCTAGTCTATGAACAAAATTGAAAATAGTATTGATAGGCTCGAGGAGCTCTATATATGTTTATGGATCAGGGAAAACCATATGATAATTCCTATCTACATTAGAAAATCTTCCTCTAAGGCATGGGTGGAGACTTATATCTCTACACATATTTGTTGTAGTGTATGATGTGTTACGATGATGTAAGTAGGGAGACCTCAGATAGGCTCTCTCTATTTCATCTTCATCATCACTATCATAATTAAAACCCTCACCGCTACCAACTATAACTAGAAGATCAAGAATATGGGGCCCCATGAAATCCTATTCTTGATAACTGCTATCATCCATGGAGGATTGCTCATCCTCAACGACTATCTTCAAAGGTAACAGATGACATAAATTTAGAAATCCTAGGTAGGCCAACTCAGTTTCATCCTCATATTGCTTATTTTTTGAGGACTCATCATCATCATCACTCTCATATATGCAACTTTGTCCACATATCTCAAATATGGACTCTGCTATGTCCTTGTCAGAATGATATTCTGATTCAGAATCTATCTTTATGCCAGTGATCTAAACCTACAGGCCTGTGTTGTCAGTTGCCTCACATATTTGTTCATCTAAGTTGTCTCTTGGGATGTGCTCTATATCGGTCTCCACCAAAATGTCTTCGTGATATGTCTCAAGTGGTTCTAGAGTGATGTAAGACACTAACTGGTTATCCCTATGAAAGGCGTAAGGATTGGGGTGATAAGGATTGAAGTTGACTTCACCTCCTAGATTGAGGTATAGGTAGTTTATATATGCCATGAGGAGTTCATACTACCCTCCAATATAGTATCCTAACCTGAACCTGTCAGTAGGCAATTGATATTGTGGTTCGTACAACCTCCTATGCCCCTAATAGAATAATTTGAGACCATAACCATGCCAATGGTAACATTGAAAATATTGAAGGGTGTATTCTGGGTTAGAGAGATAATTAACATTCATAGTGAATGGTTCATCATTATCCTCATCCATGGGAGTGCGATATGCAAGGTGGTCGAGCCCTCCATAGATGAAATTGGTTTGGTTAGGAGGCACCCCTAATGATACCACCATCCCTATGGGAAGGCGATGGGCTTGTGGTCGGCCCATGTCTTGTGTAGTCTTGATGCTCGATGTAACTATCACATTTTGCACAATATATTCCCCTAATCTAGGATTAACCAAATAAATGGTCACATGTGATACAGATGACCCTACTGAAGACGTAGACGAGTAGGCTGAGGTGCCTCTTCAACTTCTCCTTGAGAATTCTCTACTTCCATGGGAGTAGGAAACTCAACTACAACTGGTTTGGGCACTTGCTTTATCTCTTTTTCATCCATATTTACCTTTAGCTTCTTATCATCCCAATGCAATGTGGATGCAAACGATCTGGTAGAATCAACTCTCATGTGCTTCGATCATTGAGATATAGATGTTGTAGGTTTTGCACACACTTCTTTTATTTTACCTCTTGTCTCTTTGATCGGTGATGTTTGCCATATGTCTAGGTGCGTTGAGGGGAGCATGAAGTCCCTTGGAAAATCTACTAAGTTCATGTATTTGAAGGGCTCTTCATCTGAAGGCACCACATGAACATGTCCCTTATGCATGTATTTGATACATTTATGGAGAATGGAAGGGACACAATGCATTTCTTTTATCCAAGGCCTCCTTAGAAGTATTTTGTACTTCATAGCACCTTCAATCACATGACACATCACAAGGATGGTCTTTAATCCCACCTAAATAGGTAAGACTATCATGCCAATAGTTGAGCATAATGTATCATTAAAAGCTCTAAATGTAAAGGCAGAAGGTACAATGTGTGTCTTTGGTAACTTCAAGTATGCCAATGCCTTGGTCATGATTATATTGATTTATGATCCTGTATCAATAAAAACCCACTTGAAATATTTGTGGTTTACACACACTATAATATGAAGTGGTAGGATCACAATGACAGTGGAAACCATCTTGATTTTATGATCTTAAAACTGTATGATTGGTTCTTGACACTATTGCATGTGTCCCACGAAGTGTGTGAACACTTTAGGATCCTAGGACTGCACTTATATGGACCTTAAAATTTCCATAAGAATCTCCCTATGCTTGGGAGACTACTGAATTATCTCATAAATAGACAACTTCGCTGGAGTCATCTGTAGGTTTTGAACTAACCTACTCCTAATTTTCACCATCGGTCTAGTTGGTGGTCATGGCACATTCTGGGCTGGCCTTGGAGGAGGTACAAGTTGGACTCTAATGGGCAATGGAGTTTGATTTGGTATTTCATACCTCACATGTCTTGTGATAACGTTGACCATTTTGACAAACCCATGGGTTGGTGGTTCGATGTGTACTTGGTTGACCTGGCCAACATTGTTCCTTGGTGCCTCATGGTTGGGTAGAGGATTCTTGTAAATCCTCATATTATGATTATTAGGTGCTTGTGGGTTATCCACAAGAAGTGTACCTCTTTCAATCATATTTTGCACTAAATTCTTGAATGACCAACATACATCTATGTCGTGGCCTTTCATTCAATGAAATATGCAATACTGAATATGCGAGGAGGGTTTTTTTATTTTTCCTTACCCTTCTGGTTATTGTTGCACTTCTCATACTACGTAGGAGGAGATTGAGCTTGATAATTTTATTTTTGATTCCCCTTATCCCCTTTCTGAAGGTTTAGAACCACTTGATTAACGTGGGTTGTCTTGTCTTGTTATTTCGTAGTGCTCTTATTGTTCCATTCCTTCTTGTTTTTGAGTTTCAAGTTACCCTCCTATAACTTGAAATCCTCTATCACTTTAGCCTATGCCAAAGCCTCCTCGAAGGTTTGATATTGCTACAACTGTAATAATAATGAAATGTGCTTTGCATAAATTTTCATAAACATTCGAGTTAATTCAAAATTAGGGATGGAGAACAGAAGCTTTACCATCATATTTCTCCATCGTTTCCCATAATCCATAACTGGCTCATCATCATGTTGCGTTAAATCAACTAGATTAGATAGGTTCACCATCTTCTTGATTCCAAAGGAGAACTGTTCAAGAAATACATCAACCAGTTGCTCAAAATTGGTGATGTTGTGCCACTTGAGTTGATTAAACCACTCTCAAGCTAGGCCTGAGAGGGTTGTAATGAATATCCACAGGAGCAAAGCATCATTGCTCTCGATCTAAATCACATGTCTAGAAAATTGTAACATTCTCCTGAGCATCCTCTCTAAAAATTTCTAGCCTAGGCATCTCAAAATGCTCAGGATATGCCGAAATAGGCATTGATGGGGATAAAGGTTCATTATGATTCTTATTCAAGGTAGGCTTTTGATAAGTCATCCCTTGCTTCTCGATATCCTTAACCTTTTTTGCCAAGGCCTTATAGGCCTGTGAAGATAGGAACTCCTCTTCTCTGGATTGCCTTGGAGGCACCTTCAAAGGTATATTCCTCTTCTATCAAGGTGGAGGACTAGGCTCATCATCCGCTTTGACTTGAGATATTTTAGGATATTCTTGATCTATTTCTTCTCCCACCTCTTCTTCATACTACCTATGCCCATGATGTTTGTATGTGGGGTGTCGATCTCTATTTTGGGTCATATGGTGAGCATGGATTTCTATATGCTGAGGGTGCAACTCAGGCTACAAAGCAGCTTTTTTATCAATACGCTTCCTATACTCACTATGGGGTGGTAAACCATCACTGGCCAATTAGTCCTCCCACTCAACATGCTCCTTTTGATCAAGGATTCATTGCTCGCACATGCGCTGTTCATATAAGCATTGTATTATAAATGTTTACCTCTTAGTGGTCTCATTTTTTAGGCATTCCTACTCTACACTAACATCCTCCAATTAGTCTTGGAGAATCTGACATCTCTTCTCTGACACCAGTCTTTGAGATCTATCTATGTGATCAGTCATCTAAGGCCTCTAGTGTGTGCACTTTGTTCGAGTGGTTTTGAGGGTGTGTCATCCAATGGACTGATTTGCTATGCTCTAAACCTTGTCTGTTAAGATGGCATTCATGTCTAGCTATCGCATATACCTATTCCCACATGGGATGCGAGGGCATGCATATCATGAGAAAATTTGGAGTACTCTCTAGGTTCTCAAATGGTCCAAATCATACTTCCGTTACGTACACACAAAATGTTGATGAAACACTTAATTGTTAAAGGTCTTTCACATGTATACTCATAGCTCGAAAACTTGGCAATGAAATCTAGGGCATGTAATCCAACCTATAATGTGTGGTAATGAAGTCCGCACATGGTCAGGGAGCACAAGTATTGCCATATCCTCACCCAATCTCACCCAGTCAGCATCATACCCTTCGAAGAGGAGTACATGTAATTTTTTTGGGCTACAAATGGCTATTGGGTCTGGTATTGGTCTAGTAACAAAAGGATCGAGGTAGTTGGGCCAACAGATGGAAATCACTGCCATAGTTGTTGAACCCTACTAGTGGTTAGATGTGACTTCCAACTCACTATAGTTTAAAGTGTGTCATGGTATGTGTGGTTCCTTTTAATTTACGTGAAATAGAAATGCGTAAAACAACACTCAAATGATTCTACATGCTTTCAAAGTAACATTTCACTTTTCAATTGCACGACTACGCTAATATGAAATTAAGAGAATTCAACTACCTATGAAGGGATGGCCACTAATTGGGCCTCATTCATGCAAACTCAACATAAAATGTCCTAGACCACTAGATACTAGGGTGGACTGCAATTAGAGGTCCAATGTTCCTAGCAGTGACTAATAGGAAAAAATAAAGAAAGGTCCTAGGGATTCATCCTTTTCTTTTACCTTTTCTTTATGTTTCCTAATTAATCTATCATTTAATGTATTTTGGAAAATCATACATAGATAAAATAGAAAAATCACAGGGAAATGCAGATTACCTCAGATCCAAGTCCGATGATGATCTGGTTACCTATTGTACAACCTATGTTATGATGATCGTGGCTCTATGGCATAGCTGCAACTATTGCTTGCGGGTGTCAGTCATGGTTACTGTTAACTATGGTTCTTAGCCATGGTTAGTACATGTCATCACAAAACATAGTGCATTAGTATTTTATGGCATAAAATTTGGATTTCTTGCCATGATCACCTTGTATACGATCCTAAAAAGCATACACCTAATCTAGTGACAATTGAAAATCACATAAAGCACATATATAAATTGATAAAATTGAAATAACCAAAAGAAATGTATCTTTTATTAAAATTGAGTCAATTCATGGTTACAAATTTTTCCCTCTTAGGGATACCCAATGTGATACAATGTTACAATCATAAGAAATCCCTCACAAGGGTAGGTGTAATCCGCAGGTCTTTCAAAATGACACAAACTACTCTAGGTCAAGTATGACCTTCTTCTCTCCTATGAAGAGGCATTGTTTGCCTTGAATGCATTGACTAAGGAGTCCTAAAAACCCTACATTCAAGAAACAACAAGAAAGATTAAAAGAAAAGGATGCCTCTCTTGATGAGGCTTTTAGAGGAATCTTGCACAAAACATGTCATGAAATCAAGAAAGCTTGTAAATCTATCAATCTATGTAAGAAATGAGGAAATCATAATAAAGCATATAAAGAAGCATGAATCTAGCTAAGAAACATCCTAATTAACCATTAGAAAACTTGAATTGCATGAAATAACAATACTATGCTAAATTGACAAATGCAAGGAAAATGGAAGCAAATCTACCTCTAATTCCTAAATTAATCAGTCAAATGTCTGCTAAAATGTTAAACTATGCTAGATTAAGCTACTTGCATAACTAGAAATGGAAATCTACTGCTAAAATGGAGGAAATAGAACATTAAACCCTAGCCACAGGTGCTTAAATTAGCTAGCACTATTAGTCATGGTTGATAGTCTTGGCTACAGGAAAACTTCCATTTCTCTTGAAACCAGGGCCAAAAAATTTCAAATTATCCAAGGAATTTATGATCAAGGGTCGCCTCGGTGTTCTAAAATAGATTCATGGTTAAATTCATTGAAATTGGCAATGGAAGTGTTTCAATTATCGAGCTTTCTCCTCAAGATATTAAGATCTCCATTGTTGTAAAGTTGATGATCAAATTGGATTTTGGAAGCATCTTGTTACTCTTCACAAGGTGCAATTGGATCTCCAATTTGATAGGGCTTCACTATAATGCAATTGAACAATTCTTTAATAATTTGGTAGCACTTTGTTAGAGAATATATCCAGGAAGAGGAAAGGTTTGATCTTTGAAATTAGGGTCTTAAATAGACTCCCAAAAGCCTTACCCTGGCTTCATGGAGAATCCAAGAACAAGAATTGGTAGTTGGGAGAAAGCTTCCTCGATGCTTCCAAGCCTGAACCGCTTCAAAACCATTGCAATTTGATTGTTGTAACTAATTTTACTCAGCTCTGGTCACATGAGTTTGTTACAAGGCTAGTCGTGGTTCTTAAAAGTGACTAAAAACCATAGCCATGGGTGTCACCCATGGCTAAGAATCCTATCCATGGGTGACACCAGCGGCTAAGGCTAGATAGGTCAAAATTCCCAAATTGAGTGGTTAGAACCACTACTTTTTCCTTTGAGAGATTTAATATTATTCATATGGTCTACAAGGGTGCCCATATGAGTAGTCTTCTAAACATGATGTGTTTTAGGTATCTATAGATGCCCCTTTTGGGATGTTGTAGACACCTAAAATGCATCATGTCAAAGGATACTACTCATATGGACATGCTACAAGGCCATATAGAAGATATTGTATAGATTCCAAGAGAAAGTAGTGGTTCTAACCACTCAATTTGGGATCCTTGGCCTAATCAGTTTGAACTATACCTGAGACCTATGGTCTATAGTCTGAACCATGTCTAAGACCTACGGTCTATAGTCTGAATCGTAGCTATCACCTGTGGTCTAATGTGAAGTTTAGTTGGCCTTCATCCAAGCCAAATCGATTGGAACAACCTTGTTTTCTAGAAGAAGGTGGTTAAAGGATGAAAGCTTCCAATCCAACTATCCTAACCACTCCTTCTTGATCTTGGATTCTCAATTAAGCCACCCCTAGCCCTTGGGTAGTCCTATAAGTACCCCTTAGAATTAGGGTAAACTATCAAAGGAAGAGTTGGAGATTAGAGAAATGAAGCCCTGTTGAATTGTGGACTCACTTGAGTGCATTGAGAGAGCTTAGTTGTCATTTTACTTGCCAATTCACCAAGCATTATGACAATTCATGCCATGGATGCCCTAAGGAGCTAGAATACTCTGTATCGCTCCAAATTTTTCACATCCTTACCCTCAGGCTATAGGATCCGTGCCTAGAAGGAGGATGCGAGAAGGATGGGACAATACCTTGGACTGAGAGGCCCTTTGAAGGTCCCGCCTCTTAGGGGAGGAGTATAAAGGTGAATTTTTGATGGATGGTGGGTTCACCAGGAAAATTTTGAGTGGCAGTTTCCATGCCTAGGTTGATAGTGGGTTTGATGTGTTCATTTTTATACTCGATCATTCAACTCCTAGGTTTGGCCAAGATGAATCTAAACCATTTTATCTACCAATGATAATTTAAATGGATACAAAAAATAGCAATGAGTGTTAATAACAGAGAATATGCTAATTAGAATGTGTCATACCTGATTCTGGATGTTTGATGAAGGTTCTGAGTTTTGTAGCAGTCCAGATCGCCTCAGTTCACACATAATCATCTGAGATCATACAGGATCGTCTGATATCTAATGAATTCATCAGAAACCTACAATCATAGAAATAGATGCGAAATACCAAATATGCAAGTGTAGAAGCAAAAGATAATGGTAGAAATAACAACAAACATGCCTAAATAATGGATTCCAATAACAAATAAGGAAATGCAGTAGATTTAATGATTGATTTTAACCTTACCATGAGATTATGCTAAATGAGGTGAACTCCAAGATGCAAAAACATAATAATTCAAGACAATGCAGAAATACAATATAAAAAAAATGCAGAGGAAGCTAAGGGAATGCAAACTCTGGACTCAAATTTGCCCCCAATATGGACTACAGTCAGGATCGCCTCCAATCGTACGAGATCGTTCGTAATCGTTCGAGATTGTTTGCGATGATCAGAGCTATCTTCGACTGCAAAACAGTAGAATTCTTGTAAGAAAATGCAAAATATAGAACATAGACAGTAGTGCAAGGGAATAAGGAGTTAAATCTGTCAGCTAAGGGGTTCAGGGAAATCAAAATCAAAGGGATCATGTAGGGTCAGGGGGGTAAACTAGAAAATCCTAGTTTATATAGGCTTAGGAAGAGGTTTAAGAGGTTGGGGATCATCCCAATATGGGAGATCTCCAACAAGGCAATCTCCAACTGTGCAGATGCGCTTCTGCCCAAGTTGGAGAGGCTGTTGAAACAAAAGCTAATTATGAAAATTTAGTTTTGGGACAAAATCATCTGGACGTTCTGTCCATGATGATTTCGTCAGATCTGGGATGATCTCATCTAATCTGTGACGATATCATCCAATGGTCAAAACAAATCCTAAAAATGGCACAAAAAATGAGGAAATGGGTAGCAGGCGATTTTGGAGCGGTTTTGGGGTTAAAATTCAAATTTTTTATCTTTTATCTTTTACTAAGGTTTTTAACCATGCCAATTTTAGGGTGCTACATTTTGCCCCCTCTTTAGTGAATTTTCAAAGAAAATGCATTAAAGACGAGTTTTTCTCGTTTTAAGAGAAAGCAAAAATGTACTCAATTTTTTAGATGATGATTCTTTGTTGAATCGTACAACTTCTGACTATGGTGCCCCCTTTGTGTCTCTACCCAAATCGAACGTTTGAGGTAAAACATTGAAAGGTAAAAATTAAAATGTTGAATAAAAAAAAAATAGGGTAAAACCCTAATTCATTTTGACTATTTATTTTGACTATTCATTTTTACTGTTTCAAATTTTTGCAGAGAGAAAATGGCGTAGACAACGCACAGAGCGACAGAGGTCCGGCACGGGCTACGGGTAAGGATCTAAGCCTAGTAGATTAGTTTTGATTTTGCTTTGTGCAATTTGTGGATTTAAATTTTGATTATTTGGGACATCGCGGCCATTTTTAGGTCGTCGACGACGTCCAGACAAAATCGTCCCTATTTCGTTGGAATCGTCCCTAGATCGTCGATTTCATCCAAGGGTGAATTCAGTGAATTAGAGGCGATCCCGTTCAACAATGGGCAATCCCTGAGTTTGCGAAATTAGAGACAAATTCATCCTACAAAGGATGATTTTGCCAAATTTAGGATGATATCATCCGATGGTGGATAATAACATATTTAAATTGATTTCAAAATGTGTTTAATTTGATTTTATTGATTGGTTATTAATAAATTTTGTTGTTATTATTTGTTTTGTAGAGGGGATTACTAAAGAGTCGAGAATGGAAATACGATGGACTAAGAGACAACATAGCCGTGCTTGACCAGGTAGTACATGACCGACTAGGACAAGTCAGGCTACAACATGTGGCAATGTCACAACTACCGATTGACATGGGGCTATTGATAGCCCTAGTAGAGATATGGTATCCGAGATCGTCCTATTTTTTGTTACCGACAGGGGAGATGGCTCCCACACTAGAGGACGTATTGAGGATCATGAGGATCCCCATACAGGGATGGCTCATGATGCCTACGGCCAATCAAGGCCAAGCGATGATGAGGCTGATTGGGGACCCAAGTTTTGCCCTAGAGAAGGGCGGGGTGAACATCGAGTCTCTATGGCATATGCCTGGGGCATCTAGGCTGACTCAAGTTTTGATAGGGGTGGTAGGTGGCTTACTGTTGTGCCACCAAAGTGGGTGCAAGCTACCATGGCTCCTCTCAGATATAGTCTACGACATGAGAGACCACAGGTATAGATTTGCATGGGGTGGCTTTGTACTTTGTCGCTTGTATAGGATCCTGCATGAGGTCGTATACAAGGGAGGTCGATGTCTAGTCTTGACATCGCTACTACAGGTTTGGTGCTAGGAGCACATTGTGGTGTGGAGGCCAATAGGGCTCCCATTGACAGGGGTTGACTGGGAGAGACCTCAGGTTTTCTATTGGTGGCTACAAAGAGTTTCATAGTGATGGATAGATCTGTCGATGTCTCAGAGGTTGCTAGATGACCTCATCCCAAACCAGATCACCTAGAGGCCATGGTGAGAGCACCCCGGGTGGGAAGAGGATGGGCAGGAGCTGGCTCATATCAAGTGAGTCTGATGGCTAAGGATGGAGCGGGGAGATGTAGAGCTCCATCGCTATGATCGGGTACTACAACAGTTCGGTCTACAGCAGGGGATCCCTTCTCTTAGGGATTACGAGTACTCCCAAACTATTTGGGATAGTACTACGTTGAGTTGGGCTCTAGATATGTAGCGATTTTGGAGTCAGGATGCAGACAATGCCCCCATCCAACCAGTGGATGGTGACGACGCTGGGGTTGAAGACAGCCATGATGCCTGGTATGCATGCATTCACCCTCCTCGAATGATGAGGGCATAGGGTCTGATGCATGTGGTTGTGTGATAGATGGGGAGGTGGCATTAGGTGGCCATTGATGCAGTGCATAGTCACAACGAGAGAGAGTAGTGGCGGTCCCCACAGGAGAGACACCAGTGGATGGTTCAGGCTCTGTAGAGGCTATGGGAGATATGGCGAAGGGAGGAGAGACTCCCTTCACAACAAGTGGAGAGACCACTATCACTTGATAAGGGCAAGGGTGTTGAGGTAGGGTAGAGCAACGAGATGGCGGCTCTTTGAGCTGAGGTTGCCCACCTTTGGGCTCAAGTGTAGACACTGCAGGATGAGGCTACACGACTCAAAACTTGGGACGGAGGAGTAAGCACTTGGGATCTAGTGTGGTCTATTGCTCAAACCGCATTTTACCAAGCATTGTACTATCATGCAGTCCTAGAGGGATAGAGGATATCATTGCCATCCCCAATTGCAGAGCTGGTTATGATGGGATCATCGAGGACATCCTCACGATCGATGACGATGACCCAAGATACGACCAAAACATTTATGGTACCACCTCCTCCATGTTAGGGTGGGGGAGGAGATGAGGCTGAGAGCTCGAAGGCTTCTCGAGGCTAGCTTTTGCAGAGTGCAAATTTATGATATATGTATATATATATATTTGTTTTTGAGGGGATTGAGTATGCCAGGGTTTTGATTGTGGCATACCAATCCAGATGATGTAGATCATTGATTGATGATATGACCTGTGGATATGGTGTATTATGATGCTTTAATTGTTGATTCATGTAATTATATTGTTTGGAAATAAATTAAAATGTTATGTCATGCCATAAAATTTGTAAATGAAATAATATGATGTGCATAAATTGGTTGTTTTGGTGTGATTTGATGAAAAATAAAAGAGACTTCTAACAATAATTTCAAAGGACATTGTCGCTGTTATAGACCGTTTCATGGAGTCATCGCTCGCTAGGTCGTCAAGCTAATCCTAGTATAGAAATATTGCTAAAAGTAAAAGAGTGCTTAAGAGACTGTCTTAAGACTTGGTGTTGTGATGATGAAAATGATGATGGTGATGATTTTTTTTTAGATTTTTCACAAAATTATGCATGAAATATGTTTAAAAATGATTTTTTCTAGGCATAAATTCCTAAGTGTGATAAATTTTTGAATAATTCCTTAGAAATTATACCATGGTTGCAAGATGGAATGTTTGACATAATGACATGAATAAGTGTTCGTTCGTTTTGAAGCACAATTGTGTAATAAAATGATGTAAGCCATATGTGTTTTTAAAATGGATGGGAAAAATAAAATTAGAACAATGGTTTGCGCTAGGCATAGAATTATAGGTGTAGACTTATACCATCATTGTGAAATCCAAAGATAAAATGAATATTTTAGTTTTATTGCATGATTAATTTTTTATTTTTTATTTTTGATAAATAGAAAATAATAATATGATGAACATGTTGTTTGCAATCGTGTTGCAATTTTGTGACACAATGTATATAATTGTTTTTAGACAAAACAAAATTCTAAAATAAGAGGATAAAATTATTCCGAAAATAATTACAGAAATATTTTAAATTATCTCAAAAAAAATGTAGGTTTATAAGGAATCCTCATGTGCAAATGTGAGTTCATTACCGATCTTGGTTTATCATGATGATACAAAATCTCTCAAATACAAATGTGTGTGCAATTGTATTGTTCATTTACCAATTTTGAGCAAGATAATTTGATACAAGCAATTTGCTTTAACCAAATGAATGTTCGTTAACCATGATTTATATGCATATAACCGTACCAAACTACTGTGCAAGTTAGGTTATCAAGATCTAGCTAATCCATAAGCCGATATAGGTCTATACAAAAGAAGGTCACTAATGTGACAAACATATCACCACGCTAGGAATTACCCAAGGCCAAGCGGGTTGGGCACAAACCACATGTTATGGGGCTTAACTCATAGTTTTTGAATAATTGAGAATTCCAAAGATTCAATCTCATTCACCCTTATTTTATTTTCAAGGGGTAGGGAAAGTATTTTATTGCATTTTGCTTTTGCTTTTCTCTTTTGATCTTTTTTCTTTTTCTTTCTTTTTTTGTATTTTTGCTTGATGTTTGAGATAATGCTGAAATATTGCTGTGATGATACAAAATAACATTTTCCTTTTTCTCTTTTTCTTGCATTTTTCTTTTCTTCCTATGCTAGGGATACTTGCTCAGATTAGCTGTAGAGCAAGGGATTTTTATTCTGGGTAGGGGTGAGCTTGTCCTTTTGTCAATTCTCAAAGATTCTAGACCATGTGCATGATAGGATAGTAGGGGAAACTTTTCACTCAAGAAACCACATCTGCTATGTAGCATCATATTGAATTTGCAATGAAATCATTTTAATGTGAAAAGATATACTTGGTTCAAGTAAATAACAAGATCAGTTCTCTATGCTCAAAATGTTATTTAATGCCAATGTGGACTTTGATATAAGAGAGATTAATAATCATACAAAATAAAATAAAGATATTTATTCATGTGAGTGTGAAAGTGTGGGATTCCAAATAAATGCTCATTTATCTAAAATAATTGAAAATATAACTATAAATTCCAATAATTGACAGGTATATATAAAAAAAATGTTTTGGAAGATTTTGACAATTTTGATGTTTTTGTATTTTTATATTTTGATTTTGATTGATGAATTACAAGAAGAAATATTATTACTGTTCTTGAAAAAAAAATTGATAAAAATGGCTAAAATGAAACAATATGCAAAATACAGTATATACAAATGATGAAATGACTCAATGTTTTATGCATAGTAGCATTTGAGATGCATAATGTTCATAGGTTCTTTAAGCTCTTTACCATTGAAGGTAGATAATTTGTATGCTCCCGATCCAAATTTAGTAGTGATGATATATGGTCCAAGCCAGTTGGGCTCGAATTTACCTTTAAGGTCTTTAGTAGCATTAGTATTTTTTTTATTTTCTTTTAATACAAGGTCGCCGATCTCAAAGGATCAAGGGTGAACTTTCTTGAGATATGCTCTCTTAAGCTTGTTTTGGTAGGCACGAAGATGCTCCAAAGCATTGATGCGCTTTTCATCTAGGAGCTCCAGCTGACTAAATCTGCTAGCACGATACTCATCTCCTACGTCAGTATCTTGAAGTAGTAGAGCCAAAGAAGGAAATTCTAATTCAAATGGAAAAAAAGCTTCAGTGCCATAAACCAAAACGAAAGGTGAAGTTCCAGTGGGGGTGCGAAAACTAGTTCGATAGGCCCATAAAGCAGGATATAATTGGATGTGCCAATCTCGACTAAATTTATTGACTAGTCTTTTGAGAATTTTAAGTAATGTTTTATCAGATGCTTCTGCTTGGCCATTACCCTGAGGATAATAGGGAGTGGACCAACGATGTTGAATTTTATACTTTTGACATAATTTTTTGACATCTTTATTTTTGAAACAAGTTCCATTATCAGAAATGAGATTGGTAGGAATGCCAAACCTACAAATAATTTGATTAAAAATAAATTTGGAAACTTGTGTTCCAGTACAAGAAGCTAAAGGCATAGCTTCAACCCATTTTGTGAAATAATTCATAGCGATGATGATAAATTTGTGTCCATCAGATGACACAAGGTTGATTTTCCCAATGATGTCTAAGCCCCATTTTGAAAAGGGCCAAGGAGATGAAATAGCCTGCAACTCTTGTGCAGGCGCATGGACAAGGTCAACATGTTTATGGCACTTGTCTCAATGGCGCACATAATCATATGCATCATTCTCCATGGTAGGCCAAAAATATCCTATCCGAAGGAGCTTCTTAGCAATGGTGTTACCACTAAAGTGTCCTCCACAAGATCCATCATGGGCTTCGCTCAAAGATGATCTATATTCTGCTAGATTTAAACATCTTAATAATATGCCTTCAAAAGATCTCCTATACAAGGTATTACCCACAATTACGAAGCGACTTGCTCATCTACGTAATAATCGATGATGGTTGCTAGTATAACCATCAGGGAAGGTTCCATTTTGTAAAAAATTAATATATCAATGTACCATGGTTCGGGAGTAGTTTCATTGATTAGAAACACATCCAAAGGTTCTAAGCATAATTTTCTTGAAGCGGGTTCCTGGAGTCAACAAATAATTATGGTAGCATATTCATCATCTAACTCCAAGGGTAAAAGAGATGCAGCTGCAGCCATAGCGTCAGCTGCATGATTGCTAGTTCGAGGAATAGCTTCTAAAGTAACTTGATCAAACAAGGATAATTACAAAAAATATGCTTTATATGGGTGTAATTTATCATCTCTGGTCTAATAAACATCATTGATTTGATTTATGACAAGTTGGGAATCACCAGAAACCAATAAATTTTTAATTTTTAGGGCCAAAGCAGCTCGTAAGCCAAGGATAAGAGCCTCATATTCAGCAGTATTATTAGTGCAAGAAAATGTTAGTTTAAAGGACATAGGTATAAGATTTTTTTGCGAAGATATTAAAATAATACCCGCACCAGCCCCACTCATACATCGGGCTCCGTCAAAGTATAGGGACCATTGTTCAGGATGGTCTGCCTCTAATTTAAGGCATTCATCAGGAAGCTAAATGATGAGGGGATGGGTAGACTCTAAGGGTGTAGCAGCTAATCTGCTATGATTTGACCCTTAACAGACTTCTGTCCTATAAACGTCATAAGATATTGTAAAGGGTCGACTCATAAGATATCGCAAAGGGTTGAATTTGGCAATAACATATGTTTTTTTACTGAGCATATAATGTCATAGTTTTTGTGTGGAAAATACGACTACAAGACATAACTTCTCTAATATGGTATAGCGAGTTTCATAACTGATTAGGGTTCTATTGATGTAATAAGTAGCATGCTCTTTCTTCTCATCGTCAAGCTGAGCTAACATAGCTCCTAAGGCAAAATCAGAAGTCGAAATGTACAGAATAAATGGACGATCAGATCTAGGTGGGGAAAGCACTGGTGGTTGGAGGAGATATTTCATAAGGATTTCAAATGCTTCTTGGAATTCTTCATCCCAATGGAAAGAGACATCTTTCTTAAGAATTTTAATAAAAGGTCCAGTTTTATCTGCCGACTTATCAATAAAGCAACAAATAGCTTGAATCTTACCTTGTAAACTTCATAATTTAGATATATTGGTGGGTGTGGGCATATCAGTGATAGTCGTGATCTTGAGAGGATCAATTTCAATGCCATGTAAAGAAACTATAACCCCTAATAATTTACTAGACTTAACTCCAAAGATACATTTGGCAGGATTCAATTGGATAAGATACTCCCTTAACCGATCAAATACTTTTCTCAAGTCATGTAAATGATCATCTTCTTTGATGGAATGAGCTATAATATCATCTACATAATCATGTAGAATATCATGCATCATATCGTGAAAGATATAAGTCATAGCTCATTGATAGGTTGCGCCTGTGTTCTTTAAACCAAATGGCATTACTTTCCAACAAAAGGTTCCCCAAGGAGTAATAAAGGCTATTTTAGCCTGATCTTCAGGAGCTATCCTGATCTTATTGTAACCGAAAAATCCATCCATTAGGGATATCATTCCACTTCCAATAGTAAAATCAATGATTTGATCCATGTTAGGAAGAGGAAAATCATCTTTAGGATAGGCAGCATTAATATCTCTAAATTTTGTACAAACCCTAACTTTAGTGGCTTCTTTCTTAGTTACTGGAACTACATTTGAGATCCATTTAGCATAATCAATGGCTTGTATAAAAATAATTTTCAACAGTTTTTCTAGTTCTGTTTTACTAGTAAGGCCACTTTAGGATGCATTTTTCTAAGTTTTTGTTTAACAAGTTTAGCATCTGGATGGACTACTAGATGATGCATGACTACAGAAGGGGCCAGACCTGGCATGTCTTCATATGTCCAGGCAAAGACATCCTCATAGTCTTTAAGAAATGAAATGTATTCATCTTGTTTTTCTTGACTTAATTCTGATCCAATATTGATTATGTGAGGGTTATGTTCGGTTCCAATGTTAATTTTTATACCATTTTTTACTTCCATATGTAAATCTCTCTAAAAATTAGGTGGGGCAGGTGAAACACCCAATTCTTGTAATTCTTCCAAGGTTAGCTTGGATAATTCGTCTTGAGGATTCGAGGCCTCAAGCTGGGCTATACTAGGTATAGAGCCATCAAAATAAAATTTGTTATGTAATAAATCATCAACGGAGACATCATGGAAGATATCCCCTTCCAACTCATCGTCGGATTTGGCAATCATCTCAGGGTAGGCGAGAGATAGCATATGATAGGTAAAGGGATTATTTTTTGAAAGCAAAGAATCTTGTTTATCGAGATAATCTTGATAACATGTAATATGGTCATCCTCCTCAAATGGGAAGGGTTGACATTTATTAGGAAATAGGCCCACACCGCATCGGGTATGCCATGGTTCTACCTCAATAGGTTCCTTCATACCATTTTGGAAAGGTCCCAAAACTTTCCCTTTATAGCCCAATTTAAGCATTATGGGTTTAGCTTTAATATATTCATTAGCAAAATAGCATTGAGCATATCCATCACAATGTGTCTTGATATTTTAGGGTATTCTTCCCCAATAATATCCCTTATAAACAAAAGCACAACTTTCGACTTGGTAGATACTTCCCATAGGTTGTGGGAGGCCCAAGGTATGAGGAGAAGGTGGGAGTTTATTTAAAACAAGGGAAGCTTGCACGGTAGTATTGATCTCTTCTACTATAAGAATTTTAGATAAATCGGGTAGTTCATTAGTAAGAGCATAAGAGGTAGAAGGAACATTTATTAGATCTTCTGATGTGGAAATGATGCTTGTAGGAGATGTTATAGGGATATTGATGGATGAGTCTATCGGTGTGGAAGTTATAGGGGTAAAACAAGAAGCATTGGTTGTGGTTCTAGGATATTTTTGAGGTCCTAATGAGGTTTGTTCATAAAGTGATTGAGCTATATGTAGAGGTGTAGTTGATGGGGTAGATGATGTTATGGGTGTGTGTTTCACACGTTTGGTTAGTTGACAAGAATTAGGATGTGTGGATGACAAAGCAGGGCAAAATTGAACTCCAACTGGTTCTGCCAAAGCACACATATCAAAGGGTTTGGGGTCACCATGAATGGTAACCAATTGGTTTTTGAATTTGAATTTAACACATTGATGTAATGTGGATGGAACTTCTTGCATCACGTTGATCCAAAGGTGACCCAAAAGTATATTGTATGATGTAGGGCAATGTACAATAAACACGGTCATATCTAGGGTTCTAGGACCAACTTGCAAGGGTATAGTAATGACTCCACACGTTTCTTGTGTCTCGTCATTGAAGGCTTTTATGATCATATCCATTATTTTCATTTCGTCACTCCTAAAGCCAAATCTTTGGTAGAAGTCAAAAGTGCATATGTTTAAAGATGAACCATTATCAATCAAGACGCGTTTAACATCTATGTCCCAAATTAGGGCAGTAATATATAAAGGATTATCCTTATGTAAACTACATTGTGGTATATCTCTATCCCGAAAGTCAATACAATCGACTTCTCGAGTGATGATAGTATTTGTCATGGCTTCAGCCTGAATGTTTTGTGGTACCATCATTTGGCTTAATGTGAGCATTAATTCATCCCTATGGGTAGGAGAAGATCTTAAAAGGTCCAAAAGGGAAATTCTAGTTGTAGTTTTGGATAATTGTTCATTAATATTATACGGAGGCTTAGGTTGAACATTAGACATATGATTCCCTTTATTGGGATTTTTCAAAATAAATGGAGCTGATCCATCATTCTGAGTTTGATCCTATTGAGAATTTTGAGCCTGTTGTCTGGTAATGACTCTGATGGTACCTACAATGTTATTTTGAGGATGATGAATTGTTCTCGGTCTAGCGTTTATGGCTTGTTCATTAGGAAGGAACTGATGAGAAGAGGTTCGAGTAGTAACTCTTCTAGGAAATGGTTCTTTCGGAACCATAGAATCTGTGATAGGTTGAATAGGATCTGATTCATTTTCAGAACTATTCGATTGATTTGAGGTGATGTCTATTTCACTTTCAGTATCGATTCTACATCACTAAGATTCGGTGTTTGAGTATTATATAGGGGTCTAGACGTAACCATGGATAAAGTTGTGTCAAATATTTCTAGATCATGGATAGGTAAATGCCCACTAATGGCTCCTACATATCGGGTAGGAGGGGGAACATTATGATGTTCAATTTTATTAGCCATCTCTTTGCCATGTTTTGGTAAAGGATGTTGAAATATGTCCAATGATTGATTGGTATTCTGATTCTGACTTTGAAGGGTGTTCTTTTGAACATTACTAGTAGGAGTTTGTTTAGGTTGAAAGGCTTGTACCTCCATCTCATTGTTATCAATTAAATCTTGTATTTTATGTTTTAATAATTTACAAGAGTTGGTAGCATGTTCGGGTCCTCTATGGAAATCACAATGTAAATCAGCTCTGTATCCGGGTATGGTTGGATCAGGTTCTCGGATATTCGGTAATTAGATCAATCCTCGTGCTAGTAATTGGGGAGAATGGTTGATAAAGGTTGATTTAACCTAGTAAATTCTCGAGGTGGTTTATCGGGAGGTTTCAATATGAACTTCTCTTTTTTTTTTGCAATATTAATATTGGCAATGTTTCTGCTGTCGGTGACTCCGTCACCCACAACTTGTTTATTTTTGTATGGATTTCTGGATGTTTTCTCATCATCTTTATTTTTGAGCTGACCTCTTCTAATGAGAGCATCTTCCACTCTTCAGGATAAATCTATAGCTTGATCAAAGGTGGTCAAAGTAGCAGTTGATAATTCATAGGATAGCTGCTCCTGTAAATTATTGATAAAAATATCCATTTCCTGATAAGGTAACACAAAGTGTAATTTTCCTATCAACTACCTCCATCGAGATAAGAAGTCAGTAAAACACTCATATTTGTCTTGTTTTAGGTTGTACAAATCTTTAATAGTTACATGTATTTCAATATAGGCACTAAATTGGTGCACAAAAGACTCAGCGGTCTCTTCGAAATTTCTCAAAGAATGAGTGGGAAATTGATAATACCACTCCAGTGACATCCCTCCTAAACTTTTTGGGAACATTTTTAGTAATAACAAGTCATCATGTGATATATCATGACATGCTATCCTAAACATACGAAGATGCTCTATGGGATCTTTGGTTCCTTTGTATATAGGTAGGATAGGCATGGGAAAGCATTTAGGATATGGTTGTGCTACAACTATAGGATCTAGAGGTTGACTACACATCTCTCAATAATTGTACAAGGGACTGTAGGGATATATTTGGTCCATACGAGAGGTTAACTGTTTCACCATGGCTTCCAGATTGCCAGTTTGCCCACCATATTGGTTTGGTGGTACATGAGCATGGGATTTGTGAGCGTAGGAAGGTGGAACATAAGGATTAGATGCTATGTTGCTATTATGTAAATGATTGGTAGGAAGAGTATTATGAAGAAGATTTGTGGTAACATTATGTTGTATCCCAGATTGTTGGAAATTAACATTTGGTTTTGTTTTAGGCTTTTGTTGATTTGAGTTATATTGGTCGATAGCTTGGTAGAGTAGAGCAGTGAATGAATGTTTCTTTTGTGTCAGAATAACCCTTGGTTTAGTAATAGGCACTCTAGGTAGTTGGGTAACCTATTGTTATCGGGTATTTTGGATTATAGTAGCCATGTCCAAATTGGACGGTCTAGCTTGATCACTCTCTTGATCAACGAAGGACAAAGGATTAGTGCGTGTGTGATATATGTCTTCTAGGGTTGCTTGAGTGTCACTAATTTGATATTTATCCATATGAACTGCTCTATTAAGAGTGCCAATATTGGTATGGAGAAATTTCCAAAAATGTTCCATGTTTTCAAAAGTAACAGTTCCTTCTGGAGTTATTTTAGGATATGAGGATCCTTCCTCTCTATCATTTTCCTTTTGTTCATTTGCATCAACATAATCTTCTTCTTGTTGGTCTAGAGTTCCTTCTTCCTGATTTGGGTCTTCAGGAAGGACATCTGGGTTATTTTCTATTTTCCTTAACCAATCTTCTACCTCAATTTGTTTTCCTTTCCTGAGTCTAGTCATTATGTCTAAATCTTAGATTTTAGCAAATATATATTGATATATTTGGAACAGATTTGGGAGGTATATATTTTAATTATATACCTACTATAATGCTTAAAAATAAAATGTTTTGATTTTTTTTTTTTTATGCTTTATAAAGACAACAAATAGCACACTAAATGCAAGAAATAACAATAATAGAATAATAGCTTAGTTTTCTAAAAATAGTTTATGAATGTCATTGATAGGATCGAGTTCATCAGGAGTCATAAAATGCTCCTCTTCAAATTGGAAATGGTTTTTTAGGAACTTAATAAAGTGTGCTATAGTGATATTATCTACTTCTGACTCTAATTTGTAAAAATAGATTTCATGGCAATACTATCGATATAACATAGCTCTGGGGACTCTATACCATATTTGTCTATTCGTAAGAACGTCATCCAGATCCTCTATATGAGACAGAAATTTATGTACTACAACTGCATTATCAAGGTATTCCTCAAAGGTATACAACTTAGAAGACACAAGGGCTCTTTTATCTGCTAACCACCTATGGCAAGCTCTCTGAATCTCATGATACAAAGTCACTTGATCGGGATCCAGGATTCTATCTAGGACAAACCTCTTGATTTGCCTAAGTTCGGTTGCTCTAGATGAAATAAGATTCAATCTCCTATTAAGTTCATCCCACAAAGGTTGAACCCTATTTGTTTGAGGTATGCTAAGTACAAAATTAATATCTATAGTTGCTAATTGATTTTCAACATTAATGGTGACAACTCGTCTTTTGTTATAATCTACCATCTAAATATGACATGCAATCTTTGATTCTAAATGCATTTATGTTTTGTTTTTGTTTTTGTTTTTTTTTTTTTTTAATTGTTTTCAAAAAAAAATTAGTTTTCACGTCGGGTTCACCAAAATGTATCACTCCAAATTTTTCACATCCTTACCCTCATGCTATAGGATCTATGCCCGGAAGGAGGATGTGAGAAGGATGGGACAATACCTCAGACTGAGAGGCCCTTTGAATGTCCCACCTCTTGGGGGAGGAGTATAAAGGTGAATTTTCGACGGATGGTGGGTTCACCAGGAAACTTTTGAGTGGCAGCTTCCATGCCTAGGTTGATAGTGGGTTTTATGTGTTCATTTTTATACTCGATCATTCAACTCCTAGGTTTGGCCAAGATGAATCTAAATTATTTTATCTACCAATGATAATTTAATTGGATACAAAAAATAGGAATGATTGCTAATAACAGAGAATATGCTAATTAGAATGTGTCATACCTGATTTCGGATGTTTGATGAAGGTTCTGAGTTTTGTAGCAGTCCAGATCGTCTCAGTTCGTACGTAATCATCTGATATTATATAGGATCATCTGATATCTGATGAATTTGTCAGACGAATTCATCAGAAACCTGCAATCATAGAAATATATGCGAAATACCAAATATGCAAGTGTAGAAGCAAAATATAATGGTAGAAATAACAGCAAACATGCCTAAATAATGGATTCCAATAACAAATAAGGAAATGCAGTAGATTTAATGATTGATTTTAACCTTACCATGTGATTATGCTAAATGAGGAGAATTCCAAGATGCAAAAACATAATAATTCAATACAATGCAGAAATACAATATAAAAAAAATGCAGAGGAAGCTAAGGGAATGCAAACTCTAGACTCAAATTTTCCCCCAATCTAGACTATAGTCAGGATTTCCTCCAATCATACGAGATCATCCGTAATCGTCTAAGATCATTTGCAACGATCCGAGCTATCTTCGACTGCAAAATAGTAGAATTCCTGCAAGAAAATGCAAAATATAGAACACAGACAATAGTGCGAGGGAATAAGGAGTTAAATCTGTCGGGTAAGGGGTTCAAGGAAATCAAAATCAAGGGGATCATGTAGGTTCAAGGGGGTAAACTAGAAAATCCTAGTTTATATAGGCTTAGGAAGAGGTTTAAGAGTTTGGGGATCATCCCAATATGGGAGATCTCCAACAAGACAATCTCCAACTATGCAGACGCGCTTCTGCCCAAGTTGGAGAGGCTATTGAAACAGAAGCTAATTATGAAAAATTGGTTTTGGGACAAAATCGTCTGGATGTTTTGTCCATGATGATTTCGTCAGATCTGGGACGATCTCGTCTAATCTACGACGATATCATCCAACGGTCAAAAAAAATCCTAAAAATGGTGCGAAAAACGAGGAAACAGGTAGTAGGCATTTTTGGAGCAGTTTTGGGATTAAAATTCAAATTTTTTATCTTTTATCTTTTACTAAGGTTTTTAACCGTGCCAATTTTAGGGTGCTACAAATACCAAGAAACATGAATTCATGAAAACGGAGGCCCTATCAAGTAATTAAACTACCAAACTTGTCCGAGGACACTGAGGTGACCCTTGATCATCAATTTGACAAGGAGGATCAAGACCACAACCCTAGAATTGGAGGACAAAGCTACTTAATTGCTCACCATGGCTGATAGTCATGGTTTACAGTGCAGACTCCTCATACGAACTGTAGTTTGCAATAGGTGATAGATCTCCCTACTGTTTTCTTTCCATTATGCTTAATTAGGTTAGATTAGTTATTTTAGTGGGTTAGTTCATGTTTAGAGACAATCTGATCAGTATATTCAGGGCTTAATCAATTTTGTTATCAATATAGCAAGTATGACGTTAATGGATTCTTTTCATCTTAACTTGTTTAATTTCATGTAATTGATCAAGTAGATATATAGCTGCACTTCTTGCTTTCATGTTTCTAAAAATATTTATGAATATTGCACAAGTTTGATATGTTTTATTCATCTTCTTAATTTCATAGTTTGTTATGGCATCTTTATGCATATTCTCCTCAAAGGGCCTCATCATGAGAGGCTACCTATTCGTTTAACACTTTTATGTTGTTTCTTGATCACAGGGAACAAATTCGAAGGAGATTCAACCATCAAGTTCCTTCCTCAATGCGAACAAGAGGGTCAACTCCACCCTAGAGCATTTTGTGACTATTTAGAGAGCATTAGTATTGTGCCTACCTCGTTGGGGGCTTGGGAATTGTATTAATTGTATCAATATTTGGGTGACCCTAAGAGGGGCATGATTGTAATCGAGACTCTTTTCAATATTAATAAAAGAAGCATCTATTTTCTCATCATTTGTAATATTGTTCATTATATTATGCTTTTATGTTGATTTTGGTTTATGTAATAGACAAGCGCATTGCTTTTTGGATAGGTTAGAATTATAAGTACCCCTCAAAATTAGGGCAAACTATCATAGAAATATTTGGAGATTAGAGCAGTTAAGCCCTATTGGATTATGGACTCACTTGAGTGCATTGAGAGAGCTTAGTTACCATTTTAACTTCCAATTCACCAATCATTATGACAATTCATGCCATGGATGCCCTAAGGATCTAGAACACCAAAAA
Organism: Wollemia nobilis; assembly: GCA_028583015.1. Taxonomy (NCBI): domain Eukaryota; kingdom Viridiplantae; phylum Streptophyta; class Pinopsida; order Araucariales; family Araucariaceae; genus Wollemia; species Wollemia nobilis. The sequence continues at coordinate 1,347,426 of JAQPPZ010001148.1, read as the reverse complement.
ATATGAATTCAGGCAAACGGGGGCCCTATCAAGCAATTCAACCACCAAACTTGTTAGAGGACACTGAGGTGACCCTTGATCATCAATTTGACAAGGAGGATCAATACCAAAGCCCTATAATTGGAGGGCAAAGATAATTTCTCATCGTGGTTGATAGCCACGGTTTACATGTAGACCGCTCATCTGAGTTGCATTTTATAATAGTTGATAGATCTCCTTACTGTTTTCTTTCCATTATACTTAATTAGGTTAGATTAGTCATTTTAGTGGGTTAATTCATGTTTAGAGACAATCTTGCTGGTATATTCAGGGTTTAATTGATATTCTCACAATGACACTGAGAGGGGGGTGAATCAGTGTAGCTATTTAAATTCAAATCTACAACTCTTAAATTTGAAGCAAAGAGAACTTAAAAGTAGGTAAAGCAATTATCACAAGAGAGCACACCACAACACACAATGTAACGAGGTTCACCAATTTTGCTACTCCTCAAGAATGACTGCTTGGACTACGATCCAAATCCAGCCTTTGCAAAACACCAATTTTACAATCTGTTTACCAACACCCACTGGAAGGAGCACCAACCCCTAATTTATCTGCACCAACATAAAGGAGCACCAATCCCTATCCAAGCACCAACTTGGATCATAGTTTTGAAAGCTATATCAATGACATAAAAATGCCTTCACTTTACAAGACCCTGACTGATCTACAATTTATCAAAACACAGTAAACACTTACGACTCTGCTTGTTGCTCTCTTACAACACTCTTCTAACCCTCTTTCGGTAGCACTTTCACACATTCAGCGGCAACTTAATTATTTACGCAGACCTCCTTTTATAACAGGCATTTTTCTCTATTTTTAACTTTCATGTTTACTCATGCAGTCTATGAATAGCCACTTCTATGAGTAACTCCTTTTTAGCACAGTATTTTTGCATGTAACCTATTAATAGTTCTGTCTTCTTGTTTTAGACTGACAGTATAACGGTTGCTCGATGGTTTCATTGTGTCATGTGCCCTGTAACTGTCGTTTTGTCTTTAATGCATTGTTCTTATTTTAGCTTGCATGATTTCTATTTGTAACTGCCCCTGCAACTATCACACTAACTTTAGTTGACTCTTCTTATATTGGCTGCATGATTTTCCTCTACAACTACCCTTGTAACTGTCGTTCTACTTCAGTTAATTGTTTGTAATCATGCTGTTGTGACCTGTTATGAAATCATGACACTTCTGTATCTTTGTAATCTTCTTGCCTTTTACCCGCAAAAACATGACATGTCACGATATCACGACACTTTTTGCCTCTTTGTCCTTTTCTTGGCTTGCACCCGTGAAAACATGACATGTCACGATATCGCAACACTTTTTGCCTCTTTGTCCTTTTCTCGGCTTGCACCTGTGAAAACATGACATGTCATGAAATCGTGACACTTTTGCTACCTTGTGCTCTTATCTATCTTTCGCCCGCAAAAAACACGTCACAAAATCATGACATATTCGCTTCCTTACTCTCTCTCTTCTCTTCGGGTTGCGAAAACCTGACATGTCGCAAAATCATGACACTTTTCCTTGCAAGCTCTTTCTCTCAAACATGTCACAAAATCGTGACACATTTTCGTCTGTACTGCCTCTCTTGTAGATTGTCGCAAAATCATGACACTTTTCTTTGTGAGCTCCTTCTCTCAAACATGTCACAAAATCGCAACACATTTTTGTCCGTACTGCCTCTCTTACAGATTGTCACAAAATCGTGACACTTTTCTTTGTGAGCTTCTTCTCTCAAACATGTCACAAAATTGTGACACATTTTTGTCCATACTGCCTCTCTTGCAGATTGTCGCGAAATCGTGACACTTTTCTTTGCAAGCTTCTTCTCTTAAACATGTCGTGAAATCGTGACACATTTTCATCTGTACTGCCTCTCTTACAGATTGTCATGAAATCGTGACACTTTTATTTACAAGCTCCTTCTCCCCTAACATGTCGTGAAATCATGATAGTTTTCTTTGATTGCGCCTTCTCCTCAAACATGTCACGAAATCATGATAGTTTTCCTTGCGCTTTCTCTTTCATCCAACATGTCACTAAATCGTGACAATTTTTCTTACGCTTTCTCTCTCTTTGAACATGTCATGAAATCATGATAGTTTTGCCAGCATTTTCTCTCTCCTCTGATATGTCGTGATATCACGACATTTTTGCCAACATTTTCTCTCCTCCGATATGTCACGAAATCATGACAATTTTGCTAGCATTTTCTCTCTCCTCTAATATGTCGTGAAATCGTGACATTTTTTCTAGCATTTTCTCTCTCCTTCGATATGTCATGAAATCATGACAGTTTTCCTTGCGCTTTCTCTTTCGTCCACCATGTCGTGAAATCGTGATAGTTTTCTTACTTGTATTTTTCTTTGATCTTTTGAATGTTGGCTTCTTCTGTCTTCTTAGATATTCATTGTACATGCTCTGACTGACCTCTGAAATCCTATCCACTGCATCAAATGATCTATTTGTATGTGTTGAAAATAATGAAAATACTATTTCTACACCTTGCTCAACAATCTCCCCCTTTGGAATTGTTGGCAACACGTGCAATTTCCTGTAATTCTTCTCCCCCTTTGACAATAATACCAAAGGGCTGCTGCAGACTCCCCCTGAGTCTATGCACAACATTCTCAGGAAAAAACTATTACAGTTAGTAAAAATCAAGAATATGAGCAAAGATATAAACATATACATGAATGTTCCCCCTAAGAATGTGATCCTGATATCTAGTCAATTTTTGGAAAATGTGACCACACCCAACTTACTCCGAAGGTACTCAAAAACTTCTTTGGGTAACGGTTTTGTGAAGATATCCGCTACTTGCTCTATAGTTGGAACAAAGTCCAATTTAACCTCACCTTCCGAAACTTTATCCTTCAAAAAGTGATATCGGATTGCAATATGTTTGGTTCAAGAATGCATAACCGGATTCTTCGAGATGTTAATAGCACTGGTGTTATCACATTTAACTGAAATTGGCTCTTTGAAGTGAATACCAAGATCTTTCAAGGTTTGTCTCATCCATAATATCTATGTACAACACGTTGTTGCTGCAATGTATTCTACCTCTGCTATGGATAGAGATACTGATTCTTGTTTCTTGTTGTGCCATGCTACCATCCTGTCTCCAAGATAAAATGCTCCTCCATTGGTACTCTTTTTGTCATCTATACATCTTGCCCAACCTGCATCTAAATATGCAATAAGAGTGATGTCCTTACCTTTTGGATACCATAACCCATACTCCATAGTACCCTTTAGATACCGAAGAATCCTCTTTACTGTTGTTACGTGAGTCTCCTTGGGACTAGCTTGAAATCTTGCTACCATGCAAACTTCCTGCAAGATATTTGGTCTGGTGGCTGTTAAATCTAGCAGGCTCCCAATCATAGATCTGTATATGGTTTGATCAACATCTGGAGATTTGTCATCCTTGCTCAAATTGCAACCTGTCATTATGGGAGTGCTAACAGGTTTACTATCCTCCATTGTGAACTTTTTCAGCATTTCTTTCACATATTTAACTTGAGAGATAAAAATGCCCTTTTCATTTTGATTGACTTGCAGTCCGAGGAAATATGAAAGTTCACCAATCATCGACATTTCAAATTCTTTCTTCATTTTATTTGCTATGTCTCTACATGACTTATCATTGTTGCTGCCAAAAATGATATCATCTACATAAACAACAAGTACAATAAGATGGCCATTCTCTGTTTTGACATACAAATTGTTGTCCACCATACCTTTCTTGAACCCCTGTTGAATAAGATAGTTATATAGCCTTGCATACCATGCTCTGGGTGCCTGTTTCAAGCCATACAAAGAGTTATTCAACTTGCAAACAAAGTTGGGATTATCACTAAGTTGGAAACCATCTGGCTGCTCAATGTAAACCTCTTCTTCTAGTTTTCCATGCAAAAATGTTGATTTCACGTCCATTTGATAGACTTTAAAATTTTTATGAACTGCTAAAGCCAAAAACATTCTGATTCCCTCTAGTCTAGCTATTGGTGCAAAGGTTTCCTCAAAATCAATACCTTCAACCTGTGCATAGCCTTTACAGACCAGTCTTGCTTTATTCCTTACAACCTATCCATCTTCGTTCAATTTGTTTTGAAAAATCCATTTAGTATCGATTATATTTTTATTTGCTGGCCTTGGTACTAACTTCCAGGTTTTGTTTTTCTCAATCTGATCTAGTTCTTCATTAATTGCCTTCATCCAACTTTCATCTATGCTTGATTTAGCAACATTTTTGGGCTCAATGTTGGATAATAGAGAGTAGTTCCGTACTACTGCTCTTCTTTTCTGAATACCAACTGTGGGGTCCTCAATAATTTGTTCTCTGGGATGATTTTTCTGCCAGCTGCCTATTTTGAATTTCTTGTTTTCTTCTCCTCCTGAGTCAATACTTAAATCATCTAGGTCAATTTTTTGATTCTCTTCTGTTTCCTTTTCTTCATCTCCTTCAATAACTTCTTCATAAATAGGGTAGTTTTCTTGATAAGTAATTTCTCGTTCTCTACCTTCATCAACTTTAACATCGACACTCTCCACAATTTTCTTTAGCCTCTTGTTGTAGCATGTGTAGGCTTTGCTTTTTGTCAAGTAATGAATAAAAATACCTTCGTCAGCTCTATCTTCAAACTTACCAAGATTATCTTCAGTTCGTTTGATATAACACTTGCTATCGAACACTTTGAAGTATCTTGTTGTTGCCTTCCTGCCAAACCACAACTCATAAGGTGTTTTGCTTTCATGCGTCCTTAACATGCACTTGTTTTGGATGTAAACTGTAGTATGGACTGCCTCTTTCCAAAATCTTTCAGCTATTTTATTCTCAGCCAACATTTTTTATGTCATTTCTTGCATAGTCATGTTCTTCCTTTCTACAATACCATTCTGCTGAGGTGTCCTTGCTGCTGAAAATTGTCTTCTAATCCCATATTTTTGATAGTACTCTACAAACTCCTCTGAGATAAACTCTCCTCCTCTATCTGATCTTAAGCATTTAATTCTTTTTCATGTTTGATTCTCAACCTGCTTTTTAAAAATCTTGAACATTTCAAAGGCATCTTATTTAAGCTTTAAAAATAGTACCCATGTCATCCTGGAATAGTCATCTATGCACAACATAAAGTATTTGTCACCATTTATGCTTTGTGTTCTCATGGGTCCACATAAATCAGTATGAATTAGCTCTAAAGGTTTGCTGGTGAAGTATTCCTTTGATTTAAATGTGGATCTAGTTTGCTTCCCCTTTTGGCATGAAGCACATATGATATTTAATGGTTTGCCAATGGTGGGTATATCTCTTATTGCCCTTTTTGAACTTATTTTTACCAGATTGTCAAAGCTAATATGACCAAGTCTCTTGTGCCACAACCAATTTTCATCTTTTTGTCCAATCAAACATGCTCCTTCTGAAGTCTCTGAGAGAGTATATAAATTTCCATAAGTCCTCGATCTAGTAGCTATCAGCTTCCCACTGTGTGCTTTTCTGACTTCACAACCCTGCTTCTTAAAGATGACTTCATGACATTTGTCATAGATTTGACTTACGCTCAGTAAGTTGTGCTTCAAACCAATCACAAAAAAAACTTCTTTGGAATTTATCTTTCCATCACTTATCTTGACTGATCCTTTGCCAACTATCTTGGCTCCATAATTATTTCCAAACTTTACAGAGCCCCCTTCATATTTCTGTAACTTTTTAAATTTTTGTTTGTCTCTTGTCATGTGACTGGAGCATCCATTATCCAATATCCATGGTTCATATTTGTTCTATGCTTTGAATGTTGTCTGTATAATCAAGGATTCCTTTTCTTTCCACTATCAAAGGAGTCTAGTGTGCCTAAAACAGATAGAAACCAACTTTTGTGGAAAGAACTTAATAGGAGGCTAGGTATCATTTCATCTAGATCAATCAAACTTAGACAAATCAAGAGGTTTGCCCTAGATAGGATCCTGGATCCTCATCAACTCATTTTTTATCATGAACTTCAGAGAGCCTGCCATAGGTGGTTAGCTTATAGGAGAGCTCTTGTGTCTTTAGAATTGTTCACCTTTGAGGAATACCTTGAGAATGCAGCTGTGGTACGCCAATTTCTAGTTCATATAGAAGTCCAAGAAACTGATCTTATGATTAGAAAAATATGGAATAGAGTTCCTAGAGCTATGTTATATCATGAATATTGTCATGAGAATTATTATTATCAACCAGAATCTAAGATAGATAATATCACTATAGCACTTTTCATTAAATTCTTGAAAGAAAATTTTCAATTTGAAGAACACTTCATGACTCCTGAAGAACTCGAGCCCATTAATGATATTTATAAATTGTTTATAGAAAACTAGATCATTGCTTTTGGTATTATTATTTCTTGCATTTAGTGTGTTGTTTGTTATCTTTATAATATTGTTACAAAAACAAAAAATAGAAAAAAATAGAAAAACCAAAATATAACAAAACCAAAACATTTTATTTTAAATACTATAGTAGGTATATAATTAAAATATATACCTCTTAAGCTTGTTGCACATATATATATATATATATACAAGTATATATATATTTGCTGAAATCTAAATTTAAGCACAATGCCTAGACTTAGGAATGGTAAACAAATTGAAGAAGAAGAAGAATATTGGTTAGGAGACAACAAAAAACCCAAATGTCCTTCCTGAGGATTCAATTCCAAAAGGAGGAACTCTAGAATAGCCAGAAGATGAGCTTGTTGTAGATGAACAAGAAGAAAATATTAAAGAGGAAGGATCCTCATCCCCTAGAATGGCTCCAGATGGAACTATTGCTTTTGATAACTTAGATAATTTTTGGAAATTTTTCAATAATAACATTAGTGCTCTTAATATGGAAGTTCGTATTGATAGAGGACAAATTAGTGACACTCAAGTAGCCATGGAAGATATGTTTAACATACACACTAATCCCTTGTCCTTTGTTGATCAAGAAAGTGATAAGGTTGGACCATCCAATAGAGATATGGTCACTATGATTCAGAACATGCAAAAACAAAATGTTACCCAACACCCTAAGGAACTTTTTATTGAGCCTAAAATCATTCCCACACAAAATAAACCTTCATTCACTGCTTTATTTAGCCAAACTATTGATCAATATGCTTCAAATCGACAAAAACCTAAAATGAATCCAAACACCAATTTTCAACAATCTGGGATACAACATAATACAACTTCAAAACTTCTTCTTAACACCCTTCCTACCAACAATTTACACTAGCAATATAGCATCTAATCTTCATTTCCCTCCATCATATGCTCACAAATCCCATATTAATACCCTACCGAACCAATATGGTGGGCGAACCAGTAATATGGAAGCCATGATGAAATAGTTAGCTTCGCGTATGGACTAGATAGATCCCTACCGTCCCTCATACAATTATAGAGAGATGTGTAGTCAACCTCTGGATCCCATAGTTGTAGCACAACCATACCCTAAACACTTTCCCATGCCCGTCCTGCCTATATATAAAGGAACTGAAGATCCCATAGAGCATCTTCACATGTTTAGGATAGCATGTCATGATATATCACATGATGACTTGATATTACTAAAAATGTTCCCGAAAAGTTTAGGAGGAATGGCATTAGAGTGGTACTATCAATTGCCCACTCATTCTTTGAGAAATTTTGAAGAAACAACTGAATCTTTTGTCCATCAATTTAGTGCCTACATCGAGAGGCATGTCACCATTAAATATTTATACAACTTAAAACAAGACAAAGATGAATGTTTTGCTGATTTCTTAGCTAGATGGAGGCAGTTGACAGGAAAACTGCACTTTGTGCTACCTTATAAGGAAATGTTGGATATTTTTATCAATAATTTACAAGAACAAATATCCTATGAGTTATCAACTACTACCTTGATCACCTTCGATCAAGCTATAGACTTAGCTCGAAGAGTGGAAGATGCTCTCATTAGGAGAGACTAGCTTAGGAAGAAAGATGATGAGAAAACATCCAAAAATTAGTATAAAAACAAACAAGTTGTAGGTGACAGAGTCACTGACAGCAGAAATGTTGCTAATATCAATACAATGAAGACAATAGAAAAATTTATATTGAAACCTCCTAATAAACCTCCTCGAGAATTTACTAGACTCAATCAACCATTATCAACTATTCTACCCCAATTACTCGAAAGAGGTTTGATTCAATTACCAGCTATCCAGGAACTTGATCCAACTATACCCGGATACAGAGTTGATTTACATTGTGATTTTCATAGAGGACCTGGACACTCTACAAACTCTTGTAAAATATTGAAACATAAAATACAAGATCTTATTGATAATAATGAAATGGAGGTGCAAGCCTTCCAACCTAAACAAAATGCTCCTAATAATGCTCAAAATACCATTCCCCAAAATCAGAATCAAAATGCTAATCAATCATTGGATATATTTCAACATCATTTACCAAAACATGGTAAAGAAGTGGCCAATCAAATTGAGCATCATAATGTACCTCCTCCTACCCGATATGTAGGAACTATTAGCGGACATTTACCTAATCATGATTTACAAAAATTTGACACAACTTTATCCATGGTCACAACTAGGCCCCTATATAATACTCAAACTCCGGATCTCAATGATGTAGAATCGGATACTGAAAGTGAAATAGACATCACCTCAAATCAATCGAATTGTTCTAAAAATGAATCAGACCCTATTCAACCTATCATAGATTTTATGGTTCCAGAAGAACCATTTCCTAGAAGAGTTACTACTCGACCCTCTTCTAATCAGTTCCTTCCTAATGAACAAGCCATAAATGCTCAACCGAGACCAGTTTAGCATCCTCAATATCACATTGTAGGTACCATCGGAGCCGTTACCAGACAATAGGCTCAAAATTATCAACAGGATCAAACTCAGAATGATGGATCAACTCCATTTATTTTGAAAAATCCCAATAAAGGGAATCATATGTCTAATGTTCAACCAAAACCTCCTTACAATATTAACAAACAATTATCCAATACTATAGCCAAAATTTCCCTTTTGGACTTGTTAAGATCTTCTCCTACCCATAGGGATGAATTAATGCTCACATTAAGCCAAATGATGGTACCTCAAAATATTCAACCTGAAGCCATGTCCAATACTATCATCACTCGAGAAGTCGATTGTATTGACTTTCGAGATAAAGATATACCACAACATAGTCTACATAAGGATAACCCCTTATATATTACTGCCCTAATTGGAGATGTAGTTGTTAAACGAGTCTTGATTGATAATGGTTCATCTCTAAACATATGCACTTTTGACTTTTACCAAGTATTTGGCTTTAGAATTGATGAAATGAAAAGAATGGATATGATTATCAAAGCCTTCAATGACGAGACACAAGAAATGTATGGAGTCATTACTATACCCTTGCAAGCTGGTCCTAGAACCCTAGATACAATCGTGTTTATTGTACATTGCCATACATCGTACAATATACTCTTGGGTCGCCCTTGGATCAATGCGATGCAGGCTGTCCCATCAATTTTACACCAATGTGTTAAATTTGAATTTAAAAATCAGTTGGTCACTATTCATGGTGATCCTAGACCCTTTGATATGTGTGCCTTGGCAAAACCTATTGGAGTTCAGTTTTGCCCTGCTCTGTCATCCACACATCCTAATTCTTATTTTTCATCTAAAAGTGTGAAACACACACCTACAAATTCATCTATTTCTCCTCCATTAATTTCACCCCTATGTATAGCTCAACAATCTTCTGAACAAACCACACTAGAACCTCAAAAAGATCTTAGATCTACAACCAATCCTTCATGTTCCATCCCTATAATTTCAAAACCTATAGACCCATTTATTAACACCTCCACATTATCTACATCTATCATACCTTCCACATCTAAAGATATAGGGAATGATCCTTCTACATCTTATGCTCTTTCTGATGAGCTTTTATCGGATTTATCTAAAATTTTAATATTAGAAAAAACAAATGCTTCTATGCAAGATTCACTTATTTTAAATAATTTGTCACCATCTCCTTGTACTTTGGGCCTCCCACAACCTATGGGAAGTACTTACCAAGTCGGGAGTTGTGCTTTTATTTATAAAGGATATGATTGGGGAATAATACCCCGAAACATCAAGACGCATTGTGATGGATATGCTCGATGCTATTTTGCTAATGAATATATTTAAGCTAAACCTATAATGCTTAAAATGGGATATAAAGGGAAAGTCTTGGGACCTTTCCAAAATGGTATGAAAGAACCTATCGAGGTAGAACCTGTTGGGACTGAAACTGATGGGGATGTATTTTATTGATAAATGGTTACAATATATAGGCATAAGCCTATATGATGAACATGACACTTGTCAATGAAATTGACAAGTGTCAAACTGGCATAGTGCACATTACATTAACTCTAACATTCCCCCTTAATGTGCACTATCCTAACTAAAGAAAAAAAACAAGTCAACATTAGGTAACATTCCCCCTTAATGTTGACTTCTCTAACAAAAAACTACATCCTCCTTTATTGCTGATTTGGTCTTAGGCTCTTGCTCTTTGTGCTTGGCTCTCCAACTGTGAATAATGCTAGATTCACTATGTATACATCTTGGTCTGTTGCCTCGGTGGTCAGCCACTTCCACGGGTCCTGTTGCCACTGGGTCAGCCATCTAACTGCCTCGAGGTCATCATGGGTGCCTCAGGGTCAGCCACTTCTAGGTCTGTTGCCTCTATAGGTCATCCTCAGAGGATGTTGCCTCTCGTAGGTCACTGACTAGATTCGCCATGAGTATGAAATCCCTCCTCATGGTGAACTCAATCTAGAAGGTGTCGGTCTCTACCAAAAATGCAACTAATTAAAGGAAAAATGAGACATATAAGAGTGTCGGTCTCTATCGAAAATGCACTCAATACAATAAAATGAGCCATAGATCCAAATAGGAGAGAAGAAGAAAAGAAGAGAATCTTCTGAAGTGTCTTCGTCTGTAGTCTTCAGCAGTAGATCCAAAAAAAACCTCGAATAGAGTCTAGGGTGTCTTTGTCTGTAGTCCCTAGTATAAGTGTCCTTATGGTGACCATGTCATCCCACCGAAATGCATGGGTAACCAGCCACTGCATTCGCCAAGTGTATAGAAAAGATCACTAGGTACAAGGATCACATATGAAATTACCTTGGGAGTGTCGGGTTCAACCGAGAGTGCACTCCAAGGTATAAAAACTTGAGGCTAAAAAAACTAAATTGAAACAGCCTCAAAATTACAATATGACACCACCATTGTGTCCATCACGGAAAAACATTTCCAACGACTATAAATACCCCTATATTCCATTATCAAAGGGGCCTTCATCATGTGGAAAAATCATCATGCCTATCTAAGGCAGCAAAATAAACCTCAGGAATATCATATTCCTGGCATCGCATTGTGGCAGAAAAAATACAGACTCAATTTTCCCACGTAGGGGAATTACATGGGCCATCTAGGCCTTTCACTTCGATTCTTCATAAAAAAATGGCCTGATGCCAGGCTGGTTGGACAATAATCATGGGCACTCTCCAAGTGTCATAAAGTGGTCTCTTCACTTTATAAAAAAAACAATGCCCCTCACTAAAAACAAACTGAGGCCACCCACTATGGACAAATACAATTATAAAAAAATAAAAGGAATGATTCCTTTTAATGTAAATGCTCCCTTCTTAAAAATAAGTATCCCCATGATTTGAATAATTTGGCCCCCACTACAATGACATTAAAAGCACTCAACCTCACAATGCAAAAATCCCACCCTTCTAGGGAATATAAAGTTAACCCTCTTACGGCCCGTTGCAGACTCTTATTACACCATTCAAGGCCTCCAAAAAATTTAACCCAGGGAACAACAGAATCTTTCAAACTAGGGTTTCCACAAAACATCAAAATTTGGGGGAACAAAGATTTTATTCGAAGAAAGCAAGCACCTCTCTGAAATTCAAATCACGAAATATGAAAACCCTTTAAATAAAAAATGAAGCATGGTCAGTCGCCGCATCATCCCATCCCAACGTCGAAGACTGGCGTCCAACTCCTCTATCCCATCATTTCTGGTATCAATCTGGTAGTCCCGCCGTTTTTTGATGTGGAGGTTTTTTATTTTTAAAAATGAGTGGGGCCTTTATTCAAACTACAAGTAGGAGAGCCCACGTAGCCCATAATGCCTTTCAAAGCATGGGGGGCATTTAAAGTTTTTTAATGTACTTCCACATGTAAAGTGAAGATGATCTGCATTCTATGGAGACTGACAGTGAAGCTCTAGATAGATGGAGGACTGAATTTTTTTAATGAATGTGATTATGGCCACACCATGCATTTTAAATACATTTATTTAATGTGTGAGGGAATATAGTTGTGCATGCTTTATTAAAGTGGAGGGGACCACTTTTTTTTATTGGGGAATTGAATACCGGTTGTGGGCCCATGTAATTTCCTTACGAAAGGAAAATTGTGATTATGTTTTTTTTATTCCGCCTGAGAGCGATGCCGCTATTGAGCGATGTTGTCTATTGTTGCCTAAATAGGCATGCTGTTGTTTTCCCAACAAGTTGAAGGCCCCATTTAGACACAAGTATAGGGGTATTTATAGTCGTTGGAAACGTTTTTCCAGGATGGACACAATGGTGATGTGCTATTGTAATTTTGAGGCTATTTCAATTCAGTTTTTTTAGCCTCAAAGTTTTTTTACCTTTGGAGTGCACTCTCGGTTGTACCCAACACTCCCAAGGTAATTTTATATGTGATCCTTGTATCTAGTGACCTTTTCTATACACTTGGTGAATGTAGCGACTGGTTACCCATGCATTTCGATGGGATGACAGGGGAATGGATGAGGGGGGAGGGAGGATTTCCATGAGGGAAATCCCCCCTCAAGCTCACAAGGCCAGAGAAATCCTGGAGCTCAAATACCAAATTTTGGGACTGAAATTGATGGGGATGTATAGGCATAAGCCTATATTATGAACATGACACTTTTCAATGAAACTAACAAGTGTCAAACTGTCATAGTACACATTACATTAACTCTAATAGAACCATGGCCCGCCCGATGTGGTGTGGGCCTATTTCCTAGTAAGGGTCAATCCTTCCATTTTGAAGGTGATGATCAACTCATATGTTATCAAGATTATCTAGATAAACAAGATTCTTTGTGTCCAAAGAATAATCCCTTTACATGTAATATGCTATCCATAGCTTACCCTAAATTGATTGCTGAATCCGATGATGAGTTGGAAGGAGATATTTTCCATGATGTCTCCGTTGAAGAGTTGTTACACAATGGTTTTTATTTTGATGGTTCTATACCTACTATAGCCAAACTTGAGGCCACGACTCCTCAAGATGAATTCTCCAAGTTAACCTTAAAATAATTACAAGAATTGGGCGTCTCACTTGCCCCACCTAATTTTAAAAGAGATCTACACATGGAAGTAGAAAACGTTATTAAATTTAACATTGGAACTGAGGATAATCCTAACATAATCAATATTGGATCAGAATTAAGTCAAGAAAAACAAGATGAATACATTGCATTTTTTAAAGAATATGAAGATGTCTTTGCTTGGACATATGAATACATGCCAGGTATGGACCATTCTATAGTTATGCATCATCTAGTAGTCCATCCGGATGCTAAACCTATTAAACAAAAACTTAGAAAAATGCATCCCAAAGTGGCCTTGCTAGTCAAAGGGGAGTTAGAAAAACTCCTGAATGTTGTTTTTATACAAGCTATTGATTATGCTGAATGGATCTCAAATGTAGTTCCAGTAACCAAGAAAGAAGCTACCAAAGTTAGGGTTTGCATAGACTTTAGAGCTATTAACGTTGCATTCCCTAAAGATGATTTTCCTCTTCCCAACATGGATCAAATCATTGATTTTACTTTAGGGAGTGGAATGATGTCCCTAATGGATGGATTTTATGGCTATAATCAGATCAGGATAGCTCCTGAAGATCAGGCTAAAACAACCTTTATTACCCCTTGGGGTACCTTTTGTTGGAAAGTGATGCCATTTGGTTTAAAGAATGCGAGCGCAACATATCAACGAGCCATGACTTATATCTTTCATGATATGATGCATGATATCCTACATGATTATGTAGATGATATTATAGCTCGCTCTATTAAAGAAGATGATCATTTAGATGATTTGAGAAAAGTATTTAATCGGTTAAGAGAATACCTTATTCGATTAAATCCAGCCAAATGCATATTCAAAGTTAAGTCCGATAAACTATTAGGGGTTTTAGTTTCTTTACGTGGTATCAAAATCGACCCTCTCAAGATTGCGGCTATCACTGATATGCCCGCACCTACCAATATATCTGAGTTACGAAGTTTACAAGGTAAACTTCAAGCCATCCGTCGCTTCATCGATAAGTTGGCGGACAAAATCGGTCCCTTTCTTAAGCTTCTTAAGAAGGATGTCCCTTTTAATTGGGATGACGAATGTAAGGAAGCTTTTGAACTTCTCAAACAATACCTCCTTAACCCACCTGTGCTTTCACTGCCTAGAGCTGATCGCCCGTTTATCCTATATATTTTAGCTTCAGATTTTGCTTTAGGAGCTATGTTAGCTCAACTTGATGATGAGAAAAGAGAGCATGCTAATTATTATATTAGCCGAACTTTAATCAGTTATGAAACCCGCTACACAACATTAGAAAAACTATGTCTAGCAGTCGTATTTTCTATGCAAAAATTATGCCATTATATGCTCAGTCAAAAAACATATGTCATTGCTAAATATGATCCCTTGCGGTATCTTATGAGTCGACCTTATTTATCGGGTCGTACAACAAAGTGGGTTCTTGCTCTAAGTGATTTTGAACTCACATTCATAGGACATAAGTCTATTAAGGGTCAAATCATAGCAGATCAATTAGCTGCTGCACCCTTAGAGTCTACCCATCCCCTCATCATTGAGTTTCCTGATGAATGCCTTCAATTAGAGGCGAGACCGTGTTGAACAATGGTCCTTATACTTTGATGGAGCCCGATGCATGAGTGGGGCTAGTGCGGGTATTATTTTAATATCCCCACAAAAACATCTTATACCTTTGTCCTTTAAATTAACATTTGCTTGCACCAATAATACTATTGAATATGAGGCTCTAATCCTTGGATTACGAGCTGCCTTGGCGCTAAAAATCAAACATCTACTAGTTTTTGGTGATTCTCAACTTGTTATAAACCAAATTAATGAAGTTTATCAGACCAAAGATGATAAATTGTGCCCATATAAAGCATATGTTTTATAGTTAATATCTCTATTTGATCAAGTTACCTTGGAAGCTATTCCTCGAACTAGCAACCGTGCAGCTGATGCTATGGCCGCAACTGCATCTCTTTTGCCCTTGGAGTTAGATGACAAATATGCCACCATCATTATTCATTGACTCCAGGAACCCACTTCAAATAAGTCATGTTTAGAACCTTTGGATGTGTTTCTAATCAATGAAACTACTCCTAAACCTTGGTATATGGATATATTTGATTTTCTTCAAAATGGGACTTTCCCTGCCAATTCTAATAGAAACCAGCATCGGTTATTACATAGACGAGCAAGTCGATTTGTAATAATTGGCAATACTTTATATAGGAGATCTTTTGAAGGTATCCTATTGAGATGTTTGAATCTAGAAGAATCCAAATCAGCTTTAAGTGAAGCCCACGATGGATCTTGTGGAGGACACTTCAATGGTAGTGTCATTGCTAAAAAGCTCCTTAGGATAGGATACTTTTGGCCTACCATGGAAAATGATGCACATGATTATGTGTGCCATTGCGACAAGTGCCAAAAACATGCTGACCTTGTCCATGCACCTGCACAAGAGCTGTAGGCTATTTCATCTCCTTGGCCCTTTTCAAAATGGGGCTTAGACATTATTGGCAAAATTAATCCTATGTCATCTGATGGACACAAATTCATCATAATTGCCACTGAGTATTTCATGAAGTGGGTTGAAGCTATGCCTTTAGCTTCCTACACTGGAACACAAGTCTCTAAATTTATTTTTAATCAAATTATTTGTAGGTTCAAAATTCTTGCAAATCTCATCTCGGACAATGGAACTTGTTTCAAAAATAAAGATGTTAAGAAATTATGCCAAAAATATAAGATTCAACATCGCTGGTCCACTCCCTATTATCCTCAGGGTAATGGTCAAGCAGAAGCATCTAACAAAACCTTAATCAAAATTCTTAAAATATTGGTCAATAAATCTAGTCATGACTGGCACATTCAATTATATCCAGCTTTGTGGGCATATCGCACTAGTGTTCGAACTCCCACTGGAACTTCACCTTTTGTCTTGGTTTATGGTGTCGAAGCTATTTTTCCCTTTGAATTAGAAGTTCCTTCTTTGGCTCTACTACTTCAAGATACCAAAGTAGGAGATGAATATCGAGCTGGAAGACTCAGTCAGCTGGAACTCCTAGATGAAAAGTGCATCAATGCTTTGGAGCATCTTCGTGCCTACCAAAACAAGCTTAAAATATCATATGCTAAGAAAGTTCGTCATCGATCCTTTGAGGTCGATGACCTTGTTTTAAAAGAAAATCAAAAAAATACTAATGCAACTAAAGACCTTAAAGGTAAATTTGAGCCCAACTGGCTTGGACCATATATTATCACTGCTAAATTTGAATCGGGTGCATACAAATTAGCTACCTTAGATGGTAAAGATTTAAATGAACCTATGAATATTATGCATCTTAAGCGATATTACGCATAAAATTTAGTCATTTCATTTGTAAATATTTTGCATGTTGTCTCATTTTAAAAATATATATAAACTATTTAAACAAAAACAAATCAACCAAAAAAAAAAAAGAAGAGAGAGTCAAAATTATCAAACTCCTCAAAAATATTTGTTGTATATATATTTCTTCTTAAAGTATTGCAGTTATATTTTCTTATTATCTTGGATAAATTAGCATTTATTTGGAATCCCTCACTTTTGCAAACACAAAAATAAATATCTTGATTTTATCTGGCATGATTACTAATCTCTCTTATATCAAAGTCCACAAAATTTAATTAAATAAAGTTTGAGCATAGAGAATTGATCTTGTTATTTACTTAAACCAAGCACATCTCTTTCACAATAAAATGATTACATTTGTAATTTCCATGCTATGCTACATAGTAGAAGTGGTTTCTTGAGCAAAAATTTTCCCCTGCTATCCTATCATGCACATGGTCTAGAATCTTTGAGAATTGACAAAAGGACAAGCTCACCCCTACCCAGAATAAAAATCCCTTGCTCTACAGCTAATCCGAGCAAGTATCCCTAGCATAGGAAGCAAAAGAAAAAGAAAAATCAAGCAAAATTATGAGAAAAAGAAGCATTATTCCAGTATCATTTTGTACTATCTCAACACTATTTCAACATTATCTCAAATACAAAAGCAAAAATACAAAAAAAAAAAAAACAAAAATACAAAAAGAGCAACAGAGAAAAGCAAAAGCAATAAAATCCCTTTCCCTACCCATTGAAAAGAAAAGAAGGGTTGATGAGCTTGAATCCATGGAATTCTCAATTATTCGAAAACTGTGAGGTAAGCCCCATAATATGTGGTTTGTGCCCAACCCGCTTGGCCTTGGGTAACTCCTAGCATGGTGATATGTCTGTCACATTAGCGACCTTCTTTTGTATAGACCTATGTCTGCTTATGGATTAGCTAGCTCTTGATAACCCGACTTACATAGTAGTTTGGTATGGTTATATGCATCTAAATCATGGTTAATGAACACTTATTTGGTTAATTCAAATCACTTGTATCAAATTATCTTGCTCAAAATTGGTAAATGCACAAAGCAATTGCACACACATTTGTATTTGAGAGATTTTGTGTATCATTATGATAAATCAAGATTGGTAATGAACTCACATACGCACATGGGATTCCTTATAAATGTAACTATTGTCTTTAAGATACTTTGAAATATTTTTGCAAATTGTTTGGAATAATTTCATTTTCTTATTTGAGAACAGTTGTTTAGTATAAAGACAACTACATACATTTTCAAAAAAATCAAAATTTCTTTCAAAACATACACTCAAATCATATATATATTATCGACTTTCGCAATGATAGTATAGTTCCAAAACTTAAATTGGAATTTTATGCCTAGCGCAAGTCCTCATCTTCATATTATCTGTTTATTTTCAAAAATTAAAAAATCAACCATGCAATAAAACTATCAATTTCTTCTTTGGATTTCGTGATGATGGTATAAGTCTATACCTAAATATTCTATGCCTAGCGCAAACCATTGTACTAATTTTATTTCCCATTTATTTAAATTCATCAAAACATATGACTTAAATCATTATGTTACACAATTATGCTTTAAAAACAACGCACATTGTTTCTATTTCATGTCATTATGTCAACTTCAATTTTGCAATGATGGTATAATTCCTAGGGAATTATTCAAAAATTTTATCACACTTAGGAATTTATGCCTAGCAAAAATCATCTTTAATATATTTCATGCATAATATTTTCATGGAAATCTGAAAACAAATCACCATCATCATCATCATTTGCATCATCACAACAAAGTCTTAAGACAGTCTCTTAAGCACTCTTTTTCTTTTAACAATATTTCTATATTGGGATTAGCTTGATGACCGAGTGAGCGGCGACTCCATGAAATGGTCTATAATAGTGACAATGTCCTTTGAAATTATTGTTAAAAGTCCCTTTTTATTATTATTATTATTATCCCACAAACAACCAATTTGTTTACATCAGATTATTTCATTTAAATTTTAAAAAGCATGACATTCAAACCATAATATTTCCAAATGACATAATTACATGAATCATCAAATCAATCACATCAAAACATTAAAGCATCATACAAACACATAAGACAAGTCATATGATCAAATATATATATATATATATATATCAACAATATATGTACATCATATCAAAACTAGATTGGTATGCCACAATCTACATCTTGGCATACTCAATCCTCTCAATCATATATTCAGTCTGTGTAGTGTAGTAGCCTAGCCTCGAGAACCCCTCAAGCTCTCAACCTCATCTCCTCCCCCACCTTGAGGTGGACGAGGTGGCCCCATCACAGTATGTGTGGTACTACAAGTCCTAGTCATCGATCGGGATGAAGTCCTCGATGACCCAACCTTGATCGGATCTACAATGCTAGCTAGCAGTTGTACCCTCTGGCCCTCTGGCACCAACTGGAAGTAGATACCCTCATAGAATGTGGTCTGAGAAATCGACCATGCCAGCTCCTGAGTGCTCGCTCCTCCGCTCCATGCTCTGAGGCATGCAACCTCATCTCTAAGTTGTGTAGCCTCAGCTCGGTGGCATGTAGCCTCATCCTATAAAGTCTACAATTGTTCCTGGAGATGGACAGTCTCCGCCCAAAGAGTAGCCATCTCACTACTCTCTCCTATGTCCACACCCTTGCCCTTATCGAGCGATGGTGGCATCTCTCTCCATGGAGAAGGGGGTCTATCCTCCCTCCTCTCTCGGCTATCATGGCCTCTGCTAAGCCTGTGGCCTCCTCTGCTCTCTCTCACCATGACCCTAGGCCACCTCAATGGCTGCCTGCGCCACCTCCCCATCCGATGCACAACTGCATGAATCAGACCTTGAGCCCTCGTCATTCGAGGAGGGTGGATGCCTGTGTACCAGGCATCATAGCCGTCGGCTACCCCAGCATCGTCCCCATCCACTGGCTGGATCGGGGTGTCATCTACGTCTTGACTCTAGAAGTGCTACATATCTAGAGCCCCACTAACTATAGTGTTATCCTGGATGGTCCAAGAAAACTCGTAGTCTCTGAGAGATGGGATCCCCTGCTATAGACCGAACTACCTCAAAACTCGGTCATAGCGGTGGAGCTCCACCTCTCCCCTCTCCATCCTTAGCCAGTAGGTTTGCCTAATGCAAGCCAACTCCTGTCCATCCTTAGCCCACCCTGGATGATCTCTCCAAGGCCTCTAGGTGATCTGGTCGAAGACAAGGTCATCAAGTAGTCTCCGGGACATTGGCAGATCTATCCGCCGATGTGACCCTCTTCGAAGCCACAAATAGAAAGCTCCTTGTCAGTGGGAGCCCTATCGGCCTTTGCACCATGATGTGCTCCTAGCACCAAACTTGTAGTAGTGATGTCATGACCAGACATTGGCCACCCTTGTATACGACCCCATGCAGGATCCTATACAATCGACATAGTACAAAGCTCCCCCAAGCAAACCTATACCTATGGTCTCTCATGTCGTAGACCACATATATCAGTAGCCGTGGTACTCTGCATCCACTCTTATGGCATAGCAGCAGACCACCTACCACCCCAACCAAAACCTGTGTCAGTCTAGATGCCCCAGGCATCTGGCATAGCGACTCGATGTTCACTCCGCCCTTCTCTAGGGCGAAGCTCGGATCTTTGCACGTCGCATCATCGCGTGGCCCTGATTGGCCATGGGAGTTATTAGCCGTCCTTGTATGGGGATCCTCAAAATCCTCCATACATCCTCCAATGTGGGAGTCATCTCCCCTGTCGATAACCGAAAACAGGAAGAACCCAGATACCACCTCTCTGCTAGGGCTATCAATAGCCCCATATCTGTAGAAACTTGTGGCATATCTACCACATGCTACAAGCCGACTTGAGCCAACTGATCTCGCTCTACCTGAGATAGAGCAGCCAAGTCATCCCTCAGCCCGTCGTATTTCCATTCTCTGCTCTTTAGTAATCCTCTCTGCAACATAAACAACAAAACAATAAAAATCATTAATAAAATAGTGATTAAAAATGCAAGTAACACAAGTTCAATTTGAGCAAATTCGTCTCCGATTTTGCAAGCTGAAATCATCCCTTATTTGACGAAATCGTCCCCATTTCATCGATTTTGCCTCTAGACGAAATCGGCGATATCGAGACGATTTCGACGAAATGGAGACGATTTCATCCCGATGACGTCAATGGCCCAAAAAATGGCCGCGATGCTCAAAAATCATTCAAAATTAATCTAAAAAGCATGAGAATCAAAATTAAAGCATTCTAAACTAAGTTTAGACTCTTACCCGTAGCCCATGCTGGACCTCTGTCGATCTGTGTGCTGTCTCGACCATTTTGTTTGTAGAGCTCTAGAAACCAGAAAATGAAAATGAACAGTAAAAATGAATTAGGGTTTTTCCCTATTTTCTTAATTTTATTCAAAAACAATTAAAAACATTTTTAAATTTTGCTTTTTCGCATTTTTACCTCAAACGTTCGATTTGGGTAAAAACACGGAGGGGGCACCATAGTAAGCTGTCGTACGATTCGACCTAGAATCATCGCCTAAAAATGGGAGTAAATTTTTGCTTTCTCGTAAATCGAGAAGAACTCGTCTTTAACGCATTTTCCTCAAAAAATTTGCTAAAGAGGGGGCAAAATGTCGCACCCCAAAATTGGCGCAGTAAACCTTAGCAAATAATTAAAATTGCTTTAGTAATAATTCAAAATTCAATTTTAACCCCGAACGACCCGTTAACCGCCTGTTAAACAACTTTCCTCGTTTTCCATGCCATTTTTAGGATTTGTTGTGACCTTTGGACGATATCGTCTCCGATCAGACGATATCGCCTCAGATCGGACGATTTCATCTAGAGCAGAACATCCAGACGATCTCGTCCCAAACTGATTTGTGCATAATTAGATTTTGTTCCAACGACATCTCTAATCTGGGCAGAAGCGTGTCTACGCTGTTAGAGACCCTCCCCGTTGGAGATCTCCCAAATTGGGATGATCCCCAACCTCCTAACCTCCCTCCTAAGCCTATTTAAACCTTAGGACCCCCCTTGACATTCCCCTGGCTGAATTTTCCTGTAACTTGACCTTTGTGTGCATTAGAATACCCTGGATTACCATCTGCATTTGTGCTTTCCAAGTTTTCTTGTAGGGACCTCATTGATTTTCAGCCGGAGCAAGCTCAGATCATTGCAGACGATCCTGTACAATCTTGGACGATCCCATAAAAATTTGAGACGATTTCGACTGCAGTCTGCATTGGGGGAAATCAGTGCCCAGAGTTTGCGCTTTTCTTATACTTTGCTATTATTTTATTCTACATTTAGTCAGTTTTATTATTATTTCTTGTTATTCTGCATCTTGGAGTTCACCCATGTAGTTTAATTGCATAATAAAATCATGATTAGCTATTAAAGCATCGTAATTTACTTGCATTTCTATTTGGGATTATCTTATTAACATCATTTTGTCATTTCACATCATTTTCCTTTATCAGCATAGCTGCATTTTCTGTATTCTATGTCCATTTCTCTAATTGCAGGTCTCTAATGAATTTGTTTGATGAATTCATCAGATCTTAGACGATCCTATCAAATCGAAGATGATTTTGTCAAATTCTAGACGATCTTGACTACTTCAAAAATCAAAACCTTCATCAGACATCCATAATCAGGTATGGATTTCTTCACTTAATTTATTCTTTGTGTTTTCTATTTAAATCTGTTTCTGTCTTCATTTAAATCTGCATTTTCATATAGAACAGTTTAGATTCATTTGCCCAAACCTAGGACTTGGATGATTAAAGCTAAAATTGAACACATTAAACTCATTCCCAACCTAGGCGTGGAGACTACCACTAAATGTTTCCTGGTGAACCCCACCATCTGTCAAAAAATTGCCTTAATACACCTCCCCCGAGAGGCGGGACCTTCAAAGGGCCTCTCAATCCGAGGTATTGTCCCATCCTTCCCGCATCCCCCTTTCAAGCATGGATCTTTTAGCCTGAAGGTAAGGGTGCGGAAAATTTGGAACGATACATCAACACTCTTATCATGCCTGGCATTGTTGCTTTCTTTTGCATGATTCATTTTTCCTTGATCAACCTTGATCTTATCTTCTTTCTTTACTGGTTCTATAATTATGGCCTTTGATCCACTTGACGATTCTCCTTCGACAAAGCCCAATCCAAATATGATGTCTGTAGTCCTTTGACTATTTATAATCTTTTTAAGCTTCATAGAACTTCCTTCAAATTTGTGATAGCAACTCAAGTTTTGATTCTTTTCTTCTAGCCGCATTCTTAAGACAACAATCTCTTCTTCCAATTTGTTGCACTCGTCTATTTTCATGGTTAATTGTACTTTGAGTTCTTTAGACATTTTCTTAAATTCTTTTGTCTATAATTTCAAACTGTTTATTATGTCATTCGCATCCTCAAGATTTCTTGAGACCTTTTTATTATTTTTCCTTTTTGTACTCAACTCTTTAAGTGCAGCAACCAACTCTCCTTCCAGATATACTTTAGCCTCATCCTTGATGTTTTTATCACCTTCTTGTTTTTCTTCTATTTTTTCTTCTTCAAATGCCATGAACAGAGCTTCACCTATTTCTTCTTCAGAATCCTCACCTGAGCTATCTTCAAAAGAGCTGACATTCTTGGATATGAAACTTTTCTTTTTGATGTTGCTTTTTCTAAAATTTGGTTTCTTCTTCCAGTCACTTCTTTCTTGGTGTGACCCTTCATCACTTTTGGTTTTCTCATTCATTGGACACTTAGCTGCAAAGTGACTGACGCATCCACAATTGAAGCACTTAAACGGTAACTTTCCTATATATTTTCCTTTTTCCTTTATAAGTTTTCGAACAAAGTTAGCTTCTGTTTCATCCAATGTCTCTTCATCCTCAAATTCTTGTTCAGCTTTTATATTTTTGTGTGCTTTAAAAGTAGCTTCTCTGTCTGTGGGCTTAGTTTATCCTATTCTCATTTCGTATGCAGTCAAAGAACCATGCATCTCATCCATGCTAAAATTATTTAGATATTTAGCTTCTTCTATAGCAAAAACTTTAGAATTAAATATTTTGTGGAGAGTTCTAAGTACCTTTTTCATGACGACCACATATTCAATTTCTTTGCCAAGACCTCTGATCGCATTAATGATTCCATTGACTCTCAGCATATAGGCCTCTATGTTCTCATCGTCATTCATTTTTAATGCTTTGAACTGAGCTCGATGCATTTGTAGCTTGGCTTCCTTGATCTTGTCATCTCCTTCATGAATGCTCTTCAGTTTGTCCCACATGTCTTTTGCCATTTTACAGCTCATGATCCTTATCAGTTCACTGTCTACTAGCCCACACATTATGGCATTCTTTGCTTTGGAGTTATTCTTAAACTTTTTCTTCTCGATAGTATCTGTTGGAGGAGTAACGAGTATTGTGTATCCACTTTCTACTGACTCCCAAATGTCGTATCCCAATGCACACAGATATGTCTGCATCCTGAGTCTCCATAATGAGTAATTAGTTTCATCGAACAAAGGAGCTTTGTTTGATGAGAATCCTTCACCACATTCCATTGTGTTTCTTCTAAGATCACCTTAGCTGATTAAGCTTGTTTAGGAACCTTGCTTTGATACCAATTGATATTCTCACAATGACACTGAGAGGGGGGGTGAATTAGTGTAGCTATTTAAATTCAAATCTACAACTCTTAAAGCTAAAGCAAAGAGAACTTAAAAGTAGGTAAAGCAATTATCACAAGAGAGCACACCACAACACACAATGTAATGAGGTTCACCAATTTGGCTACTCCTCAAGAATGACTGCTTGGACTACGCTCCAAATCCAGCCTTTACAAAACACCAATTTTACAATATGTTTACCAGCACCCACTGGAAGGAGCACCAACCCTTGATTTATCTACACCAATAGAAAGGAGCACCAACCCCTATCCAAGCACCAACTTGGATCACAATTTTGAAAGCTATATCAATGACATAAAAATGCCTTCACTTTTACAAGACCTTGACTGGTCTACAATTTATCAAAACACAGTAAACACTTACGGCTCTTCTTGTCACTCTCTTATAGCACTCTTCTAACCCTCTTTCGATAGCACTTTCACACATTCAGCAGCAACTTAATTCTTCACTCAGACCTCCTTTTATAACAGGCTTTTCTCTCTATTTTTAACTTTCGTGTTTACTCATGCAGTCTATCAATAGCCACTTCTTTGAGTAACTCCTTTTTAGTACAGTATTTCTACATGTTACCTATTAATAGTTCTGTCTTCTTATTTTGGATTGACAGTATAACGACTGCTCGACGGTTTCACTATGTCACGTGCCCTGTAACTGTCGTTCTGTCTTTAATGCACTATTCTTATTTTAGCTTACATGATTTCTATCTGTAACTACCCCTATAACTATCACACTAACTTTAGTTGACTCTTCTTATATTGGCTGCATGATTTTCCTCTACAACTGCCTCTGTAACTATCGTTCTACTTCAATTAACTTTCTGTAATCGTGTTGTTGCGACCTGTCGCAAAATTACGACACTTCTGTCTCTTTGTACTCTTCTTGCATTTTACCTGTGAAAACATGACATATCATGATATCATGACACTTTTTTCCTCTTTGCCCTTTTCTTGGCTTGCACCTGCAAAAACATGACATGTCGCGATATCGTGACACTTTTTGCTTCTTTGTCCTTTTCTCGGCTTGCACCTA
This sequence comes from Wollemia nobilis, assembly GCA_028583015.1. Lineage (NCBI taxonomy): Eukaryota > Viridiplantae > Streptophyta > Pinopsida > Araucariales > Araucariaceae > Wollemia > Wollemia nobilis. The sequence continues at coordinate 1,321,786 of JAQPPZ010001148.1, read as the reverse complement.
CGAAAACATGACATGTCATGAAATCATGACACTTTTGCTACCTTGTGCTCTTCTTTGTCTTTCACCCATGAAAACACATGTCATGAAATCGTGACACATTCGCTTCCTTACTCTCTCTCTTCTCTTCGGGTCGTGAAAACCCGACATGTCGCAAAATCGTGACACTTTTCCTTGCAAGCTCTTTCTCTCAAACATGTCATGAAATCGTGACACATTTTCATTCGTACTGCCTCTCTTGCAGATTTTCATGAAATCATGACACTTTTCTTTATGAGCTCCTTCTCTCAAACATGTCACGAAATCATGACACATTTTCATCCGTACTGCCTCTCTTACAGATTGTCGCAAAATCGTGACACTTTTCTTTGCGAGCTTCTTCTCTCAAACATGTCGCGAAATCATGACATATTTTCGTCCATACTACCTCTTGTAGATTGTCATGAAATTGTGACACTTTTCTTTGCATGCTTCTTCTCTCAAACATGTTGCAAAATTGTGACACATTTTCATTCGTACTTCCTATCTTGTAGATTGTCGTGAAATCATGACACTTTTCTTTGCAAGCTTCTTCTCCCCGAACATGTCATGAAATCATGACAATTTTCTTTGCTTGTGCCTTCTCCCCGAACATGTCATGAAATCATGATAGTTTTCCTTGCACTTTCTCTTTCGTCCAACATGTCATGAAATCGTGATAGTTTTCCTTGCGCTTTCTCTCTCTTTGAACATGTCATGAAATTGTGACAGTTTTGCCAGCATTTTCTCTCTCCTCCGATATGTCGCGATATCATGACATTTTTGCCAGCATTTTCTCTCTCCTTCGATATGTCATGAAATCATGATAGTTTTGCCAGCATTTTCTCTCTCCTTTGATATGTCACGAAATCGTGACAGTTTTGCCAGCATTTTCTCTCTCCTCCGATATGTCGCAAAATTGTGACAGTTTTGCCAACATTTTCTCTCTCCTCTGATATTTTACGAAATCATGACATTTTTACCAACATTTTCTCTCTCCTTTGATATGTCATGAAATCGTGACAGTTTTCCTTACGCTTTCTCTTTCGTCCAACATGTCACAAAATCATGACAGTTTTCTTACTTGTCTTTTTCTTTGATCTTTTGAATGTTGGCCTCTTCTATCTTCTTGGATATTCACTATACATGTTCTAACTGACCTTTGAACTCCTGTCCACTGCATCAACTAATCTATCTATCCGTGTTGACAACAATGACAATATTGTTTCTGCACCTTGCTCAACATTAATCAATCTTATTTTCAATATAGCAAGTAGGATGTTAATGGCTTATTTTCATGTTAACTTGCTTAATTTCATGTAATTGATCAAGTAGATAGATAGCTGCACTTCTTGCTTTCATGTTTCTAATAATATTTATGAATATTGCACAATTTTGATATGTTTTATTCATCTTCTTGATTTCATAGTTTTTTATGGCATCTTTATGCATATTATCCTCAAAGGGCCTCATCATGAGAGGTTGCCTATTCTTTTAACGCTTTTATGTAGTTTCTTGATCGTAGGGAATAGATTCTAAGGAGATTCAACCATCAAGTTCCTTCCTCAATATGAAGAAGAGGTTCAACTCCATCCTAGAGCTGTTTGTGACTATTTAGAGAGCATTAGTATTGTGTCTACCCCGTTGGGGGCTTGGGAATTGTATTAATTGTATCAATATTTGGGTGACCCTAAGAGGGGCATGATTGTAACTGAGACTCTTTTTAATATTAATAAAAGAAGCATCTATTTTCTTGTCATTTGCAATCCTATTCATTATGTTATGCTTTAATGTTGATTTTGATTTATGCAATAGATAGGTGCATTGCTTTTTGGATAGGTCAGAAGGTGATCATGGTGGAACTTCGTATTTCTTGCATCTGATTTCTGACCCCTGTGTTTTTCTGATTATAGGTGCAAACCGCAGGTTTCAACTATGGTCTCATTGTTGGCCCTTGGCTTCAAAACATGGGTTGCAGTCTAAACTACACATCAAGATTGTGATTCACAATAGACATAGCAGATAGCAGGGGGTCAAAGCTATTTCAAATATGGATCTGAGGTAGGTCCTATTTTTAGACTTTGTCTTTGTTTTTACTATATGTTTTTTTTCTAGAGAGCATAAAATGAAACACAATTAGGATAACACTAAAAAAGGGTAAAATGAACTGTCCTAGGGTTTCATTATTTTATTCTTTAGCTAGGCACTACTAGGAATAGCAGACCTCTAAGTGCAATCCCCCTAGAATCCAGTGTGCTAGGTTTATATTGTGTGTCTGTTTGCATGCTTGAGGCCAAATTAGAGGCTATATCATCGTAATTTACATCATCAAAAAGTCATATAGGATATAGCATGCATTCTCCAAAATGAAACATTTCTTTTTGCATATCATATAGGAAATAATAATTTATGTTGTATTATGCATTTTCCTTTATATGCAAATATTAAAACGAACCACACACACCACATTGCAATTAAATGCTAGTGAGTTGGGAGTGCCATCCAACCACTAGTTATTGGCAATTTGAGTTATTTTATGTTGTCATTGATGTCACATGAATCATTGATGTCATAGGGATCACATTGAGTTTTGATGGGTAGATGATATTTTGGAAAGCATGGATAAATTCCATAATTTCATAGAGGTAGATGATATTTTGGGTAGGTGATTGGTCAAGTTCCATGAAACACACTATTCCATAATTATGATTTGAGTTGAGATTGAGCTTAGAACATATTGAGTCTCTAATAATTCTCTTTATGCCTCTATGAATTGATTTGAGTTGAGTTGAGTTGTGGATCATTGTTGTCATCCATTGAAGAGTACATTGCCATTCATTTTTGAGTTCATATTTGAGCTTTGTCTTGATAGATTTGTGGATCAGATTTGAGTACTACTTGAGCATGATTGATTGAGCCTTTAAGAAGGCTTTGTGGACAGTTTTGGGACAGCTTTGTGGACAGTTTTGGGAAAAATTTGTGGACATTTTTGGACAACTTTATGGATAGCTTTGTGGACAATTTTGGGACAACTTTATGGATAGTTTTGGGACAGCTTTGTGGATAGTTTTGGATAGCTTTGTGGATAGTTTTGTGGACAATTTTGGGATAGATTTGTGGATATTTTTGAGCAAGTTCTTGGTGAAATTTCTAGAGCAAATTTGGACAAGTTCTTGGTGTATTTTTGGACAAGTTCTATGTGAGCTTGTAATTCAATTTTACACAATTTATGTGTGAGCTTATTATTCAGTTTTGGAGAAGTTCTGTGTGAGCTTGTTATTTAGATTTGGACAAGTTCTATGTGAACTTGTTATTCAGTTTTGGAAAAGTTCTGTGTGAGCTTGTTATTTAGATTTGGACAAGTTCTATATGAACTTGTTATTGCCTAGGTTTGAGCAGATCAAAGAAATCATTGTATTGGATAAGGATCCTTATTTCTATGTGAAATATTATAAGGATATTATCTAGTGGATTACCCCACATTGGGTTAACAATGTTAAATATTGTGTCTCAATTATTTATGGTGACTTGTACTCTTGCTTACTACTACTATCTGAGTTATTAATGCACACTAATATATTTGGTTATTGCAATTAAGGACATTAATTTATATTGATTTGGAAAGAAAGTAAAAAGTTATCTTATATTGTTCACCCCCTTATCATTATAATCTTGTGTTCTTCAATTTGTATCAGAGTGGGTTCCTTCAGAAAGGCTAACAGCCTGAGGGCATATTCTACAAGAACACAGATGGCTTCACAAAATGGATCATCTAAAAATAAGGCTCCATTATTTTATGGTAACAATTATGCTTTCTAGAGCATGATTATGAATAACTAATTGATATCACAAGGATATGAGGTATGACAAATGGTTGAAAAAGAGTATAGGGTTGAAGGTGGTCCTGAGGTAGATAAGACTATCAGGAAATTGGTTGAGATCAATGCAAGAGCAATGAATTATATTTTGAGTGAGCTTCATGAGATAGATTTTGCAAAGGTTATGGTATGTAATTCAGCTAATGAGATGTGGACCAAGTTGTGGAATACTTATGAAGGAGATTCCAAGGTAAAGTTGGAAAAACTAGAAACTCATAGAAAAATATTTGAGAAATTGAAAATGGAAGATTTTAAATATATTGCAATTTTTTTACTTTGTGTTGATGATATTACTAACGCCATGAGAGGCCTAGGTTTTGATATGAAATAATCAGAAGTTACTCAAAATGTTTTGAGATCACTTTCCATGAAATATTATTCCAAGGTTTCAAAAATAGAAGATACAATGGATATCAACAAGAAAACAATGGAAGAATTGCAAGGTACTCTCATAGCTTATGAGATGAGGGTAAGTAAGCATAAAGTTCAAATAAAAGATATTGCATTCAAGGATTCAGAGAAAAATAAAGGGAAAGTTCCAAATACAGATAGAGTTTTAGATAATGATAAGAAAGATAACTTCATCAAAAGGAATAAGGACTCAAGGAATTTTAGAGATATAAGGAAAGTCAGATGTTATAAGTGTGGTGATCTTGGTCACTATGCATACAAGTTTCCATATGAAGAAAACATTGATGATGAAAAACAGGGTCAAAGAATAAAAGAAGATGGAAAGCATAAGCATGAAAAAGATGACAGATACAAGCAAAATAGGTATGAGAAGAAGAAAAATTTTCATAAGGCAAATAAATCTTACTACATTGTAGATGCAAGTGATAGTTCAGATTACAATGATAGAAACCAATCATATGAAGAATAATGTACATTCTTTGGAATAAATGAAGAAATACAAGAACATCTATTCCTAGGTATTGAAGTTAAATTAGAGGAGATATCTATTGAAGAAAGACATGAAGATCTTGCCATAGCCATTGAGAAAGAAAATAGGTACAAGAAAGATATAAGGATATTAAAATGCTTCATATGTAGATATTTTGGGCATATAGATGATGATTGCACGTACTCCAACAATTGGAACAAGGAAAGTTTATTTGTTGAAAAAGAAAGCAGCAGTTCTAGTGAAATTCTAACAACAATGATGATGACGAAGAGAATTCCACAAAACAAGAAAATAAAATTAAAAATTTGGAAAAGAAAATCAAGATTCTTAAAAATAAGGTTCATGAAAATGAAAAGGTCAATATGATGCTCAATCAACACATTCAGGATTTGGAAAAAGAGCTTCAAGAAACAAAAGAGCTTGGCATCACTATTTCTGAGAAATTGAAGGCAAGAGAAGAAATATGTAATTAGTTAGAAGAAGAAGATCAGAAAATTTTGGGGACCTACATAAATGAGTTAGCACGATTTCAAAGAAATTCAAAAAATTTGGATAATTTTTTGGATTCACAATGAGATCCATTTATAAAAATAGGGCTTGGTTATGAAGAAGGAAAATAAAAAACAAGTACACAAGGACCTATATTTGTATCAGGAGGTTTTATTTTAAAAATCTATAAGGAAGAACCAATTTCCAAATAAAAAGAAGCAGCAAAAATGGATACTTGCATTTCAGAGGCTATAGAGATGTGTGCCAATTTGCTACTTGACACAAATAAAGAGAAAGAAGAGGAAAATTCCAAAGCACCAAAGGTCTCATATTTCAGGTTTGGGGAATCACACTCAAAAGGAAAGGAAGTTCTAAAATATGAAAGCAAGGAAGCACCTAAGATTTGTGAGGAAATTTCCAAAGTTCATATGGCTCCAAATATTCAGTTTGGTTCTTGTTTTGAGATAGGTGAATCAAGTTCAAAAGGAAAATAAATACTTGAAGATAAAATCAAGGAGAAACTAAGGAAGAGGATTTAGATACTAAAAATAAGGTTCAAGGATGCAATGCACAAGTTTAAAATGATCATAAAGATAATGGTCAAGAAAGATATGAGGAACCAAGGCATTAACAAAGGGCTTTTCAAGGACATTATTTTTATTGTAATGGATTTGGACATAGGGCTATACATTGTAGGATCCATGGATCAAAGAAGTTTGATTTTTCTAGAAGAAACCTCAAAGGAATAAGGTATGGTTTTAAGGGACATTGATTCTCATGCAACATGATTGGTCATAGAGCTTTTCAGTGCAAAGGAAATGAGAAACATGGTTTTGGTTTTAGATCTTCACAATTCAGAAGTCATGGTCATAATGGTCATGAAAATAGAGCTTCACAATACAGGATTCAAGAAAGGAATGGATATGAAAATTATTTTAAGAATAAATTTAGGACATAGGCACCATCCAAAGGCTACAATATCAAGTTTTTTAATTGCAATAACTTTGGGCATATTGCAAAATGGTGTAGGACTCAATTCCAAATAGGTTTAGGGAAATAAGGTCAAACAGGTTCAAGGCAAGAAGGTCAAATAGGTTCAAGACATAAATATCAAGTAATTCATCAAGAGAAGAATATCATAAAAACATGGAAATAAGTTGATAGAGGAAAGAAACAATGTGAGATGGGAGTAAAAGTACTCCCACCCCAAAATTAATCATCTCAAAATAGAATGTGGTGAGGGGGCTATGCTTAAGAGCCATATATTTTAACCCCATAGGTGTCCCTTTTGCGATTTATGTCAAAGGGGGAGATATTTGAGTAAGGGGGATAGCATTGAGTTAGGGGGAGTAGCCTCCAAAAAAATTATTGAGTCAGGAGGAGCAACTTTGATTCTCAGAGATGGTTTTTGTAGTGATTATGGTTTTTTCTTTAGATGTGTTGCCATAAATGACAAAGGGGGTGATAATTGACAATTTGAGTTATTTTATGTTGTCATTGATGTCACATGAATAATTGATGTCATATGGATCACATTGAGTTTTGATGCGCAGATGATATTTTGGAAAGCATGGATAAATTCAGGGTTTTCATGAAAACCAAGGCAAGCAAAATAAAAGGTTTTATTTAAAACTTTGGATGGCATATTTGAAATGGATTTTTCTTAAAACCCAAGTTGGCCTTTTGTTTCATCGAAAAATGTGTCCCGATGATGGAGATATTTAATTTTAAATATTTAGTTTAAATTTTAATTATTTAAAATTTTAATTTTAATTTTAAAATTAAAATTAAAGTTAGCACCGACATCTAAAGAAAGAGGGAAAATCAATAATGCATTGACATCATCAAAAATGAGGAGAAGACTATATAAATGGGGATCCTAAGGTTTACTTGAAATTTATCCTAGCTCGTGTTAATCGTTGTTTAAGCATCAGAAGAGAGCTCGTGTGAAAATCATTTTTGAAAAGGGAGAGAGTGAATAAATCCAAGGTTGGTCAAAAGCCCAAGATATTATGGGCAGAGTGGCCCATTGGCAATTGGATTTTTGTTAAAGTGTGTGGTAGGTCTTTACATCAAGGTTTGAATCTCCTTGACTACATTCGAAGGCATTGGAAGGAAAGCGCTTGAAGCACTTTTGGTTTGTGTGGAAGGGAGGAAGGACTTAAGGCACGTCGTACCTTTTCCTTTCAAACGAGTTGCCAGCTCATGTGGCAACCTTAACCGTGGCTAAGGTGTTTGCGGTGTGTGCAAGTTGGGGGTTCGAATCCCCTTGAGGAGTTAATTACATTTTTCTCTAATTAATTTCGTTGATGCCCTAGGATAGGAGTTATAAGGTGGTTAAGGAATAATTAAAGTTTTTAGTTAAAATTTATTTTTGTAAGGGCTATGATTATTATTTCAGAGGTGGATGAGTTGTTGATTTATTTTGATATTCATGAAATTGAAAATTAAGATTTAGGATAAATAAGGAGTTTTTATAAAATATTTTTGAGAGCCTTATTGATTATTATTTTTTATAAGGCTTTTTATTAAAAAGGAATTTGGTGGATGTGTTTATTAAGTTGGAGTAAAAAGGTGTAAATTGAGTTATGCTTATCTTGTGATTATTATTTGAAATCCACTAACCCTTATTGAGATTGGAAAGGAAATTTGTGTTTAGTGTGGTAGATTTTATGGATAACTTCTTGGCATCAAAAAGGTATGGGCACATTCTCCTATTGATTGTTTATGGTGGTTGATTTCTGAAATATCATTGGAGTGAAAAGGATTGATTGTGGTTTCCTTTTCGAAAGTGGTTGGTTAAATGCTTCAAGGTTTTTTGGTTTGAGAGTTGTGTTTAAACCTTGTTTTATAAGCATAGTTGTTGAAGCCCATTGGTTGTGAAAGAACTTGAAAAGAACATGAGTATCATTTTTATGTGAGATTTATGGTTGAGCATTGTTGGAAACATTTGAGTTGGTTGATACACGATTGGACTAGGGTTTTTATGAGAAAGAGTAGTCCCTTGTGGTGATTGGTTGAGTTGAGTTGATTGAGCCTTGTCAAGTGATTGTGTGAGGTGATTGGTCAAGTTCCATGAAACACACTATTCCATAATTCTTATTTGATTTGAGATTGATCTTAGAACATATTGAGTTTCTAACAATTCTCTTTATGCCTCTATGAGTTGATTTGATTTGAGTTGAGTTGTGGATCATTATTGTCATCCATTGAAGAGTACATTGTCATTCATTGTTGAGTTCATCTTTGAGCTTTGCCTTGATAGATTTGTGGATGATATTTGAGTACTACTTGAGCATGATTGATTGAGCCTTTGAAAAGGCTTTGTGGACAGCTTTGTGGATAGTTTTGGGATAACTTTGTGGAAAATTTTGGGATAGCTTTGTGGATAGTTTTGGACAGCTTTATGGACAGCTTTGTGGACAGTTTTGGGATAGCTTTGTGGACATTTTTGGGACAGCTTTGTGGACATCTTTGGAAATCTTTGTGGATAGTTTTGGGACAGATTTGTGGACAGATTTGAGTAAGTTATTTGTGAGATTGCTATATTATATTTTGGCAAGTTCTTGGTGAGCTTGCTAGAGTAGTTTTGGATAAGTTCTATGTGACCTTGTTATTTAGTTTTGGACAAGTTCTGTGTGATCTTGTTATTCAGTTTTGGACAAGTTCTATGTGAGCTTGTTATTCATATTTGGACAAGTTTTGTGTCAATTTGTTATTCAATTTTGGACAAGTTCTATGTGAGTTTGTTATTTAGATTTGGATAAGTTCTATGTGAGCTTGTGATTGCCTAGCTTTGAGCAGATCAAAGAAATAATTGTATTGGTTAAGTATCCTTCTTTCTGTGTGAAATACTATAAGGAGATTATCTGGTGGAGTACCCCGCATTGGGGGAACCATGTTAAATCTTGTGTCTCAATTATGTGTGGTGACTTGTGCTCTTGCTTACTACTATTATCTAAGTTATTAATGCACACTACTATATTTGGTTATTACAATTAAGGAAATTAATTGATATTAATTTGGAAGGAAAGTAAAAAATGGTCTTATATTGTTCACCCCCCTCTCTCAGTATAAGCTTATTTTATTTAGTAGTAGGTTCCAATGACAGTGGTAGTTATTTCCATTTGTTGGCCCAACTCCCATGTACCTATTGTTCTAGACCAAGGTCGGGTCCAAGAACCTTTCGTACCCTAGAAAATTTGCATGTATTCTCTTTAGAGGGTATAACATTGACTGTGGGAAAATGGGTGAGGGATTGGTAGGACTGGTGCTCCTTGTCCAGGTGTGGAGTTTCATTGCCACACATAGGGGATTTACGTGGCCTGGATTCACACCCAGGTTGTCAAGCTACGAGCGTACTGATGAAAGCCAATTTAAATTGATAATATCATCCAAAAATATTTCAAAACATGATAGGGATTTTCTTTACTAATACAAAAAATTTTAAACCACATCAAACAATTTAGGTCTCACTTTTAAAAATTAATACGAGATAATCACCATTGTATACCTTTTTTTCTTGATGAAATAATAAATATAGACACTAGGTGCACCATGGTGGAGACACAGGGTGGTCGAAAAAGGCACAAACCTAATGCCAATGACCAAGCCCCAATAGATTCACAACAACACATGTCGAATCCTTGCCCACATGTTCTTCCCAAATATTGTTCGGTGAGCATTAGATGAGATAACTTGACACGAGGGGAACCTATTGAGCATACCCTTGATAGAGGAGCTTCTATGCATTCTTCTAGATGTAGAATAGAGCATGGAGCCTCTTAGCATGAGGGTGTTCCACTCGAAAACCATTACCATGATCCCATTGCATGTACGTCCATAAGATCAACTAAAGAGTATGTTATATAGGGGTCCAATTTGGTACCCCTATGTCATAGGTCTATCAGAGGATCTGTGGCTCCACCTTTGGAGTATAGATAGGATCGATATCCTCCCATTTAGGAGCATGCATATAGGGCCATCGTTGAGCATATTCCTATGTAGACTCCTACACGTAGTGAACCTTGAAATATCACTTTTGATATGGCTAAGGTGGGAGCCAATGGCACACAACCGCATGAGTGGTGGAGATCTAGACAGTTGGATGGCTTAGCTAGTGTCCTTGAGCATCTAGGCTATAAGTCTTCAACTCCACCCAAGCATGCTCTGAGTGAGCATATTGAGGGTTATATTAGGACTGCTAGAGAGCATGGAGAGGCTTCCAAATGCCCTCATGTGACACATCCACCATCCATGCATGGTGGCACAGAGCATAGAGCTAAGTAGGATACCAATGTCGTCTTTACAAAAAAAGGCAAAAGCATCACAAATCAGTCCGATGGGTACAGAACCCATAAGGTCACTCGCATGGAGCATGCATACTAGAGGCTTTTTATGGTCGATCAACTTGATAGATCACACAGACTAGTATCCGAGCAACGATGATAGCTCCTCCAAGATCAATTGGAGGATACTCGCCTAAAGAGGTAGTGCATCAAAGATGATAATATTTAGGTATAGAGGCTCATAAGACAAAGACTATATGAGTAGTGCATGCATGAGAAACACATCCTTGCCCAAAAGGAGCGTGTAGAGTAGGAGGATAGGCTAGCCAGGGCTAGTCTATACACTCACATGGAGAACAAAGAGTGCATACATAGGAAGGCTTTTTCACAAGCTGATGTGCAGTAGGATCGTAGAGACACTCGCACTCATGTCACTGCCCAATAAAGAGAACGACCACCACTATTTGAAGATTAGGGGCAGTGAAAATATGAGGAAGAAGAGGGAGAGGAAAAAAATCAAGAGTATCCTAAAGACTCCCAAGTTGAAGAGGAGGAAGAGCAACGTCCTCCACCTTGATAGAGGAAAAATGTACCTGTAATATTTCCCTCGTGTCAGCTCAGGGAGGAGGACTTTTTATCCTCATAGGGCTATAAGGCCTTATCTGAGAAGGTAAAAGCAATTGAAGCTCAAGGCACAGTTCTTCAAAAGCCAATATTAAGAAATATTCATAATGAGCCTTTGGACCCCTTGATACCTACTCCAACATACCCTGAGCATTTTGTTATGCCTAGGCTAGACAAATTTAAAGGTGATAAATATGTGCAGGAGCATATCACAAGATTTTTGGATGCTTGTTTCCAAATTATGAGCAATAATGCCTTGCTTTTACACACATTCTTCACAACCCTCTCAGGACCAGTCTGGGAGTGGTTCAATTAGCAAAAGAGGCACAAAATTACCAGTTTCAAGCAACTGGTTGATGCTTTCCTTGAATACTTTTATTTTGTCATCAAGAGGCAGGCTAACCTTTCTGATTTGGCTGTGCTAGCTCAGCATAATGACCAGCCAATTGAACAGTATGGAAATAGGTGGATAAGATTGATGGAAAAGTTGTCATTCCCTATTCTTGCTACAGAATTGACTTGAATTTTTACCAAGAGTTGTGCCAAGCACATCTCATTATTTTTGCAACTGCAGTAGTACCCAACATTCGAGGAAGCTTTGGCACAAGCCAAAGTAATTGAGGACATCAAGTTATAAGAAGGAAAATTGAAGCTCAAGAGCAGGAAAGAGGGGCCAAAGAAGAGCTCCATGAAACATAAGGGCAAGTAGGCCCATTTCAACCAAGCGGTGCTAAACCTCCAAAAGGAGGATAAAATGTAGCAAAAGTAGAATTATCAAGACCAACCTCCTCCTGCATAGTACAAAAAGTGCAATAATAATTATAAGAGAAAAAAAAAATAACAATGTTTGACTCACCAATTCACACCTCTAATGGAATAATTGACGTTGATATTTTATTAGTTATGTGAGGCTAAGGTGATCATACTGCCCAAGGTTAAGCTGATCGATCTGAATCAGCCCAAGTCGAAGGGGTATCAGGACGACCTATTTTGCATTTACCATCGTGCGAAGGGCCACGACATAGAAATGTGTTGGTCCTTCAAGCATATTTTGTAAAACATGATTGAAAAGGGCAAGCTTGTAGTACCAAGTAATCTGTTGGCTCCCTATAACAAAAACATGGGGATTTACAAAAATTCGTTACCAAACCATGAGGCACCACACAAAAACATTGGCCAGGTCAACCAATTATGTGTCGAACCGCCTACCCAGGGGTTCGTAGGCATGGTGAATGTTGTTACCAGACATGGGAGATATGAGAAACCAATTCAAAATCACACTCCAATTAGGATACAAGCTACATCGAATCAGTGACCAACTCAAAATATTCTAGGACCACCAATGAGATCGATGGTGACCATACAGAGAAGGTTAGTCCAAAACCTTCATACAACTCCTATGAAGTTGTCTATATATGAACTGATACAGCAGTCCCCCAGGCACAGGGAGACTCTCATGGAAATTCTAAGGTCCATCAAAGTATAGTCTCAAGATTCTCACGAATTTATCAATTTCGTGGGACATGTACAGCAGTGCTAGGAGCCCATGATCCAATTTTATGATCATGAAATTAGGACAATTCCCAAAGATACGGCTGACCCACAATTGCATATCATCATGTGCATCAATCATGTGCCATTCAATAGGGTTTTGATCAACACTGGTTCATAGATCAATATAATAATGACCAAGGAACTAAATCATCTAAAGCTACCAATGTCACATATTGTGCCCACCACCTTCACGTTGAGAGCGTTTAACGATGCCCTATGCTCGATGGTTGGCAAAATCATCCTACCTATTTAGGTAGGCCTAAAGACCATATCTATGATGTGTCATGTGATCGAGGGTGCCTTGCAATACAAAATCCTACTTGAGAGGCCTTGGATTCATGAAATGCATTGTGTTCCCTCTATACTACACCAATGTGTAAAATATTTGCATGAGAGATGGGTTCATGTAGTGTCATCAGACGAAGAACCTTTCAAGTTTGTGAACCTAGCAGATTTTCCTAGGGTTTCATACTCCCATAAACACACCTAGACATCCAACCTGCACCACCAATTAAAAATCTAGGAGGCAAACCAATAGTACATGCTCAATCATAGACATTTGTATTGCACAGATTTGAGTGTACTGCTGCTACTTCACTGAAATCGATTGCATCAATGATTCTTCAGGATGACAAGAATTTAAAGGTGAAAATGGGTAAAAAAGAGAAGAAGCATGTACCTAAACCAGTCATTGATGAGGCTCACATCCCCATGGAAGCAGAAGAAACCCAAGATATAGTCGAGGAGGTACCTCATCCTGTGATGCCTGTATCATCAGTAGGATCATCCACATCGTGGGTGATTGTATATCTCACCAACATAAGGTTAGATGAGTATATTGTGTACAATGTAACATTCAGATGATTTTGGATACTACACAAGATATGGGCCGACTACACGCTCATCATTTTTTGATTGGATCAGTGGTGTCATTGGGAGAATCAGACTAACTCGATCTACACTAGGCTAGATCAACTTCCAATGCGAACACCCATTGATGAAGATGACAATGAACCTTTCATAGTAAATGTTAATTATTTATCCAACCCAAAGTATTCCATACATATTTTTGAGTTATATCACTAGCATGGGTATGGACTTAGTTTATTTTAACAAGGATGTAGGACTTCGCTTGAGCCGCATTATCAGCTAGCAACTGATAGGTTCGGGTTGGGGTTACAAATACAAGGAAAAGATGATTTTTTCATAGCATCCTTAGATCTCTTGTACCTTAGCCTAGGGATGATGTGGACTTCAACCCATATCATCCTAATCCTTCTATATTTTGGAGGACTAACCCGATGGTGTCTGTTGTCACTTCTGACCCACTTTAAGAACATCAAGGGTTCTTAGAGACAATTAATACAGATCAGAACCTGAGTGGAAACCTGGGTCATCAAATACGTAATGCAACCAATGACATAGGTGTGCAGGGGCATAAACCCATATTTTTAGGTGATCTCGAGTCAGGAGATCTCTACAGCGATGATGGAGAGGAGTCCACCTCCAAGATAAGTGGACCAAGTTATGATGTTGACAACGAATCCTCAAACTATGATCAATATGAGGATGAAGTTGAGGGGGGCTATTTAAGGCCCTTGTATGTGCATCACCTACTTCCTGTAGAGTCGGTACATGTTACTAAGGAGATTCTTCCCAACATTGATCATTTGGAGGAAGAAACAAAGCCAATGGTCTCATCAATGTCATACATACAGACTTATTATCCAATTTTTCTAGATATGGATGATAGCGACCAAGAAGTGAGATTCATGGGACCGCACCTACCAGAACGTACCCCACCTATAGGGGCAAATGAAGGATTGTATTGTGACAGTTATGAAGAGTATGAAATAGAGAGAACATATCTTGGAACTCCCTATCTACATCACCACCATGCACCTTATATGGTTGATGACATATGAAGAGAAATAAATCTCAACCCTCACCTTAGGGGAATACCACTGAACTTTAATGTAATTTACCACATTTTTTTTCCCCATATGCCTACCTACATGGAGCTTCATGAGCCGAATGATCCCATATTGCAACCAGTGCATATAGAGGATCTAGTAGTTTACAATTCTCATAGAGAGGACCCATTTGTGCTTGTGCCATTAGAACCAAATATCAAGTATGAGAGCTGCATAGATAATGTAGAGGTTTGTCTATGTGGTTCTAGAGATTGATTACATTCCATAAATATGGTCTCCATTTATTTGACCATACCACTCCATAATATAGATGATCCATCCAAACCACTGCATTTAAATGTAGATGCTATCGACTGGGATTGCGCTGACTTACCTGTTGAGCCTGAAGATTTCTTCCATAATGAAGAAATGCTGCAACCATTTTATTTTGTGATAGGATGTGCATATGATGTCTATCATGCTGAAAATACTTCCAAAATGGAACCTATAAACCCAACTAATGACATCCATTTAATCCCTACGCCTCATCAACTTGAGGAGGGTTCACACATCTCAGTAGAGGAAACCTTCGATGTGGATATCAGTAATGATCCCACCAATCCAAGAAGGTTAAATTTGGAGAGATTCTCACTCCCAATAAGCATACCAAACGTATCCCTCTATTGAAAGAGAGACCTAATATTTTTTCTTGGACATACAAAGACATGCCAGGTCTAGACCCAAAATTGGTTATGCATAACCTATCGCGAGCTCTAAAAAAGAAGCCAATCAAGAAGAATCTTAGAAAGATGCATCCAACAGTAGCCTTAATGGTGAAAGACGAGCTAAAAAAGTTGTTGGATGTAGAATTTGTAATCTTCATCGACTATCTATAATGGGTATCCAATCTAGTGCCCATAGGACAACCTGATGGAAGAATTTGTATTTGTACGGATTTCAAATATCCGAATAAGGCAACACCCAAGGATTCATTTACGTTTCTAAACATTTATGCTCTTGTAGATGCAACTGTAGGTCACAAAATGCTCTCCTTAATGGATGGTTTTTCTAGTTACAATAAAATTCATATTAAAATCGAAGACTAGCATAAAATCACATTTATAACACCATGGGGAATGTTTTACTATAAAGTTATGACATTTTCCCTCAAAAATGCTGGTGCCACATATCAACGGGCCATAAGATACATCTTTCATGACTACATGCATAATATCCTAGAGGATTATATCGATGACTTATTGGCTAAGTCATTGTTGTGTAGTGAGCATGCTGAGGTCCTGAGAAAGGTCTTTGATCGCTTAATAGAGCACAATGTTAGGTTGAATCTTAAGAAGTGTGTATTTGGCATAACTTCTGGTACACTCTTAGGATTCATCATTTCTCAATGAGGCATCAAATTCGACCCAATGAAGGTCAAGGCTATCTTAGATATGCATCCTCCCTCAAATATTAAAGAGTTAAGAAGCCTTCAGGGCAAAGTAGCATTGATAAAGTGATTCATCACTCAATTATTGGATAAATTTCAACCCATGACTCGACTACTACATAAGGGGGTCCCATTCAACTATGATGAGGACTATCGAACAGCTTTCACTAAAATAAAGCAATACATGGTGATGCCGCCAGTGCTAGCTCCACCAAGGCCAGATGTGTCATTTCTACTATATATATCGACAATCGACTTTGCACTAGGAACCATGTTAGCCCAAAATAACATGCAAGGCAAATAATAGGCCACATATTATATTAGTCAAGCCTTGGTGAGCTATGAACTCAGATATGCATATGTGGAGAAACTATGTTTAGCAGTAGTTTTCATTACCAAGAAATTGTGACACTATATGCTAAGTCATACGACATATGTTATATCCAAACAAAATCCTTTACAATACATGATAAGTAAGACGTATCACAATATGTGTACTATAAATCCGATCTTGCTACTGACAGAATTTGATATAGAATTCATAATTCAAAATTCCATTAAGGGACAAGTCATAGCTAATCAGTTGGTTGAGGCACCACTGTCAAACAGTAGGTCTCTGACCATTGATATTTTATACAATGAAATCTTCATCATATACAAATATCTTGAACCCGAAGAACCTTTTAAATTCATGAACCTAGCAAATTTGCCTAGGGGTTTCATACTCCCATTAATGCACCTAGATGTCTAGACTACATCATCGATTAAAAATCCAAGAGGTAAACCAACAGTATGTGCTCAACCATCGACATTTGTATCACACAGATCTGAGCGCACTACTGCTACTTCACTGAAATCAAATGCATTAGTTATGCTCCAGGATGATAGGAATTTAAGGGTGAAAATGGGAAATAAAGAGAAGAAACACATGCCCAAACCAGTCGTCGAGGAGGCTCCCATCCCCATGTAAGTGGAGGAAGCCAAAGATATAGCCAAGGAGCTACCTTAGCCTACCTCACCTACATTATCAATAGGGTCATCCGCACCATGGGTGACTGTACATCTCGCCAACACAATATTAGGCAAGTATATTGTGTAGAATGTAACCTTCAGACCAATTTTGGAGATTGTGCAAGAGATGGGTTCACCGCATGCTCATAATTTTTTTGTTGGATCGGTGGTACCATTAGGAGAGCCACCCAATCAGACTAATTTCATTTACGCTGGGCTGGATCAGCTTCCAATGCGAACGCCTATGGATGAAGATGGCGACGAACCTTTCGTAGTAAATATTTGTTATTTATCCAACCCAGAGTACTCCATGCATATTTTTGAGTTATATCACTAGCACATTTGAACAAGGGAATAGGACTCCATTTGAGCCATGTTATCATCTAGAAACGAATAGGTTTGGATTGGGGTTATAGATAAAAGGACAAGACAATTTGCTTACAACATCCTTAGATTGCTTGTACCTTAGTCTAGGGGATAATGTGGACTTCAATCCATATCATCCTAATCCTTCCATATTCTAGAGGACTAACTTGATGGTATTTTTCATCACTTCTGATCCATTTTAATAACATCATGAAGAGCTCTTAGAGCAAGATGATACAGAGCAGACCCCTAAAGGCAACCTGGGCCATCAAATCCATGATGCAACTAACAACACATGTGTGCAGGGGTATAACCCCATAGTTTTAGGTGATCTCGGGTTAGGGGATCGCTATAACGATGATGGAGAGGAGTCCACCTCTAATATAAGTTGACCAAGTTATGAAGCCAACAGTGAATCCTCAAACAATGATCAATCTAAGGATGAAGCTAAGGGGGGCTATCTAAGGCCTTGGCATGCACATCACCTACTACCTATAGAGTCAGTACATGTTACCAAGGATATTCTTCCCAACATTGGTCATTTAAGGGAATAAGTAGAGTAATTTTTCTCATCAGCATCATACATATAGACTAATTATCTGATTTTTTCTATATGGATGACAACAACCAAAAAGTGAGATTCATGGGACTGCACCTGCCAAAACGTCCCCCATATATAGGGGCATATAAAGGACTTTATTATGACAATGATGAAGAGTATGAAACATAGATATCCTATCTAGGACCTCCTTACTTATGTCACCACCATGCACCTTATACGGCCAAGGATCTGTGAAGAGAAATCAATCTTGACCCTCACCTTAGGGGAATACCACCAAATTTTAATATGATTTATCACATGTTGTTTCTTCGTTTACCTACCTACATGGAGCTCCATGAGCCTAATGATACCATATTGTAATACATACATAGGTAGGACCCAATCATCCGTAGTCCACATAGAGAGGACCCATTTTTGCTTGTATCGTTAGAGCCAGATCCTGGATATGAGGACTACATAAATTATATAGAAGTTTATTTTTGTGGCCTTGGAGACCGATACCATTCCATCAATATGATCTCCATTTATTTGACCACACCACTCTACAATCCAACAGATCCATCCAAACCATTGTATCTCAATGTAGATGCTATCTACTGGGATCACGTTGACTCACCCTTTGAGCCTGAAGATGTCTTCTCTAATGAATAAATATTACAACCATTTTATTTTGCACCAGTCTATGCATATGATGTCTATCATGCCAAAAATACTTCCAACATGGAACCTCTCAACCCAACTGATGACATCCATTTGATCCCTATGCCTCATTAGCTTGATGAGGGATCGCACATGTCAGTAGAGGAAACCTTTGATGTGGATATTAGTAATGATCCCACTAATCCAAGGAAGGTTAAATTTAGAGAGATTCTCACTCCCAATGAGTGCCCCACACACATCCCTCTGCTTAAAGATAGACCTAATATTTTTGCTTGGATGTACAAGGATATGCCAGGTCTAGACCCAAAATTGGTTACACATAACCTTTTGCTAGATATGACAAAGAAGTCGATCAAGTAGAAGCTTAGAAATATGCATCCAAAATTAGCCTTAATGGTGAAATATGATCTACAAAAGTTGTTGGACGTAGAATTTGTAATCTCCATTGACTATCCGAAATGGGTATCCAATATGGTGCTCGTAGGAAAACCTGATGGAAGAATTCGTATTTGTATGGATTTCAGAGACCTAAATAAGGCAACACCCAAAGATTCATTTCCATTGCCAAATATTGATGCTCTTGTAGACACAACTGCAGGTCATGAAATGCTCTCCTTAATGGATGATTTTTTTGGTTACAATAAAATTTAGATTAAACCTGAAGACCATCATAAAATTGTGTTTATAATACCATGGGGAACATTTTACTATAAAGTTATGCCATTTGGCCTCAAAAATGCTGGTGTCACATATCAGCAGGCCATGACATACATTTTTCATGATTACATGCATAATATTCTAGAAGATTATATCGATGACTTTTTGGCCAAGTCATTGCTACGATAAGAGCATGTAGAGGTCTTAAGGAAGGTCTTCAATCGCTTGATAGAGCACAATGTTAGGTTGAATCCTAAGAAGTGTGTACTTGGAGTAACTTCTGGTAAACTCTTAGGATTCATAATTTCTAAATGAGGCATCGAAGTCGACCCAACGAAGGTCAAGGCTATCTTAGATATATGTCCTCCCTCCAATATTAAATAGTTAAGAAGCCTTCAAGGAAAATTAGCATTGATAAAGTGATTCATCATTTAATTATCAGATAAATGTCGACCCATGAATCAACTGCTACATAAGGGGATCCCATTCAACTGGGATGAGGATTGTCGAGTAGCTTTCACTAAAATAAAGCAATACTTGGTAATGCCGCTAGTGCTAGCTCCACCAAGGCCAGAGGTGCCATTTCTACTATATATATCAACAATCGACTTTGCACTAGGAACCATGTTAGCCCAAAAGAATGTGCAAGGCTAAGAATAGGCCATATATTATATTAGTCGAACCTTGTTGAGCTATGAGCTCGGGTATTCATATGTGGAGAATCTATGTTTAGTAGTATTGTTCATTACCAAGAAATTGTGACACTATATGCTAAGTCATACGACATATGTTATATCCAAACAAAATCCTTTTTAGTACATGATGAGTAATATGCATCACAATATGCCTACTGCAAAGTGGGTCATGCTACTGATAGAATTCAATATAGAATTCATAAGCCAAAAGTCCATTAAGGGACAAGTCAGTTGATCAGCTGGTTGAGGTAGCACTATCAAATAGTAGGCCTCTGACCATTGAGCTTCTGAATGACACAGTCTTCATCATATTCAAAGCTCCTAAACCTGAAGAACTAGAAGATCATGCTGATATGACTTTGTTCTTTGATAGTTCAAAGTGCAAGCAAGGGGGTAGTGCAGGAATAGTATTTTTTAGGTTGCAAGGAGCCCCAATGCTCTTGTCATTTAAATTATACTTTCTATGCACCAACAACAACACTTAGTATGAAGTCCTACTGCTGGACCTCCACACAACCATCACCATTAACATTAAAATATTAAACATCTTTGGTGACTCCTTGCTCATAGTCAACCAAGTTAAGGGGATATTTTAGTGTCGATGTCCTATACTAAAATATTATAAAGATCTTATTGCTACATATCTAGCTAAATTGGAATGGTATGACATCGAGGCAATCCCTCATTCATCGAATAGCTTCGTAAACACCATGGCATATTTGGGATCCTTAATCCCTCAAAATCCATCTACGGATTTCACTACCATCCTTGTCAAGATGCTATTGCATCCTGTAGTAGAACATGAAGCCTTTGATAATAAAATGTCAATCAACATGATTAGCATGAAACCAAAAGTTGAATGGTTTTGTAGAGCTGAAGAATTTCTAAAGAAGGCACCCTGGGGGGCATTAACCTCTCAGAGTCTGATAGGGAGTGGTACTACCATTCACCATAAGGTTGTTTCCTAGTCTGCATTTGCAAAAGTAGATACACAAGGGGAGCAAGTCATCTTGGCAATCGAAGATGAGGCTTGTCAGAGTTGGATGTCATAAATCCAAGACTTCTTAAAACTTGGTTTAATCCCAGAGGGATTTTCGCATGCTGCAAAATGCACATTTAAGTATAAAGCGACTAAATATGACTTGATAGGAGAAATTTTGTATCAATGAGGTTACAATGGAGTTCTCCTTCATTGTCTAGAGTCCCAAGAGTCATCTTGGGCAATTTCACAAGCTCATGATGGTACATGCAGTGGCCATTTCAACGACATGGATATCATCAAACACATCCTTTGAATGGGTTACTATTGGTACACTATGGAGAAGGAGTGCAATGTGTATGTCAAGAAATGTGTCAAATGTCAGCATCATGCTAATCTTACACACATGCCATCGTACGCCTTATAGCCCATCCAAGTGGCTTGGAAATTTTCTTAGTGGAGATTAGATCTTATAGTCAAGATCTCTCCTCCATCATTGAGCTGACATACATTTATTATCACGGCTACTGAGTATTTTACATAGTGGAAGCAATACCCTTAATAATGACAACTACAGCTCGTATAGCAGAGTTTATACTGGAGCATATCATAAGTTATTTTGGGATTCCATCCAAGATAATATCGGATAATGGAATATCATTCAAGAACAAAAATATGAGAGATTTGATGTCTAAGTGTAGAATCAAGCATAATTTTGCAACTCCTTATTATCCACAGGCAAACGAGCAAGTTGAGGCCTCAAAAAATATAGTGGTGGCTATCTTGAAAAAGATGGTCCAAGAAAACCATAAAGATTGGAATATCCAATTACCACTTGCATTATAGGCTTGCAATGTCGTTTTCACTAGTATATGGCACTGAGGCCATTATGCCCTTGGAATTCAAAATTCCAATGTTGCACGTCGCATTGAAAGATTTCATCAATGATGATATCGCGCAACAAGCTCGATTGGATCAACTGATGTTGCTTGATGAACATCATATGAATGCCTTGGAGCATCTCCATGTTTATCAGGAGTGACTAAAATGATTTTATAATATCAAAGTCCACCAAAGAGACCTTGAAGTTAGGGATCTTGTCTTGAAAAAGAACCAACATAACTCTAATTTACCACTAGATATGTGAGACAAATTTGTGGCTAATTAGTTAGGACCCTATATCATATCTAAAAATATTGGTCCGGGTACCTATCGCCTAACATCGCTAGGAGGTTTTGAAGAGCTTGAACCTCTCAACATCATGCATATTAAGGTGTTTTATGCTTGAGAGCATAGTAAAAGGCTTCGAGAGTTTTCTTAAAACTGCTCGGTCAACCCCAAAAATCTCCAAGGGTTTCTAAAACCTCTTTGTCGTGTCAGTCAAAGGCCCCGAGGGTTTGGTTATAACCACTCGATCATCCCAAAAGACCCCGAGGGTTTGCTTAAAATTGCTTGGTCACCCTAAAAGGCTCCAAGCTCTCTTGTGAGTAGTTTGGTCAATCAAAAAGCTCCAAAGGTATTTCAAACCTTTGGTCAACCCCAAAAGGCTTCGAGGATTTTCTTAAAACTACTTGGTCATCCTAAAAGACTCCAAGATCTCTTGTGAGTATTTTGGTCGATCAAAAGGCTCCAGAGGCAGGTACTCACCATTTGGTCAAATATAAAGGCTCAAAATCCATAAAAGTTATAAAATCAATAAAATCCAAAAAAAATGGTAAATCAAAAAATTCAAAAACATTTGCATTTGCATCATGCATTTTCATTCACATATGCATTAAATTCATTGCATTACAAAAAGGCATTCATCATCCGTTGCATTTCATAGTAGGAAGATATTGTGTTTGTCATTTTTACAAACGACGTCATGTTTGTGTTTTAATCATGCACCTTTGCATTTATCATAATCCATTGCATTCATACACAACACCTATCGCTATCAGATATGTGTGTATACCAAATTTTTCTAGTCACTCAACCATACCTAGTGGGTTTCTCGGATGTTGTAGAAAGATGATTTTACTTTTATAGATGAGGTCATTAGTTGTGATAGTGCTTGAAATATCAGGATCCCGTCACTAATTGACACATTTAAAATCTTGCTAAGATAAGGGAGCATGAAAGCTACGAAATTGGTCTTGGGTATCTAGAGAGATGGGTTTTATTACCTGCTTATCTTACAAATAGTTCAGTCTAGAGTGGTGAAAGGACAAGAATTTCCCCTACTCGTACATAGATACACAGTTTAAATATCAAGCCCAAAATTCAAAGTTCAAATCTAAAATTTTATAGTGAATCAAAAACACTGTACAAATCCCTTTCTCAAATAAAAATGAGAATAAACAATGATTTTTATCACTCAGAGTAAAACATGAAAAATAGTGATTTTTATCACTACATATGAGCAAATATCAAAAATGGGGTGAGAACTTGAATCCTTGGATTGTTCACCATTCAAAGCCATAGAATGAACCCCGATTGCAGCAATGGGTTGAAATAGTACTGCCTACTTTCGGAGTAGTAGTTATATTGGGTGATCCCAAATTGCAGCAATGGGTTGAAAGAGTCCCAACTATTTTTGGAGGGGTAGTCCTGATCAATTTATGAGATGAGCTATCTCTAGATTCCTGGCATTGTCTATTAGTATATTCCAATCAAGTCTGAAACAATGATGATAAGTACATAGGAGGAACCTGATATCACATATGGATTGAAAGAGTTTTGACTGACATCTGGGGTATGCCTATGGTCTATCTAAAAATACTCACGTGCACACACAGGGGTAATGAATAGTTTGGTCATTCGTGGCGAAAGCCTTGTCCAAAAAAATCCTTGTACAATTAGTATGTGATGTTTGAAAAGTCCACCAGGGTGTTTGAGTCTCATGGAAAACCTTAAAAATTTCTCTAATAGCAACAAAATACCAAATATCACAAACCATATAGAATAAAGTCATTCAAATTATCAAACTGTAAAGTATCGACTCCATGATACATCATTACATAAAGTACAATCAAAATATAGGATAGATACTAGATGGATATCAAAAATTATATCTAGATGTCCACTAACTATATTGTGCATATTTTTCAAACTTGCAAAAGAAAATGGAATGACAAATTATATCATTCGCATCATACCGCTTCATACCATTGCATTTCATATATAGGTGATTAATTGATTAAATTCTTGTAATGAGTATTTTCAATTACATTCATGATTTTTACACATTCTGTGATGTTTTCCATTATATTATTAAACTTATATCACATTCATTCCTTATGTTTTAAGTGATTAAAGCATACAGGTTTATTTACATTAGATTACCACCATGTAAATAATGCATTACATACATTGCATCAGCATATCACGATATCATCATAAATTAAATGCATACAATAAAGAAAAATTAAATATGCATTTAAAATTAAAACATCACATCCATATGCATCCATCATAAAAAGCATATCTAAGCATATAGATCACTGCATAACATCATCATCATAAATTAAATAGCTATCTAGTGCATGTCATCCATACATCAGATTACATAAGCATAGCATCAATATAAACATCTACATAAGTACATATAATAAGCCAAAATTATAAATATCTCAATTATATATATATATATATGTGTGTGTGTGTGTGTGTGTGTGTGTGTGTGTGTGTGTGTGTGTGTGTGTGTGTCCAAAAATGAGTACATGGGGGTACATCAAAAATACCTACAGGCTACAACTGTGTAGGTCCTCGACCTTACACTCAAAAATAGTACAACAAAAAAATCTCTACAATCTATACTAAGGGCATGCACCCCCATACTATGAGGCACCTCCATCACCTCTGAAATCCCTATGGACCCTCTGCGATCTAGCTCTATGATTTCAAGAGGACCTATGTCTCCTATCAGTCATGTGGGTCCTATGACTAGAGTTGGCGATGGACTATCCTGACTCCCTAGTCCTAGTCCTGGAGCTGCTCCTATGGGTCCCTATAGAATAAATGTCCTTTGGAACCTCCCCACCTATCAGCCTGATGTGGCCCTCTAGCTGAGATATGTGAGCTGCCCTTGCATCCTGTATAGTGTTACCCTCATCAACGAGGGAAGTGAGCCACCTGATCTCAGACATGGGGTCACAACATCCTGGTAGCACATATGATGGTGTTGTGGGTGGTTCCATGATAGCATAGGAGGATTAAGGATCTCCCATTTGAGTCTAGGCCAAGTCCCTCTCTACTATAGATGTACCTAGTCACACCTATGCCAAGTCACGTTCATTAGTGAGCTCCTGGGCCTGCCCCTCTACCACTATAGCACGTGTTGTTAGAGTTGTGATCTCCTCCCTGACCTGCTATAATTGCCTCACTATGAGCTAGATTCCACTCTAATATAGTGATGCTACTGTCATACTGCAGTATCTGGGACTAAAATATCCCAACCTAAATATACAGATCTATAACCTAGGCTAGAAACTACCCCACCTCACTGTCCATATGCACCTCATCCTCATCTAGGGCCTTGTTGGTCCGACTTTCATACACACCCTATGAAGAATGAGCATGAAACTCTAATAACACTTATACGAGATAAATCCCACTCACTTTAGGATCTAGCTGGTTATCCAAGGTGTGAGTTACAGAGTCGGGTCAAATGTCAATTCACTATTTTTCGCTTCTGGAATAGTCTTCAATATGGACTGTCTGTTATCTTACAATGGGATCTGAACTTGCTCAATAGTGTTTAGGAGTTGTCACTTGTTGACAATCAGATTTAAAGTTAATTCTTTGATCTAGCTCTTATGGATCAATAGATTTAAATAAAGGACAAATTAAAGAAAATAAAAATGGATCATTTCACGGTAAAACAAAGAGGGTAGGGTAAGGCAGAAAGAGAAGTTTATCAAACTTAGCTGTAAAACAACACTACCAATTTTATTTATACTATCAGCTTCACAACAGAACAAATCAAAGAAGAAAGTGTCCAGTTTTCTAAGATCACTTTCTACTAAGAGCATAAGGCAGAGATGGAACAGATCTAACAAAAAATTATAAACCGAAGGGAAGTCGGTTAAAATTGATATCTTTCATCGGCAGCCTAGCTCGCACAGTGAGGACAGAGCAATTAGAACAGGCCTAAACCTTAAATCTGTAATTTTCCCTAGCATACAATAGAACAAATGAAGCCCAACAACATATTTAATCTTGATAACACAGATTCACAGCATATATTTAATAAACTTTAATGAAATGGATAACAAAAGAAGATGAACTTATCACAATCTGCAAAATATTAGGCTCCTGGCCATGGTATCACAGAAAACAATAGCACATCAACTCCAAGTCCAGAAACAAAGTATTTAACAATCTTTGCAAGAAATTGCTTCAATAGCCTTTTATTTCTAAGTCTCTGCCTCCTTGCGATTACATTGAGAAGAAGTATTTATAGACTCAGGACAGATCCTGATCTTTTCAGAAATATCTTCTTCTCCAATCGTAAATCTTATCATCTTAAACCCTAAGACTCGGGTTTTACAATATAATCTCTTTTAAAACAAAGTCTTGATAAAACTTAACCACTCTGCAACTCAGTGCAGTCGCTTGCCATAAATGGAGAAAACTGAATTCGAATGCCACTTGCATTCACCCGCAACTATGGGTAAATGCCCTCATTAATTCCCTCAGAAATTTGGATGAGTCACCACTTCTCTGACATTTCATCTCCGCAGAGCCATCCCTGAGTTGAAAATGTCTGCAAGCCATTAATTCTGCCATAAATTATCATTAAATGCATCCACCGGCAAATTCTGGTAACTATGCGCAGATATTTCCATTTTTTGGCCAATTCCCGACATACTCCATTAAATGGGCAGCTGCTTAGTCACTGTAAAGTCTCTTTGCGGCCAGATCTGTAAAATTTGGATGAAACAAAAATTTTTGGCATCTCTCATTTCAATATGGCGGTCTCTGATTAATTTGCACTTAACTTTGTCTTTATGGCCATTTCTCCGTTATCATGTAAGTGTCAGATGGCTTCCTGCATGAAAAGCAAACAAGGATTAGCATTTTAAAATTATTAAATCAAAACCTTAAATATTAAAATGAAACCCTAAAGTTCAGTATACGTGGCTCTAATTATTTGATACATGGCTTGCTTTGTTTTGACACGTGTCGCAAAATCACGACACATGTCCATTTCTAGCCTATTCCCACTTTCGGGCCTTTGTCTTTTCCTGCCGTGAAAATGCGACATGTCGCAATTTTGCGACATCCCCAGTGTCTTGCAGCTTTTGCCCATCATGGCCACGAAAATGCGACATGTCGTAATTTCACGACATGTCACGAAATCACGACCCTCCTTCGCTCTTCGACTGCTTTCTCCGACTGTGTCGCGATTTCGTGACATTGCGAAATCACGACGTCGCGATTTTGTGACACCTCCACACTTGCTGTTGTTTTCTTTGTCAACTGCCTTAGCCTTCACCATGTCGCAATTTTGTGACATGGTGGCACCCTTCCTTTCTTTGCCTTGCGACTTCCGCTGGTGGCCCTTTCTATCTTGGTGCGTCATGATTTTGCGACGCCCAAGGCTCCTTTCGCCTTTCTACCTTGGCGTGTCGCGATTTCATGACACCCAAGGCTCCTTTTGCCTTTCCACATTAGCTACTTTTGGCCTTGCTTTGTTTCACTTTGGTCACTATTGCTTTGTGTCATGATTTCACGACGTCACGAAATCGCGATGTCGCGATTTTGCTACACCTTCCGGTCTCAAGGCCCCTTCTGCCAACTATGTCGTGATTTTGCAACGTCACGAAATCGCAACGTCGCGATTTCGTGACACTTTTATGACTTGGCCATTTTCTTTGGCTTCCCTTGGGCTCATTTCTTGTCATGATATCACGACGTCCTAAAGGCGTCGTGATATCGCGACACTTTCGGGACGTTGGGCAGTTTCTGATTTCTTGTCGCGATATCACGACGTCCCGAAGGCGTCGCGATATCGTGACACTTTCGAGACGTTGGGACTTGCTGCCAAACACATCATGATTTCGCGACATCGCAAAAACGTGACGTCGTGATTTCGTGACACTTTTGTGACTTGTCTATTTTTTCGCTCTGGCAGCCACGAAATCGCGACATGTCACGATTTCACGACATGTCGCGAAATCGCGCCCCTTTCTGGCCTTCGCTTCCTTTTGCCTCCTAATGCCATGAAAACGCGACATGTCATGAAATCGCGACATTCCGTACGATCTTGCTTTCTCTCTCCAAAATGGTAGCGATTTCGTGACATTTCCAAAAATGGAAAGTGTCGCGATATCATGACATTTCCAAAAATGGAAGTGTCACGATTTCGCTACGTTTTTCTGACTTGGCGGATTTTCCAAAACCCGTCGCGATATCGCGACATTTCCAAAAATGGAAGTGTCGCGATATCGCGACACTTCCAAAAAAGGAAAGTTTTGGTTTCTAATGAATTTATCTATCTGGAATCTGCATTTTTTCATACCGGTGAAAGATTTCCTTTAATCAGCAATGATTCTAACATGTGAAAAATGAACTCTAGAATAAATCAAATCCAGATGCAAATAAAAGCACAACTTGAAAAAGGAGGCAAGCAAATTTGAAATTAAAACCTGAAAAATATCAAGAGGGTCCTTACTGCAAAATGAAAGCTCAAAGTTTTCAAAGGATGGAAATTCATTTTTCAGTGGGGGTGTGTTGCTTCTCAACAAATGGCGATATCTGCGGGTAAAATAGTAGCATTATTTTAGAACCCAGGACTCTAGTTTCAAAACAACATAGACCATATATCTTGCCTTGCCATAGATATTCTTCAAAATAAATTGACTACTAACTGATAGTTGTTAAAATTTCCCAAGGACATACTAGGATGAATCATTTAAGGAAGAGTTTTGATGTGTAATTACAAGCGTACAATACTTTCTTCAAGACTGACTGGGCCTTCGAATGTTGAACTCTGGATTTATCAGCTTTTCTAGATTGTAAAAAATGGGAAACCGAGTAGAGCTCTGTTTACTAGTTTAGCCTTTTACAGCCCCGAAAGAGTTACCCTTTAGATTTACATGACCCAAATTTACAACTGTAAGGTAGAATCTACAACTTGGTAAAAGAAAAATATCTTTTGAAATCTTGGCTGCCTCTTTCATTATATAACTCTTTTTCTTTTTTCTTTTTATCTCTTTTTTCTTTTTTTTTTTTTTTATATATATATTGAAAATAACAGAGTGCCAATTTCATGTTGTCTTGTTCAACTCTCATCTCTTTCTTTTGAAATACATCAACATCTGAAAAGCCTTAGAAAGAATAACAATTTTTTTTTAATATTTCATCAATCTAGAACTGCTTCAGCCTAGGCACTGATAGCCTCTATGGATACTCAAATAATTACATGAATCATAGTCCCCTCTTATAACAAACTTTTCTTGGATTCCCTGGGAGTTTCTCCAGCCAAACAGCATAGCAGTTTATTTATAATTAAAACAACTGTGGCAAGCAAGACACAAAATCCAATCATCCTTCCACTGTTGTTCTGATTAAAAAAATAGTTCCACTGTTCAGTTCAAATAGACTATCTCACAATTATGATAATGAACACTGGATTCTGGACTCAGAATGAAACAATCTTTAGAAGGCTGACTTTTTCATTGATGCTCAGGCAAAGGTTAAAGAACAGAATTCTTAAAAGCTAAAGAACTTTGTACAGACTTCTAAGGAAAACTAAAATAAACTGAAACTTAAAAAACAAAATAAACTGTACAGACATTTAAAATAAAACAACACTGTACAGACTTTAAAATAAAACAAAATCAAATAAAATAAAATAAAACTGTACAGGCACTAAAGGAAATAAAACAACTTTAAAGCTTATTTACAATGTATACACATGTTACAACTTCTTTGTGACTCAAAATATGTAGCAGATGGAAAAGCAGAGAACTAGTGCCTTAAAAAAAATTGACCATTTGCAAGTAAATTTAGAAAAATTACCTTTCAGGTCCTGTTGGGCGAAATGCACTCCAGACTATGCTTCCAAATTTTTCTGTTACTAGGGAAAAACTTGTGTTTACCGTCTTCCCTCTCTCCTTTTTTTTTTATTTTTTATTTTTTTTATGGATCTTGTCCCACTGAAAAACAAATCTGCAACTCTTTCAATTTAAACAAATCATATAATAACAAATCATATGATAACATGTTTATGCTTCTACTTGAAGGGTTTGCAGAATTCTTTCAAAAGGACGAAATGTAAAAACCCCCAGGATCAAATACCTTAAAGCCCTTATAGACCCAGACCACCACATCTTCAGATTTATGTGACAACTGAAAGAGATCATAGTTTATCCGTATGTCCTGGTTCTTAACAACTTGAACATTTTGTGGTTGCTCTACCGCTTCAATATCCAAGACTTCAATTTTTATCCCTCTAGCAGAATTTTCATAATTTGCTTTTTCACCTGAGCCTTGCTTAGATTTAACCCCATCAATGTGTAACGTCCAAACATCATTGTTGTGATTGATTAGAGCTGTAATTATTCTCACCTTCTCAGCTGCCAAATTATAAGATCCAATATCTGCATCAACACAGTTTACAACCTTTTCTTTGATATTATGTTCAGTAGTTACAGGCTTATATTGAGACTCTTCACCTATTCCAAGTTGGCTGACCACATTCACATTTACTATCTTTTCCTCCTCTTCTTGAAATTCAATAGGTGGTCTAGAGTAAGTTTCAATCAATTTATCCTTTTGTTCAACAATCCGGCCAGTTCATGGAGGGTGATGTCAGCTTCAATTTCCTTCATATCCTCAATGATGTTATCCTTCTCCTTAGTTACTTCTGCATAGTGATATTGAATCCCACTTTCATCATCCTCTGATGAGGAAGGATCATTATTAGGTTTTGGACTCTCACATCTCAAATTATAACTGTCCCTTTTGAACTGTTGAAAATCTTGCATTTCATCCATAGGAGTCTCTACAAGACTTTCTAACTCTTCGAGAAAAGTGAAAGAACCTGAAACCCTGGTTGTACTATTTTTGGATGAACCAGAAATATCAATATTTCTTTGGTTCCTAGGAAAATTTAACTCACCAGGAAAAACTTCAGATTTGGGTAACGCTAGATCACAAATGTTTACTTCAAGCACTTCCACTTTGAACTTGTCAGAACCTTTCTCTATATTTTGCACATGTTGAGTGGATGTTACAGTTAACGGAGTCTCCTTGGGTAGAGCATGACATGTTGGTACTAACTCATGATGTGGAATGGGATCCGAAATAGGCATGTTCCGTGTAACATAGGATATCAAAGGACTCGCTCGAGAATTTGAGGTCCTAACTGTCTTTCAAGAATTAAAGCCTCTTTATAAGCTCCTGCCCGGGTTGTGATATTGATGTCTCTCTTGAGGAAAATAGAGGTCACTAAATCCAATGCATTCTTATAGATTTCTAAGGCCGATTTGCATTTGGGATGTAATGACCAGTCATTCTACCGTAAGCTCTTTGGAACCTCATATTGAATGACCTAACAGTTTCTCCCGACTCTCTCTTGATGCTAGAAAATTGTTGGTATAACACACTGGGGTCTATCACTTCCCCAAATTGTGATATAAAAACTTTCTCTAGGTCATTCCAACTGGTAACAGAATTGCTAGTGAGATTTAGAAACCAGTCATAAGCTCCTTCCTAGAGAGTGAACGGGAACAATCTGCAAGCAACATCTTCATGCTGTATATTTAATAATTTCAAAGCATTCTTGAATGCTAGCAGATGTTCCTCTGTTGTCCTTGTCCCATCATGTTTATATCTGGGAAGATATCTTTCCAAATTTTTGGGCAGGTCATGGGCTATACCCGGAATATTCAAAGCAGTGGCACCTAACCAGCTTGCCATTTTTAAATGTTGGTGTTAAGTTCTGCTGTTCAGGCAAAACTCAAACAACAAAATTTTAAAGGCTGAGGAGGAAGGAAAATTGGCTACCAGACCTTGGATAAAATACATCATTTGTCAAGTACCACATACAGTCAGATTTCTCAACTCAAGCACACTAAGAATGCAAGTTCAGGCCCTCCTTCTAGCGCCATTTTTAAATGTTGGTCCGACTTTCATACACACCCTATGAAGAATGAGCATGAAACTCTGATAACACTTATACGGGATAAATCCCACTCACTTTAGGATCTAGCTGGTTATCCAAGGTGTGAGTTACCGAGTCGGGTCGAATGTCAATTCACTATTTTCCGCTTTTGAAATAGTCTTCAATATGGACTGTCTGTTACCTTACAACGGGCTCTGAACTTTCTCAGTAGTGTTTAAGAGTTGTCATTTGTTGACAATAAGATTTAAAGTTAATTCTTTGATCTAGCTCTTATGGATCAGCAGATTTAAATAAAGGACAAATTAAAGAAAATAAAAATGGATCATTTCACGATAAAACAAAGAGGGTAGGGTAAGGCAGAAAGAGAAGTTTATCAAACTTAGCTATAAAACAACACTACCAATTTTATTTATACTATCAGCTTCACAACAAAACAAATCAAAGAAGAAAGTGTCCAGTTTTCTAAGATCACTTTCTACTAAGAGCATAAGGCAGAGATGGAACAGATCTAACATAAAATTATAAACCAAAGGGAAGTCGGTTAAAATTGATATCTTTCACCGATAGCCTAGCTCGCACAGTGAGGACAGAGCAATTAGAACAGGCCTAAACCTTAAATTAGTAATTTTCCCTAGCATACAATAGAACAAATGAAGCCCAACAGCATATTTAATCTTGATAACACAGATTCACAGCATATATTTAATAAACTTTAATGAAACGGATAATAAAAGAAGATGAACTTATCACAATCTACAAAATATTAGGCTCCTGGCCATGGTATCACAAAAAACAAAAGCACATCAACTCCAAGTCCAGAAACAAAGTATTTAACAATCTTTGCAAGAAATTGCTTCAATAGCCTTTTATTTCTAAGTCTTTGCCTCCTTACGATTACATTGAGAAGAAGTATTTATAGACTCAGGACAGATCCTGATCTTTTCAAAAATATCTTCTTCTCCAATCGTAAATCTTATCATCTTAAAATCTAGGACTCGGGTTTTACAATATAAGCTCTTTTAAAACAAAGTCTTGATAAAACTTAACCACTCTGCAACTCAGTGCAGTCACTTGCCATAAATGGAGAAAACTGAATTCGAATGCCACTTGCATTCACCCGCAACTATGGGTAAATGCCCTCATTAATTCCCTTAGAAATTTGGATGAGTCACCACTTCTCTGACATTTCATCTCCGTAGAGCCATCCCTGAGTTGAAAATGTCTGCAAGCCATTAATTCTGCCATAAATTATCATTAAATGCATCCATCGGAAAATTCTGGTAACTGTGTGCAGATATTTCTATTTTATGGCCAATTCTCGACATACTCCATTAAATGGGCAATTGCTTAGTCATCGTAAAGTCTCTTTGCAGCCAGATCTGTAAAATTTGGATGAAACAACAATTTTTGGCATCTCTCATTTCAATATGGCGGTCTCCGATTAATTTGCACTTAACTTTGTCTTTATGGCCATTTCTCCATTATCATGTAAGTGCCAGATGTCTTCCTACATAAAAAACAAACAAGGATTAGCATTTTAAAATTATTAAATAAAAACCTTAAATATTAAAATGAAACCCTAAATTTCAGTATATGTGGCTCTAATTATCTGATACGTGTCTTGCTTTGTTTTGACATGTGTCACAAAATCGTGACACGTGTCCATTTCCATCCTTTTCCCACTTTCGGGCCTTTGTCTTTTCCTGCCACAAAAATGTGACACGTCACGATTTCACGACATCCCCAGCGTCTTGCAGCTTTTGCCCATCATGGCCACGAAAACGTGACATGTCGCGATTTCGTGACATGTCACGAAATCACGACCCTCCTTCGCTCTTCGGCTGCTTTCTTTGACTGTGTTGCGATTTCGCGACGTCATGATTTCATGACACCTCCACACTTGTTGTTGTTTTCTTTGTCAACTGCCTTAGCCTTCACCATGTCATGATTTCGCGACATGGTGGCACCCTTTCTTTCTTTGCCTTGCGACTTTCGCTGGCGACCCTTTCTATCTTGCCGCGTCGCGATTTTGCGACGCCCAAGGCTCCTTTTGCCTTTCTACCTTGGCGTGTCACGATTTTGTGACACCCAAGGCTCCTTTTGCCTTTCCACCTTAGCTACTTTTGGCCTTGCTTTGTTTCACTTTGGTTGCTGTTGCTTTGTGTCACGATTTCGCGACACCTTTCGGTCTCAGGGCCCCTTTTGCCAACTGTGTCGCGATTTCGCGATGTCGCAAAATCACGACGTCGTGATTTCATGACACTTTTATGACTTGGCCATTTTCTTTTGCTTCCCTTGGGTTCATTTCTTGTTGCGATATCGCGACGTCCCAAAGGCATCGCGATATCGCGACACTTTCGGGACGTTGGGTAGTTTCTGATTTCTTGTCGCGATATCACGACATCCCAAAGGCGTCGTGA
Source organism: Wollemia nobilis (assembly GCA_028583015.1). NCBI lineage: Eukaryota > Viridiplantae > Streptophyta > Pinopsida > Araucariales > Araucariaceae > Wollemia > Wollemia nobilis. The sequence continues at coordinate 1,287,214 of JAQPPZ010001148.1, read as the reverse complement.
TATCACGACACTTTTGGGACGTTGGGTAGTTTCTAATTTCTTGTCGTAATATCACGATGTCTCAAAGGCATCATGATATCGTGACACTTTCGGGATGTTGGGACTTGTTGCCAAACACGTCGCGATTTCGTGACGTTACGAAAATGCGACGTCGCGATTTCGTGACGTAGCGAAAACGCGACGTCGCGATTTCGCGACACTTTCGTGACTTGTCTATTTTTCCGTTCTAGTAGCCATAAAACTGCGACATGTCACGATTTCGTGACATGTCACGAAATCGTGCCCCTTTCTGGCCTTCGCTTCCTTTTGCCTCCTAATGCCACGAAAATGCGACATGTCGCAATTTCGTGACATGTCGCGAAATCGCGACGTTCCGTACGATCTTGCTTTCTCTCTCCAGACTGGTAGCGATTTCGCAACATTTCCAAAAATGAAAAGTGTCGCGATATCGTGACATTTCCAAAAATAGAAGTGTCACGATTTCGCTACGTTTTTTTGACTTGGCGGATTTTCCAAAACCCGTCGCGATATCACGACATTTCCAAAAATGGAAGTGTCGTGATATCGCGACACTTCCAAAAAAAGAAAGTTTTGGTTTCTAATGAATTTATCTATCTGGAATCTACATTTTTTCATACCGGTGAAAGATTTCCTTTAATCAGCAATGATTCTAACATGTGAAAAATGAACTTTGAAATAAATCAAAGCTAGATGCAAATAAAAGCACAACTTGAAAAATGAGGCAAGCAAATTTGAAATTAAAACCTGAAAAATATCAAGAGGGTCCTTACTGCAAAATGAAAGCTCAAATTTTTCAAAGGATGGAAATTCATTTTTCAGTGGGGGTGTGTTGCTTCTCAACAGGCCTCCTCCTCAACCTCAATCTATGGTACATCCTCTATGGTAGCCTCTACCCCCCATCCACCCTTAGTATGTTGGTGCACATTACATCCCTATGGATCAACCTCTGCCCCATCGTCTACTTAGTTGAGGGGCCCAGATCCCTGCCACTATAATAAGGACCACCAAGTATCATATGCTAGGGTGGTCCTATCCCTATCAATCATAGACTCCTAAAATCCATCAACCACATCTCCCAATGGTGTTGGATGGATCCAAGGTATATCCATCTCTATTACTAACTGCCTATAGATCATGGGTAGCTCTGGGATGTCCTACACTAACCCAAACTATCGTAGGACCCACGAGTAGAAATGGTACTCATGGACCTCGGACTTGTAGTCGAGTAGCCACATGTATCATCAAGTCTAGTGTAGCCACTCACTAGAATCCTCCCATATAGGGCAATCCATGTAGGGTCGCCACTCAATCTCATCCAATTTAAGTACTACAAATCGGCCAATGTAGTGCTCTATGTCTCCAGTACCATAACTGCTCTAGAACCCCTCCTCCTCATGAGGCTAGCATGCAGTATAGAACTAATGGGCATCATCAATCAAAGTAATATCTAGGGATAGCTCCACAGGATGCTCGATCTTGATGTGCTACTAACGCCAAATATAGAGGAGCAGACTACAGCTAATCCCTACTCGACTCCTAATAGTAATATGGTAGATTTATTGGTAAAAATGACATGATAAGGTACTCCCCCAGGCTAGGAGAAGTGGACAAGCGATAGATCTCTATGTGACCCTCATGACACTGGCCAGAAGGTTCCAGGGGATCCTCACACCCAAGGAGTCTAGAAGAACAATCTGCATGATCAAGTGCATAAATACTACCTCTCTAATTAATATGCCCTTCCCCCACCAGTAAATGATATGGACGCCTCCGTGGTCAATATCACCTTGGGCATACTAGCTCTGGTCATCGAAGATAATATCAAAAATAGATCCTCTGATGGTAAGTGGAGTAGAGGTGATGGCCTCATAATTAATAGGGATCCTAAAGATCCGATAGACATCCTCTACTGTAACAATCATTTTACCTGTCGATAGATGAAATGTGTTGGTCTACACATTCCAGTATTGGGCCAATGCATACATGTAGGCTTGATCTACCCTGATAGTGGGTAGATCCAAAATATAGCCAAATCCAATGACTCCAAACCACTCCCACTACAAGTCAGTAAGCAATGGACAGAGGGTACGAAGGATGTCTGGATCCCTAGCTCTAAAATTTATTTTTTGAAAATAAATAATGCATAAGGAAAAATCTAGCTAAAAAATGACCTAAAAAGAGATAAATAAAGCTAAAAATCACTAAAAATACAACATTATGCTAAGAATGATAAAAAATTCCAATAGTACATCTCAAGAGTGCAATAAATAACATTAATTTCCAAGAAAAAACACAAAAAAATGCATAACTTTGGAAAATTTTCTAAAAATAGGGAATCACATGTCAAACCCATGGTCCGCATAATAGTCAAATTTTTTACCATTGTAATTTGACTCTAACTGCAGCTGATACCTGCAGTCCCCAATCTGTCAATGGGGAACCACAACTACCAACTGCATTCTAGGAATATGACCCTTTTGGGATCATTTCCTAGTAAAAAAAAACAAATATAATTAATCCTAAACTAGCCTAGTCTAAGGTGAGGTTCATTAGCAACATTTTAGTGATATTGATTTACCCCATTACTTAATGTGGTTCAATTTTAATTGGTAATGAGTTTGAGGATGCAGTTTCAAGTTACCTTGCCTGCATTGAGGCCTATTCTAGTAGATGGTTGTCTGCGGTCTTCCATCGAGGGGTGTGTAGGGTAGTAGGTTTTAGTTTTACCAGTGTTTCATGTCAAGTTTACTCTCACACCTCTCAGAGATCTTCAAATTGTAGTCATTGTCAAATAATCATGAGGAAATTTAAAAATAATAAATTTATAAACCTTTTCATATTTTATTCAGATTGTAGCTAACACTCATGGTCCCAAAATTGGATTTTGTCGACTGCAGTTGTGATCCACAGTTTCCAAAGTTTGAAATTTCAACCGTAGGCTCTAGACGTGGTTTGCAACTGGCATTAAATGCACTAAAATCCCATCATGGGAAGGTCTTAACTAACAAATTAATGACTCCTAATGAATCAGAATATCAATAAGAGCAATAAAGTTAACATGGTTTGGTGATTTACAAGCACCAAGATCAATAAAAAATAATAATTAAAAACCAAATGCACCTTGTATTCAGTAATTTACCCTATACACTCAGTGGTTGCAACGACTGATGCTCCATGTAATTCGGTGATATGAGTAAATAACCATAAGGACATTTGGAGTAAAATTGTCATCATTGATTTGATATGTTTCTTTTCAATACCAAAGAAGGCCTTCAAGGCTTGACTGCTCCACGGGAACGAGGTGTTTCATGTCATTTCTCTTATGACACATTTTTTTTTAGCAAATCATTGACTAATTGATTCAACATAAATCTAATTGGCATTGTACCATTTTGATTCCCTAAGAAGGCTATTGCAGCCCAACTGTTCCATGGGATAAGAATGTGCAATTACTATTAACATTTGCAATCATATGCTGAACTAGGTTGAGCCAAGCAATTAAATGCTCAAATCTAAGTTAATGTAGATCATTCATTATGGTCAAGCGACCTCGTTGCTTCATACATTGTCATTACCCTCATCGACTCATCACTTGAGGGGGTAGTCATAATATCATAATCATAATCAAAGTCAATAGAAGATCCTTAAAATCGTAGATCCCTTGATCTTGTCAAAATTATGTTCGTCCTTGCGAATCATTACCAACAACTATCATAAGCTTACCCATTTTCTTGGGGAAAATAGCAAGAATGATAGTTTTTAGCTCTCCTCCTTTTGATTATATAGGCCTAAATCCTATTGTAGCACCAAATCTACCTGAATGTCTGATGATGAGTGCAAAATATTTCAAATTTAAGTCTTTCACCCAGTTGGAAGAAATAATTCTAGGATGTGCATCCTTTTACTGGACATGGGGCATCTAATGTTGATTTGACTAATGATCATCATAGAACCTTCAACATCATTTTAGGAGGTCCATTTTTTCTTAGCATTGTTTGATCTCACAATGCATCTCAAAAGGGACATATGTAGACACCTAAAATGCGTCATGTGGAAGGTGATTACTCATATGGACATGCTACAAGGCCATATGGAAGATCTTGGACAGAATCTAAGATAGAGTAGTGGTTCTAACCACTCAACTTGGGCTCCTTGGCCTTATTATTCTAAACTGTAGTTGAGACCTACGGTCTACAGTCTGAACAATGGTTGAGACCTACAGTCTATAGTCTAAGCCACAACTATCACTTATGGTCTAAACTGAATTTTAGTTGGCCTTCATCCGAGCCAAATCAGTTGGAATGACCTTGTGTTCTAGAAGAAAGCAGTTATACGATGGAAGATTACAATCCAACTATCCTAACCACCCCTTCTTGATATTGGCTTCTCTATGAAGCCACCCCTAGCCCTTGGGTAGTCCTATAAGTACCCCTCAAAATTAGGGCAAAATATCAAAGGAAGGGTTGGAGATTAGAGTAGCAAAGCCCTATCAAATTGTGGACTCACTTGAGTGCATTGAGAGAGCTTAGTTGCCATTTTACCTACCAATTCACCAAGCATTATGAAAATTCATGCCATGGATTCCCTAAGGAGCTATAACAGCAAGAAATGTGAATTCAAGAAAATGGAGGCCCTATCGAGCAATTCAACCACCAAACTTGTCAAATGACACTGAGGTGACCCTTGATCATCAATTTTATAAGGAGGATCAAGACCACAACCCTAGAATTGGAGGGCAAAGCTACTTAATTGCTCGCCATGGCTGATAGCCATGGTTTACAGTGCAGACCGCTCATCTGAGCTATAGTTTGCAATATGTGATAGATATCCTTACTATTTTATTTTCATTATGCTTAATTAGGTTAGATTAGTCATTTCAGTGGGTTAATTCATGTTTAGAGACAATCTGATCGATATTTAGGGTTTAATCAATATTATTTTCAATATAGCAAGTAGGATGTTAATGGTTTCTTTTCATGTTAACTTGCTTAATTTCATATAATCTATCAAGTAGATAGATAGCTGCACTTCTTTCTTTGATGTTTATAATAATATTTATGAATCTTGCATAAGTTTGATATGTTTTATTCATCTTCTTGATTTCATAGTTTGTTATGACATCTTTATGCATATTCTCCTCAAAAGGCCTCATCATGAGAGGCTGCCTATTCGTTTAACACTTTTATGTTGTTTCTTGATCATAGGGAATAGATTCGAAGGATATTCAACCATAAAGTTCCTTCCTCAATATGAATAAGAGGGTCAAATCCACCCTAGAGCAGTTTGTGATTATTTAGAGAGCATTATTATTGTGCCTACCCCATTGGGGGCTTGGGAATTGTATTAATTGTATAAATATTTGGGTGACTCAAAGAGAGGCATGATTGTAACCGATACTCTTATCAATATTAATATAATAAGCATCTATTTTCTCATCATTTTCAATCCTGTTCATTATGTTATGCTTTTATGCTAATTTCGGTTTATGCAATAGATAGGCGCATTATTTTTTAGATAGGTCGGATGCATTGTGAGAATGAACAACGCTGAGAAAAAATAGACCTCCTAAAATTATGTCATAGTTTAGATGATAATCATTAGTCTAATCAATAGTATATGCCCCATTCATGAAAAGAGCATACATTTTTGAATCATTGCCTTCGATGAGTTGAAGAACTTGATTCTGGCAAGCTTAAGTCAAAATCCTAGCCTTAGCGGCAATTAGGAGATAAGATTAAGTCTAATCCTAGCCTTGATGGCAATTAGGAGATAAAATTAAGTCTAATCCTAGCCTTGTTGGTGATTAGGAGATAATATTAAGTCTAATCCTAGCCTTGATGGCAATTAGGAGACTAGCTTAAGTCTAATCCTAGCCTTGATGGTGATTAGGATACAAGCTTAAGTCTAATCCTAGCCTTGATGGAAGTTAGGATACTAGCTACCCAGTTTGTTTGAATTTTCTCTTGATACTTTGCTTATTTACCCCAAGCAAGGAGGGTGCATGATTTTCTTTAACAATGATTCTTGAACGAATGCACTTAGCAATTATTACGCATTTAATTTCTGATTTTGATTATGAATTATGATATTATGATATTATGATATTATGACTACTCATCTAATTAAATAGCATAAAATCAGCATACCATATAAGCATTGCATCCATATGCATATCACAAAACATAAACAATAAAACATATAAAATCCACACATATAATAAGTCTCAAATGTCAAATCATATTGAAGAAGTGAAATTTATGACATCGCCACTAGGGGTGTGTTAGTGAGATGTAATCTATGGCTTAAGCAAACTTTGCAAAAGGGGAAGAATGCAGCATAACAAGTAAACTAATGAAATGAAGACTAAATAACAATAATTAAAGGGATCTAATCCTTCTTTGTATTCATAAATAAATCATTCCAAAGGGTTACAAATGCACTCCCGTTTAGGGTTGCTCAAAATGATACATTTCAACATTACACAATACAAGGATCTAATCCTTCCAAGGGGCCCTAATGGCGATGCTCTAATGTTCATCTCGCATTCCCACACTCGAGAGCTAGTCTTGGGCTTATCCTTCTATGCCTCTTTAGCTCCTCCCTCCTATCTAGTATACCTGCACCTACACACAAGGGATTGAAATTGGGTTAATAGCATATGCGTTATAGATTTAAAGCCTTGAAAACATAGAAATGCATGAATCTAGAAATAACAAAACTTATCTATAACAAATAAAAACTACTATAAATGATATATAATTCAAGCATGATGTTATCTAGATAGTTTTGGAAAGATCTAAGCATGAAATGAAGGGAAAATGTTAGCAAAAACTACAATGAAACCTCCAATTGGACCATCAAAACTGCTCCAAATCTCACCAAATTTGGACACAAGGCTAATATAGACATTCCTAAGAGGTCTATGGTGGAATTTACTCAAAATTCCCTACTATTTTCTAACCATCCCTAATAGGTGCAACCACCTACTACTAACCATCCCTAGGTGGGACGGTTACAAATCTGCTTGGAATTTATCACCAATTCTAATGGGATCTGGTCTAAAACTATCCTAAAGGTGTTGTCAGAAAATGGGGTCAAATTTCTCTCCAATATGACTAGTTTTGGAATGGATTTAGTGGATTTGGGATGCCCCTAAAAGTACCTTTGAATGAAGAGGGTTTCAAGGAAATGTGAGGGTAAATTGCAATGGCAAAAGTGAGGGTAGAATTGGGCAGCACTTCATTGTCAAAATGCTTCAACTCTTCTCTTTGAAATTGGGTGAATACACCTCATTTTATAGCCCAAATAGGGCATCTAGGGCAAAGGGGCAAGTATTGGCATGCGAGGCAAGTGCCGCCACTTGTCAAAACCCTTGCCATGATTGGGTAGAAGAGGTTACCCATTTGGGGCCTCTAATTGGGAGTTCCTGGTCTCCATGATAGGCTCCCAATCAATTTTTGATGATTGGGTGGAGAATATGGTAGTAATTGATTGCCATTTCTCCACCCCTTTGACTTTTGGGGTGTCTATTTAGGGACCATCCCACCCAGGGATGGTTTTGGATGGCCATCCCTAGGTGGGATGGTCACCATCTGTGATCCCTTGGTGGGACGGTCATAAGGATATGCCCCAAAACCTCCTAAAACTATTGGGGACCTTCCCAAAAGTGCTATGGAGCTCTATATTACCCTAGAGGGCTGCCCAATGGGGCCATATGATGTCGATAAGAGTGGCACATGTGATGCATTAGTAGTCTTATCTGATTTACATGATTTTAGTGTCTATAGATGCCCCTTTTTGGGATGCGCTATGTGCAACAAAGTGCTGAGAAAAAATAGATGACTAAATAATTAAATGATTAAGGTTGTTCATTAACCTAATCAAATTTGGATGCCTCCATTGTGGAAAGAGCATACATTCTTGGAATCCTTGCTTTTGACATAGTCGAAGGATTCATTTGGGTATACCTTTCAGCCATACTGTAATGACAATTGTAGGGGCTTAGGGTATACTAGGTCTTGGTGCCTTGTGTTCTTGTAAGCCTTTACATGGGTGGATTCTTGAGGCTTCAAGGAGTTCAAGCCTATTTTTTTTGCTTATGCTGATTATTTTCCCCAGCATGGGCTTGAAAATTTATCTTTTGCAAAGATTCTTTTGAATGTATGGAAATTACACTTTTGAGTGTTTTAGTGTTGATTTGATTTATGAAATCATTATTATGACTACCCCCTCAAGTGATGATTCGATGAGGGCATGACCAATGATAAAGTGATGAGTCACTTGACACATATGACTGAATTGGGATAACTCTCTATTTTTCCCATGGTACTATATACCTGTTTGGAGGGGATTTTTGATCATTTTGAGCATTGAAGCAAAAGGCTAAAAAATTCATTCTCGTGGAGTGGTCCAGCCATGGAGGCCTTCTTGGGGAATAAAATAAAGACTTTTAATACATCCATAAATATTATTGGTTTAATCTTGATCCCTGCTAATTTGGTGACCATTTTGCCTTATTTTTGGTGGGTTTTTGACCCTATTTTTGAGGTTTTTGAGTTGTTTTTGTCAAATTTTTTGGTGACCATCCTAGGGGGATGGTTACATATTTTATAACCATCCTAGGGTGGGACATCCAGCCAATTGTGCGCTCATCCCACCTTGAGGCGGTCGACTTCTTTTGGAGCTATATAAGCCCAAAATGGGGCAAAAAGGCTCATTTGTGCATTGTGCTTGGAGGAGTTTGGAGAGGAGAGAGGTAGGAGAGTGATTTTATGAAGTGGAGCACTACAAAAATATCTACCCAACAACATGATCCAGCCAATGGATGCGACGGGCGGTGGAGCCAGTGCAAAACGAGTATGGAACACATTTCCTTCTCTTCCCTATTTTATTGTGAAATTGGAAATTCTGCTATAATTTTCTTACTACACATTAAATAAAGGTTAAGGAACCCTAATAATAGTGTAATATATTATATTTAATTTTTATTAGACTTTTACATGCTTTAAATTTTGCTTTTTATGTTATTTTTTTATGATTTTTAGGCTTTTTTAGGGTTATTTTAGGGGTCAAAATGACCCTATTTTAGCCATTTTTGGGGACCGTCCCTGTAAGGGACGGTCACTGGTGGCCATCCCTGGGTGGGATGGTTACCAAATTGGGGGCCGTCCCTGGGTGGGATGGCCAAAAATTGGGCCAAAAAGGCCCTTTATTATGCATTTTTTGGTATTTTTAGAGCATTTTTTTGCATTTTTATTGCATTTTTGACAAGTTATTTTACATTATCAGATAGTGAAGAGTCGGTATAGGGTTCTGACTCTCTTTTAGGTCTCTAGAGACCTATTGACTACTATATACTAGTGATGGCTTGATGCCATTGGCCTAAAGCATGTTACGTGGTTAGATCCCATAGTGAGCGACCGCACCTATCTGACTGCATTGATAGATTTGTGGGACCCTCATACTAATACTTTCCATTTAGCTATGGGGGAGATGATAGTTATTTTAGAGGATGTATATCGGATACTATGTATTTTTATAGAGGGGCATCCCATAGTATCTACTCCTATAGAGTGATGAGAGGTCGTACTATAGAGGTACTTTGGGGTGCGTTAGGAGGATGCAGTGGTTGATCTTCTCAGTGGAGGGATATTAGTGGTCTCATGGTTTTAGGATGATGTGCTTAAGATTAAGCATACTTTATTGATGACATTGATCAGCAACATGTTACTACCTAACTCTTCAGGTGCTAGGTTCCCATGGAACCTTATAGAGTTGGTGTTCACTCTTGTGGAGTGTACAGAGGATGAGCCTATAGTGATGGCTTGGGGTCCTACCTTATTAGCTTAGCTATATGAGGAGTTATATGAGATCCACTCTCATGGGTGGAAGGGATTGGGCTACAGCTTCCTACTACAGGTTTGGGGTTGGTAGCATATTGTTGTGGAGCGACCATGGGGACTACCATGGACTACTCGAGTAGAGCTACCGGATAGGGAGATTGGTTATGGGGTGCTATGGTAGAGGTCACATGAGATAGGTCATAGCCATCATCATGCTAGGGAGGTTGAGCACTATGCAGAGGCTTTTGCATGGCTTAGAGTGGTAGACATTGTATGGAGACCCTATAGGGATTGTCCCACATGGAGGGAGGTTGAGACATAGCTACGTCAAGTTTGGCGAGGTAGGTGGTTGATAGGGCGACATGGGATGGAGCGAGAGTACTTCCCTTATGATCATGTCTTATGATAGTTTGGGCTACCCTAGGGGTTGCCTAGGGAGCTGATGATCTATCATCATCATGGGATTGAGAGGACTCTAGCATGGCCTATTGTGGAGGCTCTAGGAGAGGAGTCAGATCTTGTGGTGGTAGTTTCTGAGTTGGATGATGTAGGTATGATAGAGGAGTATGATGCTTGGTGGGTCATACGTTAGTGGTGAGGAGAGGGACCACTAGGAGGGGATGCAGCTGCTAGAGCAATGGATGTAGCTAGGGGTGCTCTAGATGAGGAGGGTTAGGATGAGTCTCCAGATGATGGGGAGGTAGACACAGGTGAGTGGGTTGTGCATCATCATGTGGTCGTGGATAGGGTGGAGCTGATTGATGTACAGGATCCACTAGACTTTGATGGGGAGGACCTTGGAGATCAGGGTATGCAAGCATAGTTAGCAGCATGAGATGCTATGATTGTAGAGCTATGGGGTGATCTCAGTAGGGTGCAATAGGATTTTGCAGAGGAGAGAGCTCTTCTACAGGCATAGGTGTAGAGTGCACAGACTGATATGGAGAGGTAGGCAACTTTGATAGCTACTCTTCAGGCATAGGTTGGTGTATAGGGCCCTAGCCATGGGGAGTCTAGTAGTGGTGAGGTAGCCATGATGTAGGAGGAGATGGTACATCTCCAGGGTTTGGTGGTGACCTATCAGACTCGATGCTGGGAGGATCAGACCTATATGGATATGATGGAGGATGAGATAGTGCACCTTAAGGGGTGCATACCAGATCGGGCATTGGCCATTGGATCATAGCGTAGCTAGAGGAGCGAGATAGGATAGTCATCTATGGATGAGGGCTCTAAGTTCTACATGGAGGATGGACACATCTAGGGGTAGCAGGTCTAGGAGCTCATGATGGACTCCTACTGAGGGTAGAGGAGAGAGTCATGGTGTCGGTCTTACGTGACCATGGCTAGGAGACTCTGATGGTTCTTTTTGGACTTTTTGGTTTTTTGGAGTGTGAAGTCTGAGGACTCACATTTATTGTAGCCTATGGGTAGCTTATGGACTATGATGTAGCTTTTGGCTTTTACATATGGATATATATGTATGACTTTGCTTTGATCATTATGTCATATTTTATTACTTTATGATATGTATGCTATGCTATGCTTTATGATGTTATGATGGATGTCTATCATGGATGCATGTATGTTATTTATGATGTTATGATGTAGGATGCAAATGTGAATGCATAATGAAATGGATGATGTGATTTAATTTTGTATGATGGATTTATGATGACTATTTGACACATTATATGCTAGCACCATAGACTGTACAAAATGTATCTTTATTATTTTCATGTTATTATGACATTATGTAATGGATTTTGTAATTTTGATAAATATGTGACAACATGATGTAAAATGGAATGGATAATGTAATGTGATATGATATGTTTAGTAGTTTTTAGGAGACTCAAACACTCTAGTTACCTAATCAAAAGTTGTATAATAACTATGCAAGACTTTTTGACAAAGTATGCACCTACTAAGATAACCAAGATAATCAACATCCCTGTGTGTGCATGTGAGTTCATTACCATGATAACGCATAAGGTTGCCCTAGTGCAAATGGGATTCACTCAGCCCATATGTACTAGAGATCATTCTGTGAGTCTCATTATCCTGAGTTTTGTACTTAGTTAGATTAGACTACTAGGTAATATAGGTTACAACAAGCTAGCTCATCCACATTCAAACATTGGTCTGTACCTAAGCAAGTTGCTTATGTGATAGACATATCATCATGCGTAAGGCTACCACCATTGACAAGTAGGCTATCCACCAAACCTGTAATGAGGATCACCTTATGGTTCTCTAATGCTGAGAATTCTAGGGATTCAAGTTCAAGACTCCCTTATTTTCTTTTAATTTTGAAGTATTCAAGGGAGTTGCTCATTTTTGTTTGTTGAGCAAGGGATTTTGGTAGTGGTGAGAACCACTATTTATTTTTGCTTTTTCTAGTGATAATAATCATTGTTTCTTTTTGCATATTTTGAAGTGATAATAATCATTGTTTGACTTTTCTCTTTTGGATACTTGCCCCAGTGTAGGGCAAGGGATTTTTGGGTAAGGAGGAACTTGTCCTTTTGTCAATTCTCAGCATCTTTGAACCATTCACATAGGGGGATGAGCAAGATAAACTTTTTTGCTTAAAGTAACCTAGACCACTTTGTAATTTCATCTTTCCTTGTGCTAGACTTGGATTTATTAATGTGAAAATGTGTTGGGATTTTGATGTATACAAGGTATAATCTAAGCAGGATTCTACCTTATAAAAAATCATGATAGCTTTCTACAAAATCTGAAAAGAAAACTAGATATGGTTGAGTGACTGAAAAACCTTAACTATGTTTTACTAACAATGGCTAAGTGATGGAAAACAGACATATAATATGGAGTGTAAATGTAAATGGTATATGTAATGTAAATATGTGGTAATATTGACATATAATAACAATGATTTTAATAGATGCCTAGTGTATAGACCTGGTGCTAGACATGTATGATCAATTTTGAACGATGCATATATGCAATGATGAGTATGCCTAATGCAATTTATATGAAGTGCAATGAAGCAATATTTTTGTATTTTGATGATTTTAATGATGTTTTTATATTTTTGATATATATGTATATACAAGTTGACCAATGGGCTTAATGAATGCCATTGGGGCTTTTTGGGTGACCAAAGGGCTTATAGATGCCTTTGGGGCATTTTGGAATGACCTAGGCAATCGTAGACTACCTAGGAATATTTTAGTTTGACCTAGATGGTCATAGACCACCTAGGGGTATTTTATGGGGACCAAAGGGCTTATAGATGCCTTTGGGGATTTTTGGATTGACCTAGATGATCGTAGATTGTCTAGGAATATTTTATTTTGACCTAGATGGTCATAGACCACCTAGGGGTATTTTAGGTTGACCTAGATGGTCATGGACCACCTAGGAGTATTTTAGGGTGACCAAAGGGCTTATAGATGCCTTTGGAGCTTTTTGGATTGACCTAGATGATCGTAGATAGTCTAGGAATATTTTATTTTGACCTAGATGGTCATAGATCACCTAGGGGTATTTTGGGTTGACCTAGATGGTCATGGACTACCTAGGAGTATTTTAGGGTGACCAAAGGGCTTATAGATGCCTTTGGAGATTTTTGGATTGACCTAGATGATCGTAGATTGTCTAGGAATATTTTATTTTGACCTAGATGGTCATAGACCACCTAGGGGTATTTTGGGTTGACCTAGATGGTCATGGACTACCTAGGAGTATTTTAGGGTGACCAAAGGGCTTATAGATGCCTTTGGAGCTTTTTGGATTGACCTAGATGATCGTAGATAGTCTAGGAATATTTTATTTTGACCTAGATGGTCATAGACCACCTAGGGGTATTTTGGGTTGACCTAGATGGTCATGGACTACCTAGGAGTATTTTAGGGTGACCAAAGGGCTTATAGATGCCTTTGGAGATTTTTGGATTGACCTAGATGATCGTAGATTGTCTAGGAATATTTTATTTTGACCTAGATGGTCATAGACCACCTAGGGGTATTTTGGGTTGACCTAGATGGTCATGGACCACCTAGGAGCATTTTAGGTTGACCTAGATGGTCATGGACTGCCTAGGAGATTTTATGGTGCTCTAAGCATGAAAAGGCCATAGATGACTAACATTCATTGGTTCAGGCTCTTCACTTCCTTCGATGGATGCTAAGCGATAAGTTCTAGGTCCAATATGACTTGTAATGATGAATGGACCTAACTAGTTTGCTATAAATTTGTCCCACAAATTGGATGGCAAATTTGAGTTTTGTTGGTTCTCCTTTAGAACTAAATCACCAACCTGAAAGTCTCTCTGGTGTACTTTCAAGTTATAAGCTCTCTTAAGGCATTCTTGATAAACACGTAGATGCTCAAGGGCATTGACACATCATTCATCAAGCAATGTTAATTGATCTAAATGAGCTTGCCTAGCGGAATCATCATCGATGAATTCTTGCATGGAAATGCATAGCGATAGAATCTCTAACTCTAGAGGCATGATAGCTTCAACACCATACACTAGTGAAAATGGAGTTGCCCTAGTGGGCATCCGAATGCTAGTGCGATAGGCCCAAAGGGCAAGAGGTAATTGATTATGCCAATATTTATGATTTTCCTTAACGGTTTTCTTCAATATGGCTACTACTATCTTATTTGATGCCTCTGCTTGCCCATTGGCTTGTGGATAATAGGGCATGGAAAAGTTATGCTTTATGTTATACTTTGTTGTTAATGCATGCACATCCTTATTTTTAAAGGGTGTTCCATTATCCAATATTATTTTGGATGGAATACCAAAATGACATATGATGTTATGTAGCATGAACTCCATGATGCGAGGTCCAGTCATAGTGGTAAGGGGAATTGCTTCCACCCATTTTGTGAAGTATTCGGTCATCATTATGATAAACGTGTGATGGCCCAAAGAGGTAGGTGAGATTTTCCCAATTAAATCAAACCCCCATTGTGCAAATGGCCAGACCGATTGAATCGGTTGTAAGGCCTGTGAAGGTACATGTGTCAAATTTGCATGATGTTGACACTTCACGCACTTCTTTACATAAGCACAACAATCTTGCTCTAAATTTGGCCAGTAATAGCCCATGCAAAGAATGCGCTTAGCGATGGCCATGCCACTAAAATGACCACCACATGTACCATCGTGGGCTTGGGCAATGGCCCAAGCTGACTCTTGTGAGTCTAAGAAATGAAGGAGGATACCCTCATAGCTCTAATGATACATTATGTCTCCTAATAAGACATATTTTGCCACTTTTTTCTTAAATGCTCGCTTTGCGGCATGCGACAATCTAGGTAGAATATTACCCAATTTTAAGTAATATTTGATCTGTATGGCCCAATATTGCTTTGAAGAAGCCTCAATATTATGAATCATGCAATCCTTTTGACATTCATCTCGTGCGAATGCTGATTGAGAATGAACTTGAAGATATAGCATTGTGCTAGTATCAAAAGAATTCTGAGGGAACAGAGTCCCCCATCGGGCGTTATCCAAATAATTGTGTAGTTGAGAGAACCATTCATGTGAAGGCTCAATCTGAATCATGTGAACAACTGGTATGGCATTATGCTCATCATGCTCAGTCACATATTGCACTAGCATTTTTACTTGAATAGTAGTAATATCATCTGAAGGGTTTTGCGGGATTAGCGACCCTAAGGAAGCCATTGTATCTGCAAAATGATTAGATGACCGAGGGAGTGCCTCAATATCATACCATTCAAATTGTACCAGAATTTTGTCCACTAGGGCTTTGTAGGCTTGCAATATGGGACACCTACACTGGAATATCCCTTTAACCTGATTAACTATGAGCAAGGAATCACCAAAAATATTTAGCTTAGTTATTTTCATGGTGATTGCCATCTGAAGGCCTATGATGAGGGCTTCATACTCGGCATTGTTGTTGGTACATAAGAAATCAAGTTTAAATGAAAGAGGTATTGGAGCCCCTTGCGGTGTGAAAAACATGATACCTATGCCACCCCCTTGCTCACATTTAGAACCATCGAAGAATAGAGTTATGTCCACCTATGACTCAGGCTCTGTAGAATCAGGTGATTCTGAGATATGAAACACTCCATCATCGGGAAGATCTACATTTAGAGGTTGGTCATCCTAGAGAGGAGCCTCTACTAGTTGATCGGCTATGACCTATCCTTTGATTGATTTTTGTCCAATGAACTCTAGGTCAAATTCTATCAACAACATTATCCATTTTATCATGCGACTATTGTGATATGTTCGACTCATCATATATCACAATGGATTTTCCTTAGATATGACATACATGGTATGATTGAGCATGTAATGGCATAGCTTTTTAGTGGCAAAGACCACTACTAAGCATAGCTTCTCAATGTATGCATACTTGATTTCATAGCTGACCAGTGTGTGGCTAATATAATATGTAGCCTATTCTTTATGAAATTCATTCTTTTGGGACAACATGGTGCCCAATGCCAACTCAGTAGCTGAGATGTATAAATAGAATGACACTCCTGGTCATGGAGGAGCCAATACGGGTGGTGAAGCTAGGTATTTCTTAATTTTATCAAAGGTATTTTGACATTCTTCATCCCAATGAAATGAGACCCCCTTGTGTAGCAACCTATTCATGGGTCGACACTTATCCGATAATTGTGCTATGAAGCATTTTATGGATGCGACCTTTCCTTGCAAGCTGCATAGCTACTTAATGGTTGTGGGGGAGGCATTTCTAATATTACCTTGACCTTGTTTGGATCTACCTCTATGCCTCACTTGGAGACTATGAATCCCAAAAGTTTACCAGATGTGACACCGAAGACACACTTCTTGGGATTAAGCCTAACATTGTGCTCAATGAGGCGATCTAGAACCTTACATAATACATCGATATGCTCATGGTACAATAGGGATTTTACCAATAAGTCATCCATGTAATATTCCAAAATCTTATGCATGTAGTCATGGAAGATATATGTCATGGCTCGTTGATAGGTGGCGCTAGCATTCTTAAGGCCAAAAGGCATGACCTTATAACAGAATGTCCCCCAAGGCATTGTAAATGCCATTTTGATTTGGTCTTCTAGATTAATATGAATTTGATTATATCCAGAGAAACCATCCATAAGGGATAGCATTTCATGTCCTATTGTAGCATCTACCAATGCATCAATGTTTGGTAAGGGAAATTCATCCTTAGGACTCACTTTGTTGAGATCTCTAAAGTCAGTGCAAATGTGAATCCTCCCATCAAGATTTTTGATGGGAACCATGTTTGAAACCCATGGTGGATAGTCTATTGAGATGATGAAATCAGCATCCAACAACTTTTGCAATTCATATTTCACCATTAAGGCTACTGTTGGGTGCATCTTACGCAACTTTTGCTTGACTGGTTTGATCTTTGGGTCCAATGTAAGATTATGCATGACTAGATTTGGGTCCAGTCCTGGCATGTCTTTATAAGACCAAGCAAAAGCATTCATCCTTTCTTTCAATGCTCTTGTGAAATCATCTTGTTCAACTAGGGATAGACCTTCCCCTAGTTTGATAATATGGGGATTATCAGGATCTGTACCGATATCCTTGTCAATTGTTGGCTCAATTGACATATGAGACCCATATTCCAACTGATGTGGAGTGGGAATCAAGTGAATGTCATCAGCTGGGTTTGCTTCATCCATAGGAAATTCAGGATCAACCTCGGCTTGAAAAACATCCTGAGTAGTTCTTGGAGAAAATTGAAATGGTTGTAACATTTCCTCGCAAGGCCAATACTCTGATGGTGATGGGGTAGAATCTCCTCGATCAAATTCAATTGCCTCAATGTCGAGATGCAATGACTTTGATGGGTTATTCAGATCTATCAATGGTGTGGTTAAATCTATGGAAATCATGTTGATGGATACATGATCTCCCATTCTAGGGTGAGTGGGTCTAGAGACCTGATGTTGTCTCATAACTCATGGGGGTGGCTCTGGTGGAAGTGGAATAACTGGTGGTGGCCTATGCGGAAGAGGATGAGCCTGCTCTTCATATGGCAAGATTTGGCATCATATGGGGCCTTGGATGGGGAATAACATGCAAAGATAATATTCATCCTCATCATCCAATGGGAACACTCACTCATGTTCATCATCTAAGCTAGGATAGTTTATTGGTGTGATGCCATAGTCATCTTCATCATCACTCATCCATTCATGAGGAGGACCTTGATCCTCTTCCTCACTATCATATTTCAAGGTATGTGAGCTTTCCCCCACTTCATGGGGTTGGGAAACATCATTGGATAGTCCTTGATCTATCATATCTATGGGGAAATAATCCCCCAAGGAATGAATGTGATTCAGATTGGCATATGGATCACGTGCAAGCTTATCCTGATAACCTAGACATAGGTGTTCTAGACTATCTATGAGGACATCCAATGGTACTGGCTTATTGTGTCCCAACCTAGATTTATCATAAGGTAGCTGATATTGGGGCTGACATGGAACATGAGTACCCTACTCATATAGGCCTAAACCAAAACCATGCCAATTACAGTGATCTAAGTACCACAATGCATAATCTGGATTCGACAAATAGTTTACATCCTCCGAAAAGGGTTCATCATCTTCTTCTTTCGAAGGAATTGGTAGAGCTCCATACTCTAAACCCCCATATACAAAATTAGTTTGATTGGGAGGTAGACCAAGAGGCACGATGCTACCTATGGGAATATGAGGTCACCCCATATCTTGCACTATCTCTATAGATGGAACCATTGTGACATTTCTCACTAGATATTCTCCTATCCCTGTACTAGACATATGCACTGTGGCCTGGGATGGCGAAGGTGAATGAGATGGAAGTGAGGTTTGAGGTGACTCAATGTGAACCTCTGGAAGTGATTCCTCATCTACTACACAAGGAATCTCCTCCATGGATATGGTGGAAACTAGAGGTGGGCTCTCATCAATGGGCCTTTTCGACATGTTCCTCGATGGAGGATCTGACGATGTCGAAGGCATCTCTGAAGCTATCGATGATGAGGATGGGATGGATGAAGATGTAGATGGTGAAATGGAAGGTGATGGTGGAATGGGTAGACCCTAAATAGGTGTATTCAGTCAGAATTCTACATGAGTCAAAGGTAATATCGACTCTGGCATCTACTGCACCATATTGCAGTATTTGAAGGGCTCTAGATCTATAGAGACTATGTGCACTTGCCCTTCATGAGTGTATTTGAGACATTGATGTACAATGGATGGGACACACTTCATATCCCGTATCCAAGGTCTACCTAGAAAAATGTTATAGGCCATCTCACCTTCTAACACATGACACAATGTCGGTATAGTCTTGCACCCCACCTGGATGGGTAAGACTATGGTACCGATGGTAGAGCATATTGTGTCATTGAATGCATGAAGAGTGTAAGTTGATGCAACAACATGAGATGCTAGAAATTTTAGGTGTTTTAATGTTTTGGTTGTGATGATATTACTCAAGGAACCAGTGTCTATGAGCACTCTCTTGTATGGTACCTCGTTTACACATGCAATGATGTGCAAAGGAGGATCTACCATGTCATTGGCTATTTCCTTAAGCTCATGCTCATGAAATGTTATTATTGGTTCCTTGCACTATTGCACATGACCCACAAAATCAATGAAGGAGTTAGACTCCTATGGTTGCAACTCTATTGACTTTAGAATGTCCATCAAAGCATCCCGATGTGGAGGTGATTGTTGGATTAGCTCATAGATGGACAATCATGTTGATGTTGTCCTCAAGCTTTGTGCAAGCTTGTTCTTTATTGTTAATGTTGGCCTAGATGGAAGGCCCTGTACTATAGGTGGTGTAGTTTATGATGTAGTTGGAACATCACTTGAAGCTGTAGCTGGTGCAACTTGGCTTGGATATCTTCTGTTCCTGGTCACAATACTCACCATCCCAACATACCCTTGGATAGGGGGTGTTGTCTTCACCTCATTCATCGGTTTAGCAAGCATTGCTTGTACCTCATGAGTTGGTAATGGGTCTTTGTATATACCCATATGCTGATTGGTAGGGGCTAGTGGAGCATCTACTTGAAGCTCATTCCTCTCAATCATATCTTGTACTAGGTGTTTAAAACCATAGCACATTGGTAAATCATGGCCACTTTGTCGATGAAATTTGCAATATTGATCCTCTCAGTGTCCCATAGGCTTGGGTTTACCTATTTCTGGATCGATGGGTTTGATATCTAGTAGATTAATCATTTTTGCAACCCATAATCGATCGAATAGAGAATCCATGGATTCAATGAAGGGAGTAAATTGTCGCTTAGGGTGACGTTGTTGGTTCTATCCCTGATTCACTTGACCATTACTATTATAACTCGTAGGAGGAGGTTGGGCCTGATAGTTCACCTTTTGAGGAGGCATCACTTGTGTAGGCCTAGGGATATTTATGGCCACTTGATTGACCATTGCTATCTTTGTAGGTGTCGAGCTACTTTTAGGGTTCTTTGTCCACTCCTTCTTGTGAGGTTTGGCTATTTCTCCCTCTTGGATTTTTATTTCTTCTATATTTCTAGCTTGTGCTAGAGCTTCTTCCAAGGTAGGGTATTGTTGTAATTGCAATATTAAAGAGATGGGTTTTAAGAAACTCTTTGAAAACAACCGAGTTAACTCAGTCACTAGAAATAGATAAGGTAGCTTAGCCAAAAGTGTTCACCACCTATTTCCATAATCAGTAATCGACTCATCATCGGTTTGTTTTAACCCCGTGAGGTCTGTTAATGTCACCTTCCTTTTGGTGTTAAAGGTAAAACATTCCAAAAATGCATCAACAAATTGTTCAAATGTATAGACGCTATGTTTTGGAAGTTGGTTGAACCACTCAATGGCAGGACTAGAGAGGGTACTTAGAAAAGTTTTGAGGAGCAATGCATCATTGTCCTGTATGTTAAAGCACAAATTTAAAAATCTAGTAACGTGCTCTTGAGCATCTTCTTCCCCCTTGAATCTATCCAATTTTGGCATTTTGAAATGCTCAGGGTATATCGGGGAAGGAATGGATGGATGTAATGGTTGATTCTTTAGCTGATGCAAAGTGGGTTTTTGAAGCCCATTGCCAGTTGTCCTACCTTCTACAATTTCTAAGCATGCAAGCAAAGCTTGATACGCATCTGAGGATTTGATTTCCTCTTCCTTATTTTGAACTCGTAGAGGTGGACGAGGAATATTAAGCATAGGTTGGGGTGGTTGATTGACATCATCCATACCTCCATAAGGTGCTTCTACATAATCCTCATTTTGTTCCAAGTCATCGTAAGCCCCATAGGGTGTTTCAGGTATGGGCCTACAAGGAGGAATGAAAGCCTCTTGAAGGTGATCTATGTTTGGCCTATCATGTATATTCTTTTCAGGCCTATGAGGTCTAGGAGGTAACATTGGATTAGGTCTAGGAGACCTATCTTGTTGGAGGTTTGGTTGCCTCGGGTGAGCCTCCTGTCTACGCGTATTTGGAGTAGAAGCTCCATTACGCAAAGTTTCTTGAATTTGGCATTCAAGTATTTCTTTCTCTAATTGTTGCCACTGCTCTAAGAGATCTAGGTGATGTTTATCAGACCTAAGTTGATTAAACTTGGCCTAGCGGTCAACATACTTCTTTACCAATTGATTGATCTGATCAGCTGTATTAGGTCTAAGTGCCTTAGCACTATTACTCTGATATCTATCTTGTTCAAGGGGGTTCATGAGATCTATTACAGCTTTCCCTTGATTGAGGGAGGCTACATTGACTTGAGGCTCACCCCTAAATAGATGTTCTTGATAATATACTAGTGTAGAGGCACAACGTGCTTGCATTGACACATTTGAATGAGGATAATCTAGATGTTCTCCTTAGGTCTTCCCTCATAAAAGGAAAGGTAAGGTGGAATAAGGTCACCTATGGTGATGAGTATTATCCTCATCATGATCATAGCACCATGGGGAAGGGTAGTTTGAAATCATAATATGATCATTCAACCCTACCTTAGGTGACAAGTCATACTCCTACGTAGTAGTGCGAGGAGTAGACCGAGCAGGCACACGAATGCATGGGATTGCTCTATTGGGAAGTGCCTCATTGTGCGGTGACTCTTCTCAAAATAAGGTATTAGAAACATCTATATTAGGGAAATAATTCCCTAAAATGGGGTTTTTGCCTATGGGGGTACCCCATGTAGGAGTCCCTTGTTGGCTAGGTCCCTTTCTTGCTACTCTAGGAGTAACCATCCATTCATCTACCACTTGATGATTAGGGATATGACTTCCTAAGTTGAGACCATCACCTATGGGGGTGCCCCATGTAGGGGTCCCTTGTTGGCTAGGTCTCCTTTCAGCCCCTCTAGGGCTAGGAAGAGTAGGTGGTCTCCAAGGAGGTATGACCATGTCCTTGGGATCTAGGCGAAGATGTTGTACGTCCTCTTCCCTACTCCTCATAACTTCCACCCTTAAATGGGCTTGGCTATGGGTATGTACCATAGCTATGTACTCTAGACTACTATATGATTATCTCCTTTACAATTTTTATGAATTTGAAACAAACAAACAATAGAAACACACAAGCATAGAAGTGATTATCTCTTTTAAATATTTTAAATGTGAATCCCTAAACTATTTGTTGTTGTTTCAAGATGTGTTGCTTTGTAAAGAAAATACTTGGCATGTTTGATTTTTTTGATGTAATACTCAAAATTTTAAGTGGTTTTCACCTATATACTCATAGCTCGACAATCGGTATGGTGATTAATTCCATAGTCTTCGGTCATGTAAACCAATCTAAAGTATGGTGATGAATTCCATACCCGATCAGGGAGCATAGGTCCTACCGATCCTCACCCAACACCTCGTGCATAGTGATACACCCCTTTGAAGAGGGATGCATGCTATTTTGCATGGTTAGGATAGATCTTGGAGTTGGTATTGGCAAATAGAACAAGGTTCATAGGAATCAATGGTTGGGAATGAAGTCCAACTCACCAATGTTTAAGAAGATCATGGTGTGTGTGTGTTCCTTTTAAAATATTTGAAATAAAACAATACAACATACAATGATGATTCACTAATATGCATGAAAGTATATTTTATATTTAGACTTATTAGTAGTAATAAAAAGGAAACCACTAAAATTGATAACCTATATGAACTTAACCCTTTTTGGTAAGTTGCAAGCATTCAAACCAGAAAAAAGCATATAAAATACTATTCATTTTCCTATTTTTCTTAATTTTATTAATGCAAAATTTGGAAATATGATATCTAACTTTCATATGCACAAAGAAGACAAGAAAATTTGAAATTAAAGTCATTTTGAATAGTAAACTTGCAAATTGACAGTGTAAAAGGCTAAAAATTTGAACCTGGAACTTGTTGTTTCTGCAAATTTTTGTAGAAAACCTCTGGTTTTGTAACCATCCTAGTGGGGATAGTTAGTATTTTGGGGGCCATCCCTACTAGTGTCACCTAGCTGGCCATCCCACCTTGTGTCACCTAGCATAAAAGGGGTCGTTTCTGCTCAGAACGGTCAAAACCTACAACATTCAAAATAGAAAATGGAGGTCAAAAATAGACACATTCAAAGGGGAGAGATAAATAATCTCAAATACCATGATCACCACTGAAGAAGTAAAATTTACGACATCACCTTAAGGGCTCTTTATTGAAATGTAGTCTATGGTTAAGCAAACTTTCAAAAGGGAAAGAATGCACAATAAAGTAATCTAATGAAATGAAGAGTAAATAAGCAATAATAGAAGTGGATTTCTCCTTATATTTATTCATAAATCAATCATTCCAAAGGATTACAATACACTCCCCTTTAGGGTTTCAAAATGATACATTTCAACATTACAATATACAAGGGATCTAATCCCTTGTAAGGTCCTTAATGGCGATGCTCTACTGTTCATCTCGCATTCCCACACTCGAGAGCTAGTCTTGGGCCTATCCTTCTATGCCTCTTAGCTCCTCCCTCCTATCTAGTATACCTACACCTACACACAAGGGATTGAAATTGGGTTAATAGCATATGCGTTATAGATATAAAGCCTTGAAAACATAGAAATGCATTAATCTAGCAATAACAAAACTTATCTATAATAAATCAAAATTACTCTAAATGATCTAGAATTCAAGCATGATGTTATATAGATAGTTTTGGAAATATCTAAGCATGAAATGAAGGGAAAATATTAGCAAAAATAGTGACCATCCCTAACAGGGACAACTAGACCTACAATAATGAAACCTCCAATTGGACCATCAAAACTGCTCCAAATCTCACCAAATTTGGATGGAAGGCTAATATAGACATTCCTAAGAGGTCTATGGTGGAATTTACTCAAAATTCCCTACTATTTTCTAACCATCCCTAATAGGTGCAACTACCTACTACTAACTGTCCCCAGGTGGGATGGTTACAAATCTTCTTAGAATTTATCACCAATTCTAATGGGATCTGGTCTAAAACTATCCTAAAGGTGTTGTTGGAAAATGGGGTCAAATTGCTCTCCAATATGACTAGTTTTGGAATGGATTTAGTGGATTTGGGATGCCCCTAAAAGCGCCTTCGAATGAAGAGGGTTTCAAGGAAATGTGAGGGCAAAATCAATGGCAAAAGTGAGGGTAGAATTGGGCAGCACTTCATTGTCAAAATGCTTCAACTCTTCTCTTTTAAATTGGGTGAATACACCTCTTTTTATAGCCCAAATAGGGCATCTAGGGCAAAGGGGCAAGTATTGGCATGCAAGGCAAGTGCCGCCACTTGTCAAAACCCTTGCCACGATTGGGTAGAAGAGGTTGCCCATTTGGGGCCTCTAATTGGGAGTTCCTGGTCTCCATGATAGGCTCCCAATCAATTTTTGGTGATTGGGTGGAGAATATGGTAGTAATTGATTGCCATTTCTCCACCCCTTTGACTTTTGGGGTGTCTGTTTAGGGACCATCCCACCCAGGGATGGTTTTGGATGGCCATCCCTGGGTGGGATGGTCACCATATGTGACCATCCCTTGGTGGGACGGTCATAAGGATATGCCCCAAAACCTCCCAAAACTATTGGGAACCTTCCCAAAAGTGCTATGGAGCTCTATATTACCCTAGAGGGCTGCCCAATGGGGCCATATGATGTCGATAAGAGTGGCACATGTGATGCATTAGTAGTCTTATCCGATTTACGTGATTTTAGTGTCTACACACACACACACACACACACACACATATATATATATGTGTGTGTGTGTGTGTGTGTGTGTGTGTGTATGTGTACCAAAAATATATAATAAACAATACATCAACATATGTCAAAAATACTCGTAGGCTACATTTGTGTAGGTCCTCGACCTTACACTCAAAAATGGTATAATATCATCTATAATATCAGTACTAAGAAGTGCCTATACCCCTAGTCTGTGAGGCTTTGCCATCGACTCCACCCTTCCTATGAATCCTCCTAGAGCTAGCACTAGAGGTCCTCTATGACCTGTGTGATCTATGACTAGAGCTAGCTATAGACTGCCCTATATCTCGAGTGTGAGTCCTCTGAGATCCTAGAGCCATGGACCTCTTAGGAAACTTAAGCCTATATCTCCCATTATAGTAGAGATGTAGATAGCATCTGTTGAACTATCATATATGTATTGTTGCACTAGAGCCCATAGTATCCTATTTTTAATCATCGAGTCTAGCCTTGGTAATACTTGCACTTCCTGAGCTACTAGAGTATCTGGAGGTTCTAGAGAAACCTATGAAGATGAGGGGTCCTCCATCCTAGCCCTGATAACATCATGCTATTCCCTCAAAGCATATAGATGGGACTTTAGGAGGACACACTATCCTATAATACTTTGTATCTTTGTCCCTACTGAATCAATATTTTCCTATAGAGTAGTCATCTTCTCCTCATAGTTGCACCATTAAGACTGTCCTACTGTGATCCAAGGTTGTAGATCCCAAAAAAATTCTTGTAAGGTAGCAAT
Source organism: Wollemia nobilis (assembly GCA_028583015.1). Lineage (NCBI taxonomy): Eukaryota > Viridiplantae > Streptophyta > Pinopsida > Araucariales > Araucariaceae > Wollemia > Wollemia nobilis. The sequence continues at coordinate 1,261,358 of JAQPPZ010001148.1, read as the reverse complement.
GGTGGTATCTCAATGTAGGATTTATGTCTACAAGGAGCCTACCTAAGTCTGTAGGCTGGCAATCTGGGCCCTGAGCTACCCAATCTCACTATCAAGTGTAGCCTCACCCTCCTTGAGATCATCACCCTTCTCCTTAATTGGCGTGCCTCATATACAGCTCCCTCAACCCATCCACCCTCAGTACTCTAGTGGACTTGATGATTGTGAGGATCGACCTTGACTCCCTCTACACCTTTGGCTACATCATCTGCTATTCTATCTAAGGGACCCTCAAAGCCCTGCAATACCCTGAGTGTCCATCAGGTATCATAATTAGCTATAGTACCTACATCTATCAGGCTTGACTCCTAAAATTCATCATTCTCATCACCTAGTGGAGTCACCCTGGGCCAAGTCAAGTCCCTCTCTAAAGTGACATAATGATAGATGGTAGGCAGCTCTGGAATGGCCTGTCTAATCCTGAACTATCTGGTGATACAAGAGAAGTAAAATAACTCTCATAACTCATAATTACATTCAAGGATCCATATGTCTCTACATGACCAATGAAACTAGTCATTAGCCTCCATCCATGGAGGGAAGTATAGGTTTGGGTGCCAGTCCACCTGGCCTGCCTATAGTCATGAGAATTTTCCAATGTAGTAAGCCAGATCCCCTATGCAGGACCTACAAATAAAGACCTCTTGCTCATGAGGCCAACATGCTACATAACACCGGTGCACCTCCTTAATGGAACCAATCTCGAGTGGTAGGCCAGTGGGATGCTCAATCCTAATATGTTGCCACACCCAGATCTGAAATAGTAGGCTGTAGCCAATGCCTACTCTGCCCCTATGTGTAATTAGGTAGAGCTCATTATAGAGCTACGCTAGTAAGGCACTTCCCCAGGATAGGATCATAGGATGATCATGGGGGCTCACTAGGACCTCCATAGTCCTAGCCAGGAGGTTCCAAGGGAACCTTGCTCTAGAAGTGTCCAGCAGGATGATCTGCAAAATTAGGTGCATGAAAATGTTTGCTCATCAAGAGAAAATTCTCTATGTGTACCAATGATCGATGTGGATGCCACCATGGTCTAAATTCCATTATGCTACATCACTATGGACACTAAATATCATAGAGAATATGGCATCCTTCACCTCCATCGATGAATATGTGATGGCCTCACCATATAGAGGGAGTCTAAAGATGTGATATACGTCCTCCAGGGTCACTGTCATCTCACCTATCGAAAGGTGAAATATATTGGTCTGCACGTCCCAGAATTAGGCCAATGTAGTCATATAGATATGATCGGCCTAGATGGTGGGGAGTCACAATACATAGCCAAATCCCATAGCCCTAAACCAATCTTGCTCTATTGGTATCAATGCACTGCATAGGTTATGATGGATCTCATATTCCCTCGCACTCATGGTCAAAGTATGGTGGAAAGCATAATAATAAAGCAATTAAAAAATAATCAAAAAAAGTTTAAAAATGACAAACATAATCATAAAATCTCAAAAACACCAAAAAAATGAAAAAAAACACTTCTAAGATAAAAAAAAATCAATTAAATCTGCTAAAAAATTTAAAAAAAAAAATTAAAAAATTAAAAAAAATTCCTAAAGTGGTCGAACCATGGTTCAGACCCACAGTTGGTATGGCTAATTTTATGACCATTGGGATTTGAATCCCATTGTGGCTAATAGTCATGACCCCCAATTTGATAATTGGAAACCACGCCTGCCATCTGCGACTAAGAGAAATGACCTTTTCAGGTTCATTTCCCATCCTGAGACACAAAAAAAAAATTAAAAACCTAACCCTCTAAGCTAACCTAAGCTAAACCTAACTAGGGTGAGGTTCGTTACCAACAATTTAGTGATGATAATTAGCCCATTATTTACTGAGTTTAATTTTAAAATTGGTAAAAGAAAATAATGAGCGATGGTTTGTGTGCTTCTACCTTAGTAGCACCGTCTCCTTTAGGTTGGTCTGCCATCTGTGTGGATGATAGTGAGGTTGAGTTGCAGCAGTGTTCCATATCAAATTTTTCTTCTCACCTCTCATATCTCTCAAATTCTCAATTGCAATAGGAAATAATGAAATTTTAAAATTACAAAAACAACCGCGGTCCCTGACCATGCATGACAATTGGGGTCTCTGAATTAGGGTTTTCTACCTATAGGTCTAACCCATGACTAAGCCATTTAACATTTTTAGCTCTTGCTAACAAGCACAACTAGCTATCTATAATAAATGCTCTCAAATCCCACTGTATGGAGTTCCAAAATGTTAAATTAACAATGCCAACCTGATCATAATTCAAATAAATATTAAAAATAACAAAAAAAAATTAGATAAATAAAAAGCCAAATGCACCTTGTATCTAGTCATTTACCCTATAAATTTGGTAGTTACAGCGACTTGTTCTCCATGCAATATGGCAAGATGATTAAATTACCATAAAGCTATTTGGGGTAAATTAGTCATCGTTGAATTTTTATGCTTAATTTCAATCCCTAAGAAGGCCCAGACGATCGAAATGCTCTTGGGAATGAGGTATTCATGTCAATTCTTCTATGATACTTTTAGCAAATCATCAAACAATATGATTCAACACATGCCTAATTGGAATTGCTATCATCCTGATTTCCTAAGAAGGCCTGTACTATTGGACCACTCCATGGGATAGAGATGTACAATTACTGTTAACAGTTGCAATCATAGGTGATTAGGCCTTGCCAAGTATTCAAATGGTAAACTTTAAATTGTTCAAAGTTATTCATGTTTGTCAAGCGACTCATCAATTTATTAATTTTCATTACCCTCATCGACTCATCACTTGAGGGGGTAGTCATAATATCATTATAATAATCAAAGTCAATAGAAGATCCCTTGATTGTATATCCCTTGATCTTGTCAAAATTACGTTCATCTTATGAATCATTGCCAATGACTATCATAAGCTTACCCTCTACTGGGGCAAAAATAAAATATGATAGTTAAGTTAGTAGCTCGCCTCCTTTCAGATCTATATGGCACGAAAGCCTATAGTAGCCCTGTCCTGCCCAATCACCGTTGGAGCTTGCCAAAGATTTTTTAATTTAAGCCTTCTATCTAGTTGGAAGCAATTATAGAATGCACATCCTCTTTGCAAGATTTGGGCATCTAATGTTGATCAGACTAATGATCATCATCCAACCTATGGCATCATTTTAGGAGGTCTATTTTTTCTTAGAATTGTTTGATCTCGCAATGCATCTCTAAAGGGGCATCTATAGACACCTAAATAGCGTCATGTTGAGGTGAGTACTCATGTGGGACATGCTAAAAGACTATATGGAATACCTTGTACAAATACCAAGGTATAGCAATGGTTTTAACCACTCATTTAGGCATTTTGGCCTAACTATTTTTGGTCACGGTTGAGACCCATGGTTAATAGAGTTGACCACACCTTAGAGCCATGGCTAGCAGTTAGAATCGGTTGGACTTTGGCCAACCCAAACTCAGTTATAATGGCCAATTGGTTGTAGATTTGAGTGGTTTGGGGGTAGAAGGATTCAGAAGCTTCCCTCCAACTTCTCTAGATGTCCATTCTTGATCTTGGCTTCCTCAAGAAGCTAAGATATAGCCTTCCTAGAGGTTATAAGCACCCCATCAAAAATTGAAGAAGATAAATATGCATAGGAGAATTTGAACGGTGAAGCCATGTCGAATTTAGTACTCACCTACTTTCATTGAGAGAAATCCTTTAGCTAGCATTGAGATATCGAAATGGCAATTGAATTCATGGAGGTCTGAGGAGGCTAGAAGAATCAAGAAATGATATTACGAGAAATCCATCAACAATTAGAACAATTCAACCTCCAAATCTATTAGATGATACTGACAGAGTACAACAATCTAAAGAAAAGTACAAAATTAAAATGCACAAAAAAACCAGAGATGAATTGTTCTTTCAATAGCTTCGAAAGATTTTTACAAAGATATATTCCCGCAATCTGCGATTTGCCAACCCCTCTCATTACATTTTTTGGGTTTTTATTGAAGCCCCGATCCTCTGTGCTTGCAAGGTTGTCCATGACTTGCAATCACCGCTTTGTCAAACTGTTCTCTTGAAACCGCTGCCTCATCCAGTTGCCCATGCCCTGCAACTGCCACTTTGTCAGAATTTCAATGCATGCATGGCTAACATACTTGTCAAAATATTCCCCCGTGGTTGTTATCTTTGTTTTAATACACGTGGCTGTTCGCGTGTCTATTTCGGCCTTGCCTGGCCATCCACGTGTATATTTTGGCTATGCCTTCAACTGGTCGCGATATCACGACAAGTCACGATATCGTGACATGTCACGATATCGTGACCAATGCGCCTTCGAGCCCTTTGCTTTGGTTTGTGTCGTGATATCGCGACATCACGATATCACGATGAAACTTTCCCTATGCCTTAGCTTTCAAATAATGTCACAATATCGCAATGTCACGATATCGCGACGTCATGATATCGCGACAGAACTTCCCCTTTGTCTTTGCTTTTAAATATCGTCGTGATATCGTGATGTTGCAATATCGCGACGTTGTGATATCACGACGAAACTTCCCCCTTGCCTTAGCTTTCAAATAACGTCATGATATCGCGATGTCACGATATCATGACGAAAATTCCCCCCTGCCTTAGCTTTTAATTGATGTCGTGATATCATGATGAAACATCCCCCTTTTTTTACAAAACTTTTGCCTTGGGAAAGAAAAGAAAAAAAAAATACAAAGTACTTAGAAAAATTTGGTGGATGCAAGATTGCTCTACTATCACCGGATGCTCCTGCATCAGACACCCAGGGTAAATTAAGAAGTGATCCTCACTCCTGTTCTGTTAGGGGAAGACCCGGGCGGTCAACCTCTATCTTTGACAACCAAGTTACATCTTCTACAGGTTTGCCCTTCCACTTTATCAAATATTTAGAATACTGTTTGTTCCTGGTGCTTCTGCCTTCATGAGCATCTAATATTTCCTCGACCTCGTCTGTGGTTGGAGTAGATGCTAGAATTTGCCAAAAATCTATACTTTGTGCCTCTATACTATCTCCCTCATGGTATTCCACTAAATCTAAAATGTTAAAAACAAGTGAAATGTCAAGCCAACTTGGCAATTCCACTTCATATGCATTGCCTGACTCTCGTTTTTCCAGTATTCTGCATGGTCCAAACTTCTTCATCTTTAATTTGTTATAAGTTCTGGCAGGAAATATTTCCTTCCTGAGATGGACCATGACTTCATCTCCTACTTTGAACTCTTTGAACCACCACTTTTGGTCTGCTCTTGTCTTATATTGAGTATTCATTTTTATAATTTGTTTCTTTACTTCATGCAGACTTTTCATATGTTCCGCAAATTCCTCTGCCTCGGCACTGCACTTTTCCCCTTTTCCCAATTTTCTCAGCTTGGAAACATTTCTTGGGCTGTTTCCATATATGACCTAGAATGGAGATTTATTTGTGCTCTTATTGATAGAATTGTTATATGCAAATTCCGCCTGTGACAAAACCAAATCCCATCCCTTGGGTTTATCTGCTATCAAGCACCTCAGTAAATTACCTAGACTTCTATTTACCATCTCTGTCTATCCATTAGTCTATGGGTGGTATGCAGAACTAAATTTCAGATCTATCTTCAACTTCTTCCAAAAGTTCTCCAGAAATACCCAACAAATTTTGTATCTTTGTCAAAAACAATGCTCTTCAGCAGTCTGTGAATTCGTACCACTTCCTTGAAAAATAATCGTGCTATGTGAACTGCATCGCTTATTTTTTGGCAGGGAATAAAATGTGTCATCTTGGAAAATCTGTCAACTACTACAAATACAAAGTCATTTCCCCTCTATGTTCTCGACAATCCAAGGATGAAGTCCATGCTGACGTCCTCCCATGGTCTTTCAGGTACAGGCAATGGCTGATACAATCCCGTGTTCTATCTTTTGCCCTTTGCCATCTGGCATATTCTACAACTTTGTACAAACTTTTTCACATCTTGCTGTAGTTGCGGCCAATAGTAATTTTCACTCACCAAGGCAATTGTCTTATCCCGGCCAAAATGTCCGGACAGTCCTCCACTGTGTTTCTCCTTGACTAAGTTTTCCCGCATGGAACTCCTTGGAATGCATAATTTACTTCCTCTGAACAACATTCCATATTGGATTAGAAAATCCAACCATTTTTTTTTGTCCATAGTAACAGGTGTCAAGCAAGTCGTCCAGGCTTCTGTAAAATCCGGAGCTTTAGGGTACAAACCCTTCAGTTCTTCAAATCCTACTACTTCCACTATCATTTTAATCAGTAAATTATGCCTTCTACTTAAGGCATCTGCAACTCTGTTTTATTTCTCACTTCTGTGCTTCAGCACAAAGGTATAACTTTGGAGAAACTCAACCCACTTCAAGTGTCTTTGATTCAATTTTTTTTGGCTGTTGATATACTATAAGGCCTAATGATCAGTAAATAGAACAAACTCCTTTGGCAATAAATAATGCCTCCACTTCTTCAGAGCCTGAACCATAGCATAAAAATCTTGATCATAAACTAAATACTTTTTTCTGGCATCATTGAGTTTCTCACTAAAGTAAGCAATAGGCCTGCCTTCCTGACTTAGTACAGCTCCTATTGCACTACCACTAGCATCACAATCTACCTGAAATACCTTGTAAAAGTCTGGAAGTGCCAAAATAGGTTGTTCTGTGACCTTCTTCTTTAATAGATCAAAGCTTCTATTTGCTCCCTCAGTCCACTTAAACTCCTTATCCCCTCTCATTGTTTCTGTGAGGGGTGCACAAATGCTACTGAAGTTTTTAATGAAATTTTTGTAAAAGTCGGCTAGACCATGAAATGATCTTACCTCTATTGTGCTTCTCGAGGTAGGCCATTCAATGATGGATCTCACATTTTCTGGGTCCATTTTTAGACCTTCTACTGAGATGACAAATCCCAGGTACACTAACTCTTTCTTTACAAAATTACACTTTTTTAGATTTATTAATAATTGCTCCTCCTGCAACTTCACAAAAACCCTTTTGATGTGCATCAGGTGCTCTTCCAAGGTTTTGCTAAATATTAATATATCATCTAAAAATACAATAACAAATTTTCCTAAAAATTCTTTTAGTACCTCATTCATCAGCCGCATGAAGGTACTTGGTGCATTGGACAACCCAAATGGCATGACCAACCACTCATACAGACCCTCTCTAGTCTTGAAGGCTGTCTTCCACTCATCTCCTTCTTTGACATGGATCTGATGGTAGCCACTCTTGAGGTCAATCTTGGTGAAGTACTCTGCTCCACTTAAACAATCCATTATGTCATCCATTCTTGGCAATGGAAATCTGTATTTTATTATGATCTTGTTGATGGCTCGAGAATCTGTACACATTCTCCACTCTCCATATTTCTTTGGTGCTAGCACTGTAGGTACTGTGCAGGGACTCAAACTTTCCTGAATCAGTCCCTTCTCCAAGCAACTCCTGGACCTGCCTGTTTAACTCCTCGCTTTCTACAGGCATCATTCTATGTGCAGCTTTATTTGGTAAGCTCGATCCTGGCACCAAATCTATATGGTGGCTGATCTTCCTTACTGGGGGTAAACCCTCAGGCACATTATCAGACACAATATCTAGAAATTCTTCCAACAGATCTAGGACTTCTGCTGGGGTATCTTTGCATTCATTCTCCCTAACTCTAGGAATTATTGCATAACACAAATGTTCATGCTTTAAATCATCTAGAAATTTTCTCCCGTCAACTAAGCAAATTCTGGCACTGCCACATACCTTTTCTTCCACCTCCTTCAAGGGTTTCAGCTTATGATGCATTCCATTCTTTGTTATGGAGTAGGTGTTGGCATGGCCATCATGAACCATGCACCTGTCAAACTACCATGGCCTTCCCAATAGCAAATGGAAAGCATCCATGGGCAAGATGTCACATAGGACTTCATCACGATAAGTCCCAATACTAAATTTCACCAGGCATTGCTCGCTGACTAATACCCTATGGTCCTTCTACAACCACACAATCCGATATGGATGTGGGTGTCTCTTCCTCTCCAGTTGTAGCTTTGTAACCATTCCTTTTGCAACCAGGTTATCCGTGCTACCGTTGTCAATAATAATATTGCAAATCTTACCCGCACATTTACACCTTGTGCGGAATAAGATTTTCCTCTGATCTATGTCCTCCTCCTTATTTAGTAGGACTCTCCTCATGATCATTGCTTCTCCTCTCTCTGCTTCTTCAGAATGTTTAGATCTAACATCTTCATCAGTGATCACGGCTCTGGCATTACCTTTTGGCCTCCTATTAATCCTTCCTTGTTGCTGTGGACACTCGTATTGGTGATGTCCCTCTTCTCCACACTGGAAAAAAGTTCCTCAGAATCTACCTCTTCCCTGGCCATGTCCATCTCTGCCCCTTCCCCTTCAATAATCATTGTTCTGATTATGAGGGCGATAGTTATTTTCTCCCCTTTGTTCCTGATTACTGCTACTTTCTCCATTCTTCTGATAATCTTCATTCTATCTCCCACCAGTTCTTTCGCCATGACCTCTTCCTCTTTGCTTGTTCTCAAACCTTCTATTGATTTTTTCTTCAACTCTTAGGGCAAACTAGTAAGTGTCCTCTATGGTGGTCATTCTGACCAGACTTAATTCTTCTTGAATACTTGTCCGTAATCTGTTAATATAACGGGCTACCTTTTCCTTATTGGCTTCTGAGTGGCCTATTCTGATCATAATTTTATGGAAATCTTCTATATATTCTTTTATAGACTTGCTTGCCTCAAACCTTGCATTTTTTTTAACAGGTCTAACTCATAATCACCAGGGATGAACTGTCTCTTCAGTTTTTCTACCATTCGTTCCCATTTTGTTATTCTTTCTTTTCCTCTTCTGTTCTACTCCAGTTGTACTCCCTTCCACCATATACCGGCATGACCCTTCAGTTTGGTCTTAGCAAATTTGACCCTATCAGGGTCCTCTACTTCCTCATACTCGAAGTATTCTTCCAGATCGTTGATCCAATCGATCAATTCCTCCAGATCCAGGTTCTCAGAATATGTGGAAAATTCCATCTTCAGCCTTTTCCCAATATGGGATATGGCTTTGTATAGTCTGGCCGATGCCGAATCTACTGCTTCCTCTTCTTCCTCAGGTTGGTCCTCTTCTTCATCATCTTCATCTTCACTACCTTCATCTCTTCTTAGATGTAATCCTCTACGAATCTCTTCTTGTAGAGCTTGCATTTGTCTCTGCAAAACTTGGATTTCTTCTTCTGCTGCCGCCATGCCTCTCCCGCCAACCGGGTTTCTTCTTGGAGGCATTCTATTTACTCCTTCATGAGCCCTTCCACAAATCCTGGTGCAAACTGCCTCACTTCCGGTGATCTACTTGCACACTCAGGAACTTTTGGCTCTGATACCACTTGATGGAGTACAGCAATCTAAAAAAAAGTATAGAATTAAAATGCACAGAAAAACCAAAGACAAATTGTTCTTTCAATAGCTTCGAAATATTTTTACAAAGATATATTCCCACAATCTACGGTTTGCCAACCCCTCTCATTACAATTTCTAGGTTTTTATTGAGGCCCCGATCCTCTGTGCTTGCAAGGTTGTCCATGACCTGCAATCGTCGCTTTGTCAGACTGTTCTCCTGAAACCGCTGCCTCATCCAGTTGCCCATGCCCTGCAACTACCGCTTTGTCAGAATTTCAATGCATGCATGGCCGACATACTTGTCAAAATATTCCCTCGTGGCTGTTATCTCTATTTTAATACACGTGGCTATCCGCTTGTCTATTTTGGCCTTGCTTAGCCATCCGCATGTATATTTTGGCTATGCCTTCAACTGGTCACAATATCGCGACATGTCACGATATCACGACCAATGTGCCTTCGAGCCCTTTGCTTTGGTTTGTGTCGCGATATCACGACGAAACTTTCCCCATGCCTTAGCTTTCAAATAATTTCATGATATCGCGATGTCGCGATATTGCGACGTCGTGATATCGCAATAGAACTTCCCCTTCGCCTTAGATTTTAAATATCATCGCGATATCGCGACGTCGTGATTTCATGACATCGTGATATCGCAACGAAACTTCCCCCTTGCCTTAGCTTTTAAATAACGTCACGATATCATGACGTTGTGATATCACGACGGAACTTCCCCCCTGCCTTAGCTTTTAATTGATGTCGCGATATAGCGACGAAACTTCCCCCTTGCTTTACAAAACTTCTGCCTTGGGAAAGAAAAGAAAAAAACAAAATACAAAGTACTTAGAAAAATTTGGTGGATGCAAGATTGCTCTACTGTCATCGGATGCTCCTGCATCGGATACAGAGGTGACCCTTGAACCATCAATTCATCAAGGAAATTAGATATCTAGGCCATATTTGGAGGGCAATTGTATTTTTGGCTTCACCACGACTGTCAGTCATGGCTAACAGTGCTCACCACATGACAAACCCGTGGTCAAATTCAATCTTCATGTTTCCTTGATATTTAGTTGTAGGTGTTATTTCATTTGCATTAGAATAGATAAATTAGGTATATTTGCTTTATTAGATACTTTTGTCCAGTAGAATTAAGATTCTAGGTATCTTTCTTCTCATTTGGAATTTGTAGTAAGTAGGACAAGAATGCTTACATTTCATGTTTTCATGCTTTTGATTTCATAATTAGGGCATTAGATATATAATTTTGTATTTCCTTTACATATTTCATGGCAATATTTCATGTCTAACATAGGTTTACCATGTTTCTTGCATTTTTTTTATTTCAAACTTTCATGGCATATTTTTGTATAATTTCCTTTTAAATCCTCATCAAGAGAGGCCTTTTTTATTTCTAATATGCTTCTTGTTGTCCATTGTATGCAAGACTAACAGGGTGTTGACATGCAAGGCAACAAATACCTCTAATCATGGAGAAGAAGGTCATCAATACCTTGGAGCAGTTTATATGCATTTAGGAAGTCTGTGGATTACACCTACCCTTGCATGGGGATTTTCCTATTATTGTAATAATTGTATCACATTGGGTATCCCTAAGAGGGATGAATTTGTAACCAAGTTTCATTGGAAAATTAATAAAGGAAACCCTTATTTTGGTTATATGCAAATTTGTTCATATTTTATGCTTTATATGTGATTTTCAATTGTTACTAGCATTAGGTGTATGCTTCCTGGATTACCACAATGTGTAGAGCAGAGGTCTTAGAATTATCCTATTGATTTATTATTAGGAGCAAGAGGATTAACCATCGAAAGCTCTTGCATCTTGATAACATATCTGGATGTCATGGCCTCTGTATCGATGGTATTCTTGTGTGCCTTTGATCTACACTTATTAGGTTTCAATGGATAGATCTCGGGAAGTGTGATTTCTTGTGCCTCATACAATTGATTAAATATCAATGCTAAGGGATCTAAAAAATGAGTATATTATTGTGGTGGCCAATGTGGTTGGCCTTGTCTTTGGTTTACTTGATTTTTGTTGTTATAGTTTCTAGGTGTGGCTTGATAGTTGGGCTTTTGAGATAGCACAGATTGCGCAGGCCTTGGAATACTAATAACAACTTGATTGATTGATGTCGGCTTTGGTTGTACCAGGTTATTTTTGGTATTATTAGTCCACTTCTTCTTGCATGGCTTCACAATTTCTCCCTCTTGAATTTTAATCTCTTCGATAGTTCTAGCTTGTGCTAGATCATCTTCAAGAGTTGGATATTGTTGGAGTTGCAGCAACAAGGAGATTGGCTTCAGACAAATCTTGGAAAACAAACTAGTCAAATTAGACATGGGAAGTATGTATGGCATCTTAGAAAGAAGCATTCCCCACCTATTGCCATTTTTGAATATTGACTCATCATCATATTGCTTCAACCCCGTGAGGTTAGCCAGTGTCAAATTTTTCTCAGTGTTGAAGGCAAAGCTTTCCAAGAATGCATCTATGAATTGGTCAAGATTGTAGATGCTATGCTTCAGGATTTGGTTGTACTACTCTATGGCTATGTCAAAGAGGGTAGTCAAGAATATCCTCAAGAGTAAATCATCATTATCTTGGATGCCAAAGCATTCGTTAATGAATTTGGTGACATGCTCCTGCGTATCTTCCTCCCCTTTAAAGTTAGCTAGGTGGGGCATTTTGAACTATTCTAGATAGGAAGGGGTAGGTATAGAAGGATGGAGCAGTTGACTCCATAATTGGAACAAAGTGGGCTTCTAAAACCTAGACCCAGAGGTCTTGTTTTCAATTGACTCCATGCATTCTAGCAATGCTTTAAATGCTTTAGAGGATTTGAGCTCCTCATATTTGTTCTGGACCTACAAGGGAGGGCAAGGATACCAAGCCTATTGCATAGTGGTTGAATATCATCCACCATGCCTCTATAAGGTACTTCATGGTATTCTTCTCTAGTTTCAGGCTCATTGTAGGCCCCATAGGGTGTTTCTTGAACTGGCCTACAAGGAGGGGTAAGTGTCTGTGGGAGGCGATCTATGTTAGTCCTAGGAGGTAAGTCTCGATTAGTCCTAGGAGGTCTAGGGTGCGACATTTGATATTGTATTGGATACCTTGCATATAGTTGCATCTTATAGGTGCTAGGTGTAAGCACCACTTCATGTAATGCATATTGCAATTGCTCTTGTTGTATATTTTGTTTTTATTGTATCTTTTGTTGATACAACCTTTGTAGGTGTGCTCATTGTGAGTCTACCCATAGTTGGTTTATTTATTGTTGATCCAACTGGAGTTGATCCGTATGTTGTCTATTAATATTTGGCCTGAGTGTTTGATGAATATGATTTCATTGCTCAATTGTATGGGGTTTGTGTGCCCTTGTATTTGAAACACGAATGGGTTTATTATATATTTCACCCCTAGTAGGATCTATTGCTTATTTTTTACACTCCCTAAATATTGCATTGACCTAAGACTCTAGTTTATAAATCAGATATGTATAGTCTGATGATGTAGAGCCATAATGTGGTTGCACCAAGTACTCTTCACGAGGAGCATGAGGATGACTTGGGTCTTCTTCCTCATCTATGAGGAAAGATTCATATTTATTTTTGTATGTAAGATTTGTATATTCAGGTTGCACAGAAGCATGATGTGTGTACATTGAGTGCTCCTTGTGAGGATTATGGGGGTGACTTGCTTGATTAGATGGGGTGGTTTTCTCATCCAAGCTAGGCCATGGTGTAGTCTCATGGTCATATTTTGATTGATGTATAGAGCAAACTGGTATGTGAATCTATGATATTTACCTACTAGACCCCTCAATGGGTGGATTATTCACTATATAGAATTCTATAAGGGTATTCAAGTTAGGAAGATTTCCTAGAGGACCTATGGGTGCTTCCCTAGTAGGGGTATCTCGAAGGTTTTCCCCCTGGGGGATGGTATTATTGTTATGGTAAAACTTGGGATGTCCTTCAGATATGGGCATGTCCTCTAGACTTATTTGGAGATATTCACTGGTTATGGATCTTGAATCTCTCTATGAATTGGAGGTTTTGTTTTCAACCGCATTTGGACCAAATCCATAAAAGAGGGGTCCATCAGCCATTTTTAGAAAATTTTGATTTTTCAAAAAAAGGTTATAAGTGTTATATATCAAAATGATCAGTGTAATGAGCTTATCATAATGGGCTAGGGCTCCAAAATTAAAATTTTGGATCAAAATTTTGCATTTTTGAAATATTTGGCCCACCGGGGCCCATGTGGAAATGGCCACTTTTAGGAAATTGTGGAAAATTTTGAAGCATGAAGAGTTAGGACTCAAAATATTTATGAGAGGTGCAGAAGGAGCTAACTAAGACAACAAAATAAATTTGGCAATTTTTGGGGTTGTCTAGACCATTCTATGACAATTTTAGTGCAGCTTTTCCCTATTTTTGGCTTCAAAAATAGAGTAATCATAAAACCAAAATAAATTTTTTGGAATAGCTCCGATTTGCATGATTCTCAGTCCATTGGATGCAGAATCAAAATTTATATTTTAAAATTTTATTTTTTAAAGAATTAGGATTTGGTCCCAGATGGTAGGATATTATATTGATTACCCAAACAATAAGAAAAAAGACAAAGTAGACAACATGATTGTCTCTTTTAAGGATTATGTGTATGATTATCTCTTTTAAATATAAGAACACACAATAAAATGATCAAATAAACACAAGAAAACAATGTGGTTATATCCTTTAAGTTCTAGATGTGAATCCCTAAGTTGTTTGGTGTGTTTAGATTTGTTGTTGCTCTTGCTTTCTTGTTCGTGTTTTGGACTTAAAATGAAGGAACTCAACCAAAGTGGTGACTAGGAACACTAGTTCCAAACATGAGGTTCTCAAAAGATTCTATGGTAGACAACTTAAAACCCCCAATGAGTAGAGGGTTCACCTAGCTCTTCCACTTTGAAATGACAAGCATTTCCAATAGTGGGAGGGAGTTTGAACACCAAAGACCTATTCCATATTGAGAGAGTGCCATATTCTATCTAAGGTGTTGAGTGGGCAAGCCAATGGAAGGAGGTGAAATCCAATGTCACCGATCTTAATTGGAGGTTGGTGATGAAACAAAACCTTACCAATTTTATTATGATATGTGCAATTATGTGTGGTTCTTTTTAAGCTTAAATAAAGTAAACAATGAAGCACCCAATGATCTTTCACTAAATGCAAGGAAAGGTACATTTTACTTTTGAAAAAGCTAGATAAAAAGAAACCTACGATATGCAAAACCCTATATGATAACCTACCCATTGGGTAGGCTACAATTAAGCAAACCATAGAAGTGCATTTCTACTTAGTTCTTTTTCAAATTTTCTTCTTATTTTTGTTGTTTTCAATTATATAAAAGCAAAAACCTATCTTCTACTTTTCAAGCAATCAAAAGAGGCAAGAAAAACCAAATTTTAGAAAATTTGAACAGTAGAAATGAAAACTGAGGGTTTGGGCACTTACCTTGATGGCCTATAAGCTTGCTATTTTTAGAATTTGGTGCAAAAAAGCTCCTATTTTGTGATCATACTAGGGTGGGATGATGGCCAGTTTGATGGTTGTCCCAAGGTGGGACGGTTGTGTGGCCATACCAGGGTGGGATGATCGGCAGTCCAGAGGTCGTTTCAGGCTAGAACAGCCAATTCCTACAATAGCATGCAAACAAAAATAGGGTTAAATTTTTAACCAAAACAATAGGGATAGGGTCCCACCATGATCACCACTAAATTAGGAGAAAAATGGTGCACCTAAGAATGCTAAACAATATGCATCTATATCTGGTATGAACCAAGCATTATAAAAGGAAAAATTCAAGCAACCATGCAAGCCAAATAAGTACGAGAAAAGGTGTTTCTCTTTATTCATTTAGTAAACCAGAACAATGGTTACATATATGTCCCCTTGAGGGATCTTATTATGATACATTTTTTTACAAAAATGGGTGCCCAAGGATCAAGTCCTTTCAAACAAGCTCATGTGCACTTCTAATTTTCTTCCTCGCACCCACAATTGAGGTGAGTGAACCTATGATGCCACTACTTTGTTATTAAATTTTCTGATCTTGTATTCCTTCCTAATGCACTTTAAAACCTACACCTGTACACAAGGAAACTAGATTTATCAAATAGCAAGTGCATAGAATGTGAAACATGCAAAATCCATACATACAACTACAAGCTAGAAAGTGTAAATATGCAATGTTCCTAACTAAAACAACTCCAAATGATATGAAATTTAATATATATGTAAAATAGATTATTTTTGGAAGATAAAATTCAAAACATAACATAAATTGCCTCTGAATAGGTGTCGCATTCGCAGTGCGCCTACGAAGCTTGCAAAACCCAAAACAAGCAATATCTAGACCAAACCACCTCAAAATAAAACAAAAATTATAAAATATGCATGAAATAATATTTTAAGAGAACCCATATGGTCAGATTTTCAAAATAAATCACAGTTTCATGTGCATCTTTAGATGCTCCCTAGAAACCTACAAAAACTTAAAAATGTAATATCTCACTCAATATAACTCCAAATTGTATGAAATTTGGACATGAGGTTAATATACTACCCTCAAATATGACTATAAAAAATAGTAAATAAATCATGCACATATATATTACCATACCTTGCAGTGATAGTGGTGACTGTCACATATTGGGGACCATCCTGGGGTGGGATGGCCACCAATTCTGCTCTTATTTTACCACAAATTCCTTTGTGAATTGGTTAGGAACCTTCTAAATAGTTTTTTAATTAAATTTAGTGGTGAAATATACTCATATTATTTGGTTTTGCAAACAAATTGCACCTCATAGATCACTCAAAAACATCCTTCGCTAGGTAGATATTTTGAGGTAAAAAGGCACAAAAGGATGAGGGGAAATATTGGTAGCACTTTGTTGCTATGTATCAAAAATCCTCTCTATATATTGTGTGGAAAATGGATCCACTTTATAGCTAAAGGGCCTTTGGAAAAATGGGCATGCAAGGCCATGCAGGGCAAGAGGTGCCACTTGTCAAAAACTAAGCATGCATTGGAGAGGGAAGATAATATTCTATTTTTACCTCCATTATATAGCATATCATAAGGATTCTACACCCTTAGGTATTTTATGCTCACATAGGTATGATAAATGGTAGTTTATGGGTTCCATTTGTCCAAATTTGACTTTTTGGGAGTCAAACCTTGTTGTCATCCCACCTAAGGATGAACACTTTACCACCATCCCTAGGTGGTATGACCATGAATTGTGATCGTACCAGGGTGGTACAATCATACCTATGTGGCCCAAAACCTCCCAAAAGTGGGGTATAGCCTTCCTAGAGTGTTTAGGACCACTATTAAACCTATGAGGGTTTCCCAAGGAGTCCATATGATGTCAATTAGCCAATCCTTTCGGTCACCTAATCTGATTGACATGATTTTAGTGTCTAGAAGTATCAGGACCAAGGATATCATAAATCACTTTGTGAGGACATGGTTTATGATTATATTCAACCACATGATCCCAATATGAATTTTCTACCAACCCCTCCTTGAGTACCAATGTAGGAAGATGAGATAATATCATATCAAGCTTACAGGGTGCTCACAAAGCACATAAAATCATTAGAGAAGCAAGGAACGAGTTATCAAAATTCCACATTATATCAACTATGTAATAAACCACTCCATCCTTCAATGCCATATACTCCATATCTTGAGTATTTTGAAATGCTGAAATTGGATAAATTTAGAGGAGATGATGATGCATAGGAACACGTAATCAGTTTCATGAACCTCTATTTCCAACTCTAGCATGAAGATGCCTTGTTACTTAGAACTTTCTTGATAATGCTCTCTGGCCCAGCCTTAGAGTGGTATAACCATATACCAAGGCACAACATCTATAGCTTTGAACAACTTGCAAATGTATTCATGGAACGCTTCTCTTTTGACATAAAGAAGAAAGTAAACTTGACTGACTTGTCCAACCTTCGATAATTTGATGAAAAGCCGATCATAGAATATGGAAACATGTGGAGAAATGTTATGTCAAAATTTCCTTTCACCTTACCCATCACAAAACTTACCTGAATGTTCACTAGGAGTTGTTTGAAGTAAATATCACTTTTATTACAACTACAACAATACCCAACATTCAAGGAGGTTTTGGCACAGGCCAAGGTCATCAAGGAAATCAAGGTCTAGGAGGGGGACATCAAAATTCACAAGAATAAATGGAATAATAACCCTAGAGGTAATCATACACAACAAAAACCGCCATCAGTAAATCAAGTTTTCCTAAGTGTTCCAAGGCTTGGGAAACAAACAATACCCCAAAAATCTAACTATCAGGCTTAACCCTCTCCTATGCAATACCACAACCAGCCTCAATAAAATCATATATAGAATCAACTATGATGTCCACCTCGTAACTATATGCCATTACTTGAATCTTTTATGTCACTCTTTAATATATTATGTGTGTTGAAGGCTATCACCTTACTCGATATTCACCCCATGGATCCAAATCGCCCTAAATATAAGAGCTATAGAGAGGACCTGTACTATCTCTATCATCAATAAAATGGTCATGATATCTAGGCATGCTATACATTTAAGGACATAGTATAGTAAATGCTCAAGAGAAATCAACTATAAATTGATAATCCTCTTGCTATCTATAACCAACATATGGTCATATTCAAGGATACCTTACCTATGCATGAGGTTAAGGAATATCAGATAGGATAGGTCAATGAAATCCACAAGCCCCACCAGATCAGGGGTTTTTGGGATGATCATGGTGACAAGGAATAGGCTATATTTTGACCAAGCTAAACCACCTATAAATACAACCAAATTTCCTCCTACGTCACAACCCTTACTACAATCAAATCCTCTCCAAGATCCCCCACCTCCCCTGGTGGTGACAATTATAAGTGGACTTACCCAAAGTCTATGAATAGCATCGGAAAGAATCTCCATTGATGAGATAATACAATAGTTAGCCCCACATAGAGAAACTCTAATTAAGATTCTAAAGTCAATTGAACTATAACCTTGAGACCCCAACTCATTTTCCAATTATGTAAGGCATGTCCAAAACTACAAGGATCCTATAATTACCTTTCATGATCATGAGATCAAGTCAACTTCCACTAATGGACCCAAAAATCCACTACACATCATTGCTAGTGTGAATTGGATTCTATATAAGTGAGTCTTGATTGATACAAATTCCCCTATTAATATCATTACCAAAATTGCACTACAACATCTTAGCCTTCCTTATTTTCACATTGTAGCATCCACATTTACCCTTTGAGCATCCACAATAGTCCTCCCTATCTAGGTTGGGCTAAATACTATACCTACATTATGCCATGTCTTAGAGGGTGCAATGCATTATAATATACCACTTGTAAGACCTTATATGAGATATATGAAGTGCATCCCATACATATTTTATTAGTGCCTCAAGTACATCCATGAAGGTCAGGTCCACGTAGTTCATGCAAATATTCAATCCTTCAAGTATTGCAGTATGATCGATCATTCACAAGAGTCTACCTTGACATCCACTCACCTGGACATCCAACCAAATTATACAATTAAAATTATAGCTCCACCATTACAACCACCTACTAAATTATCACCACCTCTTCCATATCCACCATTGCCTTCATTTTCTTTCAATACCCCTTGTTTATCATCAGACCCTCCGAATGAGAAAGTATCAAATGAACCAAATGAATAAATCCCACAATCTATTTCCACAATTTCTATAGTATAAATTTCAACTCCCATACACAAGGATGAATCATATGTTTCTAAGGATGACCTATTTCATGCCACACCTCCATCAACCTCATCCACCCCACCACAATTTGTGGTTCATCTAGATAAGTCTAGACTCATTAAGTACCTCATGGGCAACATTATGTTCATGTCTATCATTGAGTTAATAAGAGATCTAGGTTTCCCTCCTATCAAGTCACTATCCATTAGTACCGTTCATGATTCATTACCTAAATATGAGGGATGAGTAGAGCACCCTAGGCAGGTTAATGAGGTATACATACCTTGTCCAAATGAGGGGGTTTTTAGAACGATTAGTGTGATCACAAAGGAAAATAATTATAATATTCCATCTAGCATTTCTCCAATGTTACAACCACTTCTTCAACCCCCTCAATCATCGATCGATAGCTACCAGCCACCTCAACCTAGTCTCCAACACATCTTGGCTTGGCTAGCTAACATTGAGCTTCAAATGAGTCATCAACACAATTCTCTACAAAAAATCATGAATCGACATACAAGAATTAAGATACAATTGAGCCATCATCAAACCACTCATATACAACCTCAAAAACCTTCAAATATGCCTCAACATACCATAATTCAAGCCACACCACCTCTTCTATAACCTCAAGATCAGTCACAACTTGATAAATTCAACAAACTACCTCGGTATTATATTTCACTTCTAATTCATTCTTTAGTTGTATTTCAAAGTTTTTATGATGTGCAAGCAATATTATTACCAAAGATAAATCCAATGGAGCCAAATAGACCTAAACCTAGATCTTACAATGAAAAACGCTCATATTTTTACCACAAGTAGAAGGGTTACGATATTTAAACCTGCTACACGTTCAAAAATCTTGTGCAAGACATGATAGAATGAAATGAGCTCCAAATAGACGGTTCACTCATCTCATCTCATCAAGACATCGACATTTCATAGAATTCATTACTACAATGGGAGGGGGTTGACATTCATTACTTCTTCCATTGAGATCAATCACATCACATGAAGCACATTGCATAGTGGGGGTGCTCAAGGTGTCACACCTTCCCCATCAACCAAATCACAACCGGTGAAGTAATTTAAGGATTACGATGGTATTACATCTTCCCCACATTCTCAGATCACCATACAATTTGGGGTGCTTAAGGTATCGTACCTCCCCCCTACAAAAAACAAAAAACAAAACCACAAAAATAATACAAAACATCAAAAATAAAAAAACATTTGCATTATGTCATCATATACTTCACATCATTATAATTATTGATTAGTTGCATTAGGCATCTTCATCCATTGTACTTGAATTAGGACAAGTTGTGTTTGCTTTCTTAAAAATGGTACCATATTTTTATGTCAACCATGAGTCTAGAATCAACCTTACCCATCATTATCATTTGTAGTTTTATTTATGGGTGTTTTCTTATAAAGAGGTCCTTGTAAGATAGGGTAGATATCAGATAAATATTAGCAATGATAATTAGACAACCACTAAATATTTTATGCACACCTTTTAGTTTGCAAAATATCATAGAGAAATCCTTCACATCCCACATACCTCTACCATACACATTCTCCTTTGTGAGTAATTGTATTTTTCAACACAACTAATAAGTTGTTATAGGGTGTTTACTAAGGTTTTTGATCATTCATCCATTCCTAGTTTTCCTTTCACACTTTGTATAAATTTATCTTGGCTTTCAAAAGGTAAGGTATTGCTTTGATAAGTACTTTAGATATATCAAAATATCAAACACAAATTCACACATTCAAAATCTGAGTTTAAACAAGGAAGGATGGTGCTACAATGTAGTCCTTGCCATCTTGAGAAAAAGGTTTTATTTGCTCATCATATTATGTGCATGGTCTAGAATGCTAAAAATTGACACAAGGACAAGCTCCCCCCTACCTAGAGCAATACAATCCCTTACTACACAAACATGAGCAAGTATCCAAAAAAAAGTGGTTTTCACCACTAGGAAAATAAAATCCCTTGCTCCCCTAAAATGAGCAAGTATACCTAAGCAATTAAAACAAAAAAAAAGGATAATGAGTTTGAATCCTTGGAATCCTTAGTTCTTTGAAAACCATGGGACAATATCCATTACAACAATATATTGAATGAAACCCACCTGGTTGTGGATTAATCTAACATGTGGTGATATATCTATTATATTAGCGATCTTCTTTTGTACAGACCTATGTCAGCTTACAGATGAGCTAGCTTTGGTGGCTGGTATTTCCTAGTAGTCTAGTCCAACTACATCCAAAATTAGGATAAAAATGACCATGAGGTGACCCTCATTATAGCAATTGGTTGAATGAAACCTACCTGGAAATGGGGTAGTCTTATGCATCATAATGAACAACACATGCACACATAGGGATATTGAATATCCAGGTCTTCCTAGGAGACTTGTATCTTTCAGAGTCATGTGTAGTTAGTGTACAATTTTTTATTGGTCAACTAGGGTTTTTGAGTTTCATGAAAACCCTTAGCATCTCTCATAGAACCTAATGGTTTCACATCCATCAATTCATCTCACAAATGTATGACTTTTGTGAAAAGGTTAACATTTTGATTAATGACTTTTATGCATTATGTGGTGCTTACATATAGGTTATTAAGCATCTTAGATTCATTCATTATTTTAATATATAAACATAAAAATAAAAATAAAATTATGGGTCCTACAATAGAGTGGGTCCTCAAACCTCACACCAAAAAATATTAGTACAATACATTAATTTGAATCAAGCAGGACCTGCACCCCCATAGTCACCATCACCCTTGACCGCATCTATATGAGCTCATCCTGATCCATTGGTTGTTGAAATATCAAACCTTGATGTTTACCTATGAATCCATAGCCTCATTGAAGGCTACCTCGACTCACTGTGTTGGCTTACATGAGATCCCCCTACTAAAGAGCACTCATGTAGGTGACCACCTAATACTCCTACTTGATCCTCTAGATCTTGGATATAGGATTTGTTAGATCATTTTCAAGCTTGATATTAACTCAGTAGTGTATGTAATTTTATCACCTCAACCTGTAGCCCCACTTCATCCTTGGTAGTTTAGCTACCTATCCCTACCTACCCCTGATCTGGGGTCAAAGCTACCACCTAAATCTGTAGAGCATCTCGCTCTACTATCACCCTATCCACCTCCTCTTGGAAATTCTATAATTATGTAGTTATAATGACCTTATTTTCAGATAATCCCATTCCCCTCTATCTATAATTGGCCAATTGGATCTATAGTACATACAATCATAGTATATTGCTTTTCTAACTGTGCACATAGATACTGCACCTATCCTATAACCTAAGCATCCTCATCTTAGGGATCCTCATCATCCTCATTCTCATCCTATGGCTCGTCCAATCCCTTAATGTCTAGGCCCACTCCTCCTTCATTTTGTGATACACTCATTGCTCAACCTCAGAATCCATAGTGACCTAATATCTTACTACTTTGGCCTATCCACCCATAGGTCCACCACCCTACCATAACTGAGTGATCGACCAAGTATCGTACTCTATAGTCATACTAGGGTCTTCTACATCTAGACCTACCACTAGCATATCTACATCACCTCCCATAGGATCAACTCATGGCCACTCCAGCTAAGTCTTATAACCCCAACACTAGTAAATAATAGGCTCACTAGGTGTGTCATGCTGAACCCTAAAATACCAAAAAACATAAGAGTACTGGAAGTACTCCCACTTTATGCCATGCTACCCAATCACCCATCACCTGCACCTCACATTCCTCAACTGGTCTACTACCTCTATCCATGGTGGGAAATCCCTATAATATTGTCATATTACCTTCCCTACTCTTAGTCCCTCTAAGGACTCCATGTAATAGGTAATCCTACCTAAGTGGGATTAAATCCAACCCACATCTTACTATCGATCCCGCAAAGCTGCATAGCCAATCTCTCGATTTGCTATCTATACCTGCATCACCCAAGGAAACCCACATGGTTTATCTATTAGGAGAAATAAAACTGATGTGATATGTATTGATACAAATGTATTACATATATAGGCATAAGGCATATTTGATAACATGAAAAATGTCAAGTGAAATTTACAAGTGTTAAGGTGAAGGCATAGTGCACTTTAATTCTAACATTCCCCCTTAAAGTGCACTATTCTAACTAAAGAAGAAAAAACAAGTCAACATTAGGTAACATTCCCCCTTAATGTTGACTTCTCTAAAAAAAATCTATCATCCTTCTTTATTGTTGATTTGGTCTAGGCTCGTGCTCTATGTGCTTAAATCATGGTGGAGAATTTTTTATTGGCCGACAAGATGGCCTTATTGGCCCTATTTTTTTTTCACATGAAGAGTGGAAGGCCTAGATGGCCCATGTAATTCCCCTGCAAGGGTAAATTGATAAATTTTTTATTCTTCTAGAGAGCGATGCCGCCACATTGCGAGGGGTATTTGCTGCTTAGTGAGGTTACTATTGTTTTTCTCATGGATGGACTTATTGAGATCCGACTATAGCCATGTTTATAGTCGTTGGAAATATTTTTTCGAGATGGACACATTGGTGGTGTCCATTTGTAATTATGAGGCTATTTCATTTGAGTTTTTAAGCCTCAAAGTTTTCTACCTTGGAGTGCACTCTCGGTTGAACCCGACACTCCCAAGGCACTTGTAAGTGAACCTAGTATCTAGTATTATCCTCTTTCTACTTGGTGGATGCAACAGCTGGTTACCCATGCATTTCGGTAAGATGAGGAGACTACCATAAGGACACTTATTCTAGGGACTACATACAAATACACACTAGACTCTATTCGAGGTTTTTTTTTTGGATCAACTTCTGAAGACTACAGATGAAGACACTTCAGAAGATTCTCTTATTCTCTTCTTTTTCTCCTCCATATTTGGATCTATGGCTCAATTTTATTGTATTTCATGGCTCTTATTTCTTTTGTATTAAGGTGCATTTTTGGCAGAGACCAACACCTTCTAGATTGAGTTCACCATGGGGGAGATTTGATGGTGAATCTAGTCAGTGACCTACGAGAGGAAACATCCTCTGAGGATGACCTACAGAGGCAACAAACCGAGAAGTGGCTGACCCTGAGGCACCCATGATGACCCTGAGGCACTTAGATGGCTGATCCAGTGGCAATAGACCTATGGAAGTGGCTTACCCTGAGGCAACATACCAAGATGTATACACAGTAGATCTAGAATTATTCACAGTTGGAGAGCCAAGCGCAAGGAGCACGAGCCTAGACCAAATCAGCAGTAAAAGAGGATTAGTTTTTTTTTAGAGAAGTCAACATTAAGGGGGAATGTTACCTAATGTTGACTTGTTTTTTTCTTTAGTTAGGATAGTGCACTCTAAGGGTGAATGTTAGAATTAAAGTGCACTATGCCTTCACCTTAACACTTGTCAGTTTCTCTTGACAAGTATCATGCGTTTCATATAGGCTTATGCCTATATATTGTAACCCTTTTTCATTTGTAATATATCTCATTAGTTTTACTCCTAGCACTTTCAAGGCAACATAAAGAAGAAAATTTTAATGAGGTTATTCCTTGCACTTTTGACTCTTTAGGGAAACATAAATCTTTAGAAGATAAGTCTCATTTTGAACAATATGAAAAAATGGAAGAGATTTATGAAGATGAAAGTGTTGGAGGGAATGGACGAAGGAAAGGAAGGTCATCAAAGCAGGAACTAAGAGAAAAATAAACTCAAAAATATATTGATCTGGGAAGCCAAATAAAAATATCACAAGTGTTAACAAGAAGTGGGGCTAAGCCCACTAATAAAAATAAAAAGTGTTGATGATGAAAATGATATCGTGGAATATTAGGGGTATAAATAAAACCCCTAAAAAAATATTTATTAAGTAATTAATATGTTGTTATAGCCTTGAGTTTATTTTAATACAAGAAATAAAACTAAGTTGTAAGGAATGTAAGGATGCTTTTAAGAAGATTTGGAAGACAGGTGATTGTTTAGTAGTTTCTTCTACAGGATCTTAGGTGGTATTGCAATAATATGGGACAAATGCAAATGGGATGGATGAAGTGAAAATAAATTGGGTTGGATTATCTTTTAGAAAAGAGAAAAACATCAAATTTGTGGTTATAAATGTATAATATTTAACTATAATTACTCCTCGTTAAAGATGTTGGAAGGATCGTAGTATATTTTTGTCAAATACAATGATGATTGATTGTTATCAATGGATTCTTGGGGGTGATTTTAATATTGTTATATATCCTTTGGAAAATAAGGGTGGCATTATAGGATGGTCTAAATCAATGCAATTTTTTTCTTCATTTGTAAAATCAAATGATCTTTGGGATGTTAGTCCCTCAAGATTTCAATACACATGGGACAATACATGCATTGGAAAAAATCATATAGCAAAAATACTAGATAGATTCTTGTTATCTAATAAATAGATACAAATAAAGTATACAATCTCTTCAGATATTTTATTGTGAGTAGGATCAAATCACAAACCTATTCTTTTGACTTGTGAGTCACCTAACAATGGTTATCCAAAGCCATTTCACTTCCAGTCTATGTGGCTCCAAGACCCTAATTTTTTCTAAATGGTTATGTTATGGTGGGACGAATAAAAATTTCAAGGATCATGTATGTACAGGTTTGTTCAAAAGTTAAAATATTTAAAGGAGCAAATGAAGATATGGAATATCAAATATTTTGGTAACATTTTTAAAGAAAAAAAAATTAATCCAAGCTCAAAAATTTACAAGATATAGTAGAAATTAATGGAATGGACTAGGATTCTTATGTGAAAGAAAAACAATTAATTTCTAATTATCATAATGCATTGAAAAATGAGTCATATTGGTTCCAAAAATCTAGAGATAAATGGCTCAAGGAAGGAGATAGAAATACAATTTTTTTTCATGTTACAACAAAAACAATTTTTTTGTTTTTCATATCAAAAATATTATAACTCAAAATGGAATAAATATTGAGGATGAAAAAGATATAAGGAAGGAAGCAATAATTTATTTCAAAAATATTTTGTCAGATTCTAGGCAAGATATAGACGCACAAGAAAAACTTCTACAAAATATTTCATCAATTATCACTCAGGGACAAAATGAAAACTTGATGAAGAAGATATATATATAGAGGAGATGCATGAAGATGTTTTCTCTTTCCATCCTAACAAGGCACACGGTCCCAACTGATTTCCTCCAATTTTATTTCAAAAAAATTAGGATTTATTGAAGAGTGATATGTTAAATGCGGTTGAAGAGGCCCAAAAAAGGAAGGCTATTATAAGTGATATCAATGCTACTTTTATTACCTTGGTTCCCAAGAAAGACGACACTGAATATTTTGATAATTTCCATCCAATAAACCTTTGTAATATGATTTGTAAAATTATTTCAAAATTTATGGCAAATAGGTTGAAGGGTATTCTAGGATGTCTTATCTCAAAGGAACAAGATGTCTTTGTTCAAGGTAAATAAATTCTTGATGGTATAATTACTACACAAGAGGCCATACATTCTCTTCATTCCATGAAAAAACTAGGTATGCTTTTGAAATTAGATATGAACAAAGCATATGATAGGGTTTCCTAAAATTTTCTACATGCTATTATTAGAAATATTGGCTTTGATTATATTTGGTGTGAGTAGATTAAATTTTATTATAGCACTACAAAAAAAATTGATCAATGGTTCTCCTGTTGGGTATTTCAAATCATCTTATGGACTTCATCAAGGTGATCCTATTTCTTCTTATCTATTCATTATTCTAGCAGAAGCATTAGGGAGAGCATTTTCAAAGGTAAAAATGAAAGTAAAAATCGAGGGTATTCAAGTTGCAAAAAATGGTCCCTTGGAATCTCATCTCCAATTTGTTGATGATAATTTTCTTTTGGACCATCCCTCAGTTAGTGAGGCCATGGATTTTACAACAATATCATTATGTTATGAGAAGGCTATTAGATAGTTGGTAAATACTTTAAAATTTAGGATTTTTTATTAATACTCCCTATATTTACAATAAATTATTGTGAATATTTTAGGGTTTAAAATTGAAACATTTCCATTAGCCTACTTGGGTATTCCTTTGTCTAATAAAGAAAATAAAAAGGAGCTTTGGATATATTTTTTGGATAGAATGAAAGCTTGTTTGGCAGGTTGGAAAGGTAAGTTCTTAACCATGTTAGGTTTTTACAACTCATAAAGACTACTTTGTAATTCATTCCTATTTATATGATGTCACTTTCAAGACTGCAAACAGGTATTGCATCAAAAATTGATAAAATTCAAATAGAATTTCTATGGAAATGTTGTGAGGAAAGATTTAGGTTTCCTCTTTGTAAGTGGGATATGGTTTGCAAACGAAAGAATATTGGAGGAGTAGGCTTGCAGAATAGGAAACTTATGAATTTGATATTATGAGCAAATCTTGGGTGGAGATTATTCAACAACCAAGGAAAAAATTGGGCAAAAATATTACTTCAAAAATATATAAGTTCTCTTGATGCAATAATTGTTTAGGAAAATAAATTTACCCAAAGGATCATCAACATGGAACTTCATATTAGAGAGTTTGCCATTGATAAATAAATATATTATATAGTCAGTCAAAGAGGGGAGTTATGCAAATTTTTGGTTTGATGCTTGGTTGAAGCTTTATCCTCTTATATTTTACTCAAAATAGAAACCATTGGCTCAAGCATGCCTAGCATGTAAAGGTCAAATATTATATTATTATGAGAAAAATCTCTAGATCATGGATTTATTTTAGTAACCTAATTGAATGAGAGGAACTCAAACAAATTGTAGATGAACTTCAAAAGATGCTTCAAGAGTTTTATTTGCCAATGTTTACACAAAAGGATGAGTTGTTTTGGAATTTATCAAAGGATGGTGCATACTTGGTCCAATTGGAATATGAGGATTTAGAAAAATCAAAATTTTCTTCTCCCAAATATTTTCCTTGGAAGAATGTTTGGTCATTAGAAGCTCTCCCTAAGGCCTCAACATTTCTTTGGTTAATAATTCAAAGTAAGATTCTTATGGGAGAGAGTCTACAAACAAGAAGATATTATGGACCCTTCAAATGTGCCTTGTGTGAGAAATATTTAGAAACTTTAGACCATTTACTTCTTCATTATCTATTTGCTCACACCATTTGGGGTTATTTTTTAAAAAATATGAAATTATATTGGACCATTTACTTCTTCATTGTCTATTTTTTCACACCATTTGGGGTTATTTTTTAATAAATATGAAATTATATTGGGTAGCTCCATCAACACTGAAAGAGTTAATAAAATTTTGGATAAATTATTTCAAATATAAAGCATATGTATTCTTTGGAGGATTGGCCCTGTCATTATTTGTTAGAATTTATGGCTTGAAAGGAATAATAAAATTTTTAAAAATAAATATCAAAATCATGCCCAAGTTTGGAAACTTATTAGTGCCTCTCTTACAAAATGTCTACAAATATGGAAAGTCTCAATTGCAAAAAAAAGAGGTGCTAATAACTTTATTACATGATTTGAACATACATGGAAGAGTCATCTATGACAACGGAATTAAAACAAAGGATCTACTTGAAGAACACAAGCTTATACTAAGAGGGGGGTGAACAATATAAGACCACTTTTTACTTTTCTTTCCCAATAAATATTATGCAATGTATAGATAGAAATATCAACAATAGTAATCAAATCAATGCACAAATCACCACACATAATAGAGACACCAATTTTACATGGTTCACCCAATGTGGGCTACTCCATGGAGAAAATATTTCACTAAAATTTTCTCTATCAATATCTTGGGAATCCTTTCCCTATTACAATGTTTATGGACCTCTATCCAAAGGAGACACCAATCCCCTAATCAAGTTTTTGGATCTCTATCCATAGGAGAACTCCTTTCTCCTTAGCTCTAACTGGTGATCTTCTAGAAGAACGATTTCTCCCACTACTCTGGTTAATGGATCTCTATACACTGAAGAAACTTGTCCTCACTGCCCTGGCTAATGGATCTCTATCCACTGGAGACTCTCATCCTCTATATTTTTTCACCTTCCAAAGCTCTATCTCAAATCTACACTAAACATAGTCCTTTGGTCTAGCACAAATCTGCTCAATCTCTATCTCTTGTTTGGCACAAACCTGTCCTCAAATCTGCACCAAAATCTGTCCTTAAATTTGTACTAAACATAGTCCTTCAATCCTCAATATATGTCCTATTATCTTTACTAAACATAGTCCTTCAGTCTAGCACAAATTTATCCTCAATATCTATCCTCAAGCCTTAACACAAAGTTTGACTCAATCACAAATCAACTCTACTAGATCTTACCCAAACATTAACTCAAGTTTTGAACAAATCAATAAACTTTGCTCACAAGTCTTCTCAAAGACTTATCTCAAAACTACCTTGTAAGCTTGCACAAAATCTCACACTAATCTATCCACAAGTCCTCTCCAGAACTTGTCCAAATATGCCCAATAAGTCCTCACTAGAACTTATCCAAATCTGCTCAATTTTGTTTTCCCAATCTCACACATTTTTCCAAGTCCTCTCTAGAACTTACCTCAAATCTACTCAACAAGTCCTCACTAGAACTTGTCCAAACTCATAGAAACATAAGGATAATTGTTAGAGACTCAATATGTTTCACATTCATCACAATGCTCAATTAATTTCAATCACTCTTTTAGAAACATATAGAGAATTGTTAGAGACTCAATATGCTTCACATTCATCACAATGCTCAATCACTTTCAATCACTCTTTTAGAAACATATAGAGAATTTTTAGAGACTCAATATGCTTCACACTCACAAACTCTCAATCACTTTATCTCTCTTTTTTCATAAAAACATATAGAGAAATAATAGAGACCCCATGTGTTTCCCTCTCATCAACACTCAACCTCTTTCTCAAATAAATTTGGAATATAGAACAATTTATTTCATAGAACTTGAGCTATCTCATCAAAAAATCCACTTGACTAGGCTCAACCAACTCTACTCAAACAATCACTCAATGAAATAATCCTTTCTCAAAAACCCTAGTCCAAGTATATTAACCCTCACTCAAAATATTTCCAATAATGCTTATCAACCAATCTCACATAACAATTATACTTATGATCTTTGCAAACCCTAGTTCAAGTTCTTCACTCAAAAACTCATTTAAAAAAATGCTTATAAAGCAATCTTCACATAACAATGATAGTCATGATCTTTGCAAACCCTAGTTCAATTTCTTCACTCAACTTACTCACTTCAACAACAATGCTTATCAAACAAGGTGCATCAACAATTCTATTCCAAAAACCTTGAAGCATTAATTAAAAACTCACTAAAAAATCTACCAAATCAAGTCCTTTTCACTCCAAATTTGTATTCACAACATTCAATGATCACTCACTCATGGAAGAATGTGCCCATACCTTTTATTTGATGTAGAAGTAGCCCTTTGAAAACCAATCTACAATCACAATTTCACTTATTTCCAAATTTCAATGAGGTTAGATGACAAAATATTACTCCAATACTCTCTCAAAAATATTCCTTAGACACAAAAATAATCAAAGCTCAAATATACCTTATTGCTCCCTTTTGAAATTAACACTCCATCAAATCATACATGAAAAATAATTACTTGGATACACCTTATAAACTCCAACTTAAAATAATATCCAACACCACAAAAACACAACCAATCTTTCTAAAACACCTTTATTTC
The DNA here is from genome assembly GCA_028583015.1 of Wollemia nobilis. Taxonomy (NCBI): domain Eukaryota; kingdom Viridiplantae; phylum Streptophyta; class Pinopsida; order Araucariales; family Araucariaceae; genus Wollemia; species Wollemia nobilis. The sequence continues at coordinate 1,230,247 of JAQPPZ010001148.1, read as the reverse complement.
TTTTTCAAACCCTAAAGTAAATAATATCAAAAATTTATTTTGCATCATCCTTATAACTCCCCTAAAACCTCATATACCACATGAAATATGCAAAAATTAATTTCTTAATACCTCAACAACTTTCTCCGACAAATCCGATGCTCAAACTTTAATGCATACCTTATTATCCCTCAAAAAGGATTTTTGTGTGATTCGATCCACCGTCTCCCCAAGCGTCAAGCACATTAGTGCTTTGGAGCCCACCACATGGGCTAGAGACACCCACGTGAAGGAAGTTAACCTTCCTTCCCTTTCTACCTTATCCATCATGCTTTATAGGAAAACCAAAATGATCCTTTGCGAGGATTCGAACCTGCGCTGCCCTAATGGCTTACCACTATCGCGGTTGCCAATTGTGCTACCAACAGTTGGTGACCAAGGATCCCTCCTTGGTTGATGATGTGTTCGTGCCTTCCCTTAGCACTTTAAAAATTTAAAAAACCTTTACTACACACTCGATTCGCATATAGTTCGCATAGCATGGGATATAATTCAAAAAGCATTGGGAGTTATGGTAAGGTGGGTAATCCCCCTTTTATACACATGATAAATGTTCCTCCTACATCGGTGCTTAGAAATTCAATTTTAAATTTCAAATTAATTTTAATAACCCTCCTTAGAGTTAGTTAAAAATTAATATAAATTTAATCTCATAATTAATATCAAAATTAATTAATAATCAATTTAAATAACTTTAAGTTAAGTAAATAAAATTATAAATTAATTTATAATAAAAATTATATTAATTAATTTATAATTAATTTAAAAATTCACTTTGTAATATTATAAAAAATATTATAATATTTTTCACTTGGGATTTTTGCACTTTAGACCATATCTAACGTCTTGAAATCGGGTCTTGATCAACTAAAACTAGAGAACCTAAAACTGATGTTGCCCACTAAAACTACCACTAATTGGTGTAAAAATATTGACATCAATGACCACTCACTCTTGACATCAATGATAACTTATCCACTCAAAATATCCAACAATCTCCCCCTTTGTCATTGATGGCAACCCAAATTATTTTTACCAAAAACTTGACCTTTTTCTTGTTCTTCTCCCCCTGGGAAATTGCTCCTTCTGACTCAATGCTCTCTTCTTAAACCAAATCTCCCCCCCTTACTGGAATATCTATCTTTGACATCAATGGAAAAGGGTCACCTTTGGGTCTCAAGACTAAGAATTATTCTCTTATCTTAGCCCCTCCCCCACCTCCTCTTGAGGTGGTTAATTTTGGGGTTGGAGTATTTCTACTTCTAGCAAGCACTAGTATTTACCTTTATCCTCTTTCCTTCTCATATAATCCTTCTTATTCCTTTGATTGTTCATGTTCATGTCCATGTTCCTATTCCTATCCATATTCCTATTCCTATTCCTATTCCTATTCTTATCCATGTCCATATTCCTGTTCCTATTCCTATTCTTGTTCATGCTTGATTATGGAATGTTTGATCTACACCATTTTTTCATATGTCCATAATTATTGCACTTATAACACTTAATATTATTATTCCTTGGAGGTACAAATATATTGGAATTTCTATTGGTGAAGTCAGTCTTTTCTATCATGAACCTTGCAATTCATTGCCTTGTGACCAAATTGATTACATGAGTAGCAATAGCCATGGAAAAGTTGTATGTTCCTAAAATTACCCTATTCCTATCTTTCATGTGTCCTGCACTGTGAAGCCATGTGCCCAAATATATAACATGAGAAACATCATCCATTGAAATTTCCTTGTCTTGACCTCATTGGTCTCTTAGTCTCTCTTACCCTATGTTGGTTCATGTTCCATTTGTTTCTTCTTTGTGCATTGTTCCTTTCCTTGTTGAAATTTTTGTTGTCCAACTCATCCTCATAAGTCTCACTTTCTCTTACACTATCTTCTTCTGAAGTTTCTTCTTCTTTAGAACTTGAGGTTGACTCTTCTTCTTATTTCTTTTGAGCTTGTTCAAAACCAAGACCTATTTTTTTTGTTGACCTTCTTTGTACCTTGATCATCTTATCCATAATATTTGAACTCTTTCCAAACTTGTGTAGCTTATCCTTGGATTTTTCTAAATATTCCCTTAGTAGAGCTACTTCTTGTTCTAACCTTTCACATTCTAAGACCTTTGCTTCTAACTTATCCTTGAACTTCTTTGTCTTAGCCATTGACTTGTTTAGATCCTCTATAAGCTTTCCTCTCTCTTCATCACATTCTTGAAACTAAATCTCAAGTTGAGAGTTTTTCTTTCTTACCTTATTTAAAGTGTCAAGAGCATAAATAAGCTCTCCCTCAAGATCAAAACCTCCTTTTTCTTATTCTTCCTCTATTTTTTTGCCTTTGTCAACATCTTCATTTTATTTTGACTTGTCTTCTATAGGATCACCTTCTTCTTCTTCTAGTGCCATTAGAATATTCTCTCCTGGTCCTTCAAGTGCATCCTCATATTCATCATCACTAAAACTAAAACCATTCCTTGTACAACTATCTTCAAGATGTCCAAAATTACCACATCTAAAACACTTGAGAATTATTGGTGACCTTTTCTTGACTTCTTTTTTCTTCAATCATAAATAGGACTTCATATTTATCATTATTTGAAAAACTATTATCACTATCACTTGAGTACTTACTTGCCTTTTCTACATAGTAGCTCCTCTTTTGTCTTTGAAAGAACTTCTTTCCTTGTCTTCTCGATCCATCCTTGCCTCTCTTTTGGTACCTATATCTTTTTGATTCCCTGTTCCTATAATCCTATTTTTCTTCATCATTGTTATTTTTAGCTTCTCGACAATCAGTTGCATAGTGACCATACTTTCCATAATTGAAACATCTAACATATTTTGCATCTTTAAATCTTCTTGAATCCTTATTCCTTCTGCCATAATTAGCTTCTTCATCATTGGATGACTCATTGCTTGATTCTGACTTCTTACCCTTTGTCTTCTTAATTGCTTTAAATGCCACTTCCTTTTGAATATTAGGTTCCTCTTTTGTTCTTAACTCAAAATTTGTAAGAATACCAAGTAACATATCTCTTGTCAAAGAATCACCATCTTTTGATTCTTCTATAGCAGAAATATTTTCACTAAATATCTTTGGAAGAGATCTTAAGATCTTATCACAAATATCAGATTCTTCAGTCTGATGTCCAAGTCCTTCCAAGGCATTAACAACCTCATCCATACAAAGTAGATACGCACTAATTTTTTCCTCATCCTTCATTCTTAACTCTTCAAATTTTCCTTTGAGATTTTGTATATTTGCTTTCTTGACACCTTTATCTCCTTCATATATGCTTTGCAACTTATCCCAAATTCCTTTTGCATCTTTACAATGTATAAATTTTATTGATTCTATTCTATGCAAACCTCTCAAAATTGCATTCATTGCTTTTGAATTGTAATGTTGTAGAATCTTACCTTCCTTATCTGTAGGTGGATCAATTGGTGGTATGTATCCATTTTCAACTGCTTCCCAAATTTCATTGCCAAGTGCCATCAAGTGAATCTTCATTCTCATACTCCAAAATATATAATCACTTCCATCAAATATTGGTGTTGAATTATCTGAGGACACATTCTTAGAATCCATTATGTTCTTGAAATATTTTCCTTCAAGCTATTAAAATCTTTTGAAGGAACCTGCTCTGATACCAATTGAAGAACACAAGCTTATACTAAGAGGGGGTTGAACAGTATAAGACCACTTTTTACTTTTATTTCCCAATCAATATTATGCAATGTATAGATAGCAATATCAACAATAGTAATAAAAGCAATGCACAAATCACCACACACAATAGAGACACCAATTTTACGTGGTTCACCCAATGTGGGCTACTCCATGGAGAAAATATTTCACTAAAATTTTCTCAATCAATCTCTTGGGAATCCTTTCCCTATTACAATGTTTATGGACCTCTTTCCAAAGGAGACACCAATCCCCTAATCAATTTTGTGGATCTCTATCCATAGGAGAACTCCTTTCTCCTTAGCTCTAACTAGTGATCTTCTAGAAGAATTGTTTCCCCCACTACTCTAGCTAATGGATCTCTATCCATTGAAGACACCTGTCCTCACTACCCTGGCTAATGGATCTCTATCCACTAGAGACTATCATCCTCTATACTCTGTCACCTTCCAAAGCTCTATCTCAAATCTATACTAAACATAGTCCTTCGGTCTAGCATAAATCTACTCAATCTCTCTCTCTGGTCTGGCACAAACTTATCCTCAAATCTACACCAAAATCTATCCTCAAATATATACTAAACATAGTCCTTTAGTCTAGCATAAATATATCCTCAATATTTGTCCTATGATCTGTACTAAACATATTCCTTCGGTCTAGCACAAATCTATCCTCAATATATATCCTCAAGCCTTAACACAAAGCTTGACTTAATCTCAAATCAACTCTACTAGATCTACCCCAAACCTTAACTCAAGGTTTGAACAAATCAATCAATCAACTCTGCTCACAAGTCTTCTCAAAGACTTATCTCAAATATACCTTGTAAGCTTCCACAAAATCTCACACTAATCTATCCACAAGTCCTCTCTAGAACTTGTCCAAATCTGCTCAACAAGTCCTCACTAGAACTTATCCAAATCTGCTCAACAAGTCCTCACTAGAACTTATCTCAAATCTACTCAACAAGTCCTCACTAGAACTTGTCCAAACTCATAGAAACATAAAGAGAATTGTTAGAGACTCAATATGCTTCACATTCATCACAATGCTCAATCACTCTCTTAGAAACATATAGAGAATTTTTAGAGACTCAATATGCTTCACATTCATCACAATGCTCAATCACTTTTTTAGAAACATATAGAGAATTTTTAGAGACTCAATATGCTTCACACTCATAAACTCTCAATCATCTTTCTCAAATCAATTTAGAATATAGAACAATTTATTTCATAGAACTTGAACTATCACTTCAACAAATCCACTTGACTAGGCTCAACCAACTCTACTCAACCAATCACTCAATGAAATAATCCTTTCTCACAAACCCTAGTCCAAGCATATGAACACTCACTCAAAATATTTCCAATAATGCTTATCAACCAATCTCACATAACAATGATACTCATGTTCTTTGCAAACCCTAGTTCAAGTTCACTCAACCATTCACTTCAACAACAATGCTTATAAACAATCTTCACATAACAATGATACTCATGATCTTTGCAAACCCTAGTTCAATTTCACTCAACTTACTCACTTCAACAACAATGCTTATAAAACAAGGTTTTATCAACAACTCTTTATTCCAGAAAACCTTGAAGCATTAATTCAAAACACACTCAACAATGCTTACCTAACAATCCTTTTCACTCCAAATTTGCATTCACAACATTCAACAATCACTCACTAGGAAGAATATGCCCATACCTTTTGTTTGATGTAGAAGTGCCCTTTGGAAAACCTGTCTAAATCACAATTTCCTTCTTTCCAATTTCAATGGTTAGATGACAAAATATCACTCTTAACACTTTCTAAAATATTCCTTAGACACAAAAATAATCAAAGCTCAATTATACCTTATTGCTCCCTTTTGAAAATAACATCCATCAAATCATACATAAAAATAATTACTTTGATACACCTTATAAACTCCAACTTAAAATAATATCCAACACCACAAAACCTCAAACAATCTTCCTAAAACACCTTTATTTCCTTTTCAAACACTAAAGCAAATAACATCAAAATTTATTTTGAATCAACCTTATAACTCCCCTAAAACCTTTATATACCAAAAATATACAAAAATTAATTTTTAATACCTCAACTAACTTCTTCAAAAAATTTGACGCTCAAACTTTAATGCATACCTTGTTATCCCCCAAAAAGGATTTTGGTGTGATTCGATCCACCGTCTCCCCAAGCGCCAAGCACCTTAGCGCTTTGGAGCCCACCGCATGGGCTAGAGGTGCCCATGTGAAGGAAGGTGAACTTCCTTCCCTTTCAACCTTATTCGCCATGTTTTTAAGAAAAATAAAATGATCCTTTCGGATTCGAACTTGTTTGCCCTCATGTCTTACTTTCGTGGTTGCCAATTGTGCTACAGGTGGTGACCAAGGATACCTCCTTTGTGGGTTAAATAATCTTGCCTCCTCTAAGCATTTTAGAAATAAAAACTCTTTTTTGCACACCACGATTTGCATACACTCGCATAGCATAGGATTTAATTTGAAATCATTGGGAAGTTTTGGTAAGGTGGGTAATCCCCCTTTTATACACATGGTAAATGCTCTCCCACGTCGGTGCTAGAAATTATGAATTCAAATTATAATAACCCACCTTAGGGTTAGTTAAAAATTAATATAAATTAATCTTATAATTAATATTAAAATTAATTAATAATTAATTTAAATAACTTTAAGTTAAATTAAATTATAAATTAATTTATAATAAAAATTATATTAATTAATTTAAAACTTCCCTTTATAATATTATAAAAAATATTATAATATTATTCACTTGGGATTTTTGCACTTTAGACCACATCTGACTTCTTGGAACCGGGTCTTGATCAACTGAAACTAGAGAACCTAAAACTGATGTTGCCCACTAAAACTGCCACTAACCGATGCTAAAATCTTGACATCAATGACCACTCACTCTTGACATCAATGACAACTTATCTACTCAAAATGTCCAACAATCTCCCCCTTTGTCATTGATGGCAACCCAAATTCTTTTTACCAAAAACTTGACCTTTTTCTTGTTCTCCCCCTGGGAAATTGCTCCCCCTGACTCAATGCTCTCTCCTTAAACCAAATCTCTCCCCCTTACTCAAATATCTCCCCCTTTGACATCAATGGCAAAGGGTCACCTTTGGGGCTCAGGGCTAAGAATGAGTCTCTTAGCTTAGCCCCTCCCCCACCTCCTCTTGAGGTGGTTAATTTTAGGGTGGGAGTATTTCTACTCCCAACAAGCACTAGTATTTACCTTTATCCTCTTTCCTTCTCATATGATCCTTCTGATTCCTTTGACTATTCCTATTCATGTCCATGTTCTTGTTCCTATCCATATTCCTATTCCTATTCATATTCTTTTTCATGTTCCATATTCCATGTCCATATTCCTATTCTTGTTCATGCTTGATTATGGAATGTCTGCTCTACACCACTTTGTTGTATGTCCATAATTATTGCACTTATAACACTTAATGTTATTATTCCTTGGAGGTGCAAATATCTTGGGATTTCTCCTGGTGAAGCCATATCTTTTCTTGTCATGAACCTTGCAATTCATTGCCTTGTGACCAAACTGATTACATGAGTAGCAATACCCATGGAAAAGTTTGCTTCTTCTAAAGTTCCCATATTCCTATCTTTCATGTGTCCTACACTATGAAGCCATGTGCCCAAATCTATGACATGAGAAACATCATCCATTGAAATTTCCTTGCCTTGACCTCATTGGTCTCTTAGTCTCTTTTTCCCTATGTTGGTTCTTGTTCCATCTGTTTCTTCTTTGTGCATTGTTCCTTTCCTTGTTGAAATTTCTATTGTCCAACTCATCCTCATAAGTCTCACTTTCTCTTACACTGTCTTCTTCTAAAGTTTCTTCTTCTTCAGAACTTGAGGTTGACTCTTCTTCTTGTTTCTTTTGAGCTTGTTCAAAACCAAGACCTATTTTTTTTGTTGACCTTCTTTGTACCTTGATCATCTTATCCAAAATATTTGAACTCTTTCCAAACTTGTGTAGCTTATCCTTGGACTTTTCTAAATCTTCCCTTAGTAGAGCTACTTCTTGTTCTAACTTTTCACATTCTAAGACCTTTGCTTCTAACTTATCCTTGAACTTCTTTGTCTTAGCCATTGACTTGTTTAGATCCTCTATAAGCTTTCCTCTCTCTTCATCACATTCTTGAAACTAAATCTCAAGTTGAGAGTTTTGCTTTCTTACCTTCTTTAAAGTTTTAAGAGCATAAATAAGCTCTCCCTCAAGATCAACTCCTTTTTTTTGATTCTTCCTCTATTTGTTTGCCTTTGTCAACATCTTCATTTTCTTTTGACTTGTCTTCTATAGGATCACCTTCTTCTTCTTCTAGTGCCATTAGAATATTCTCTTCTGGTCCTTCAAGTGCATCCTCATATTCATCATCACTGAAACTAAAACCATTCCTTGTACAACTATCTTCAAGATGTCCAAAATTACCACATCTAAAACACTTGAGAATTATTGGTGACCTTTTCTTAACTTATTTTTCTTCAATCATAAATAGGACTTCATATTTATCATTACTTGAAAAACTATTATCACTATCACTTGAGTACTTACTTGCCTTTTCTGCATAGTAGCTCCTCTTTTGTCTTTGAAAGAACTTCTTTCCTTGTCTTCCTTGTCCATCCTTACCTTTCTTTTGGTACCTATATCTTTCTGATTCCTTGTTCCTATGATCCTATTTTTCTTCATCATTGTTATTTTTAGCTTCTTGAAAATCAGTTGCATAGTGACCATACTTTCCATAATTGAAACATCTAACATATTTTGCATCTTTAAATCTTCTTGAATCCTTATTCCTTCTACCATAATTAGCTTCTTCATCATTGGATGACTCATTGCTTGAATCTGACTTCTTACCCTTTGTCTTCTTAGTAGCTTTGAATGTTGCTTCCTTCTGAATATTAGGTTCCTCTTTTGTTCTTAACTCAAAATTTGTAAGAATACCAAGTAACATATCTCTTGTCAAAGAATCACCATCTTTTGATTCTTCTATAGCATAAATATTTTCACTAAATCTTTTTGGAAGAGATCTTAAGACCTTATCACAAACATCTGATTCTTCAACCTTAATTCCAAGTCCTTGCATGGCATTAACAACCTCATCTACCCAAAGTAGATAAGTACTAATGTTTTCCTCATCCTTCATTCTTAACTCTTCAAATTTCCCTTTGAGATTTTGTATCTTTGCCTTTTTGACACTTTTATCTCCTTCATATATGCTTTGCAACTTATCCCAAATTCCTTTTGCATCTTTACAATGCATAAATTTTATTGATTCTGTTCTATGCAAACCTCTCAAAATTGCATTCATTGCTTTTGAATTGTAATGTTGTAGAATCTTACCTTCCTTATCTGTAGGTGGATCAATTGGTGGTATGTATCCATTTTCAACTACTTCCCAAATTTCATTGCCAAGTGCCATCAAGTGAATCTTCATTCTCATACTCCAAAATATATAATCACTTCCATCAAATATTGGTGTTGAATTATCTGAGGACACATTCTTAGAATCCATTATGTTCTTGAAAGCTTTTCCTTCAAGCTGTTAAACTCTTTCGAAGGAACCCGCTCTGATACCAATTGAAGAACACAAGCTTATACTAAGAGGGGGTTGAACAGTATAAGACCACTTTTTACTTTTCTTTCCCAATCAATATTATGCAATGTATAGATAGCAATATCAATAATAGTAATCAAAGCAATGCACAAATCACCACACACAATAGAGACACCAATTTAACGTGGTTCACCCAATGTGGGCTACTCCATGGAGAAAATATTTCACTAAAATTTTCTCAATCAATATCTTGGGAATCCTTTCCCTATTACAATGTTTATGGACCTCTGTCCAAAGGAGACACCAATCCCCTAATCAATTTTGTGGATCTCTATCCATAGGAGAACTCCTTTCTCCTTAGCTTTGACTAGTGATCTTCTAGAAGAACTGTTTCCCCCACTACTCTGGCTAATGGATCTCTATCCACTGAAGACACCTATCCTCACTACCCTAGCTAATGGATCTCTATCCACTGGAGACTATCATCCTCTATACTCTATCACCTTCCAAAGATCTATCTCAAATCTATACTAAACATAGTCCTTCGGTCTAGCATAAATCTACTCAATCTCTATCTCTGGTCTGGCACAAACCTATCCTCAAATCTGCACCAAACTCTATCCTTAAATTTGTACTAAACATAGTCCTTTAGTCTAGCATAAATCTATCCTCAATATCTATCTTCTGATCTACACTAAACATAGTACTTCGGTCTAGCACAAATCTATCCTCAATATCTATCCTCAAGCCTTAACACAAAGCTTGACTTAATCTCAAATCAACTCTACTAGATCTACCCCAAACCTTAACTCAAGGTTTGAACAAATCAATCAATCAAATCTACTCACAAGTCTTCTCAAAGACTTATCTCAAATCTACCTTGTAAGCTTCCACAAAATCTCACACTAATCTATCCACAAGTCCTCTCTAGAACTTGTCCAAATCTACTCAATAAGTCCTCACTAGAACTTATCCAAATCTTCTCAACAAGTCCTCACTAGAACTTATCCAAATCTACTCAACAAGTCCTCACTAGAACTTGTCCAAACTCATAGAAACATAAAGATAATTGTTAGAGACTCAATATGCTTCACATTCATCATAATGCTCAATCACTCTCTTAGAAACATATAGAGAATTGTTAGAGACTCAATATGCTTCACATTCATCACAATGCTCAATCACTTTCAATCTCTCTTTTAGAAACATATAGAGAATTTTTAGAGACTCAATATGCTTCACATTCATTCACAACACTCAATCTCTTTCTCAAATCAATTTAGAATATAGAACAATTTATTTCATAGAACTTGAACTATCACTTCAACACATCCACTTGACTAGGCTCAACCAACTCTACTCAACCAATCACTCAATGAAATAATCCTTTCTCACAAACCCTAGTCCAAGCATATGAACACTCACTCAAAATATTTCCAATAATGCTTATCAATCAATCTCACATAACAATGATACTTATGTTCTTTGCAAACCCTAGTTCAAGTTCTTCACTCAATAATTATAAAAAAATATTTCACATAACAATGATACTCATGATCTTTGCAAACCCTAGTTCAAGTTCACTCAACTTAATCACTTCAACAACAATGCTTATAAAACAAGGTTTTATCAACAACTCTTTATTTTAGAAAACTTTGAAGCATTAATTCAAAACACACTCAACAATGCTTACCAAACAATCCTTTTCACTCCAACTTTGCATTCACAACATTCAACAATCACTCACTAGGAAGAATATGCCCATACCTTTTGTTTGATGTAGAAGTGCCCTTTGGAAAACTTGTCTAAATCACAATTTCCTCCTTTCCAATTTCAATGGTTAGATGACAAAATATCACTCTTAACACTTTCTCAAATATTCCTTAGACACAAAAATAATCAAAGCTCAATTATACCTTATTTCTCCCTTTTGAAATTAACATCCATCAAATCATACATGAAAAATAATTACTTTGATACACCTTATAAACTCCAACTTAAAATAATATCCAACACCACAAAACCTCAAACAATCTTTCTAAAACACCTTTATTTCCTTTTCAAACACTAAAGCAAATAATATCAAAAATTTATTTTGCATCAACCTTATAACTCCCCTAAAACCTTATATACCAAATAAAATATGCAAAAATTAATTTTTAATACCTCAACTAACTTCTTCAAAAATTTTGGTGCTCAAACTTAATGCATACCTTGTTATCCCCCAAAAGGGTTTTGGTGTGATTCGATCCATCGTCTCCCCAAGCGCTAAGCGCCTTAGCACTTTGGAGCCCACCGCATGGGCTAGAGGCACCCACGTGAAGGAAGTTGAACTTCCTTCCTTTTCAACCTTATCCATCATGTTTTTAAAAAAAAAAATGATCTCGTGGATTCAAATACTTTGTGTGCAATGTGTTAGGTGACCAAGGCTCCTCCTTGGTTGGTAATGTTTGCTCTCTAAGCATTTTAAAATTAAAAACTTTTACACTCAGATTCGCATAAATTGCATAGCATAGGATTTAATTCAAAAGCATTGGGAAGTCCCTTTTATACACATGGTAAATGCTTCCTACGTCGGTGCTAGAAATTCGAATTTTAAATTTGAAATTAATTTTAATAACCCTCCTTAGGGTTAGTTAAAAATTAATATAAATTAACTTATAATTAATATTAAAATTAATTAATAATTAATTTAAATAACTTAAGTAAATTAAATTATAAATTAATTTATAATAAAAATTATATTAATTAATTTAAAACTTTCCTTTATAATATTATAAAAAATATTATAATATTATTCACTTGGGATTCTTTTGCACTTTGGACCATATCTGACTTCTTGGAACCGGGTCTTGATCAACTAAAACTAGAGAACCTAAAACTGATGTTGCCCACTAAAACTGCCACTAACTGGTGCTAAAATCTTGACATCAATGACCACTCACTCTTGACATCAATGACAACTTATCTACTCAAAATGTCCAACAATCTCCCCCTTTGTCATTGATGGCAACCCAAATTCTTTTTACCAAAAACTTGACCTTTTTCCTGTTCTTCTCCCTTGGAAATTGCTCCCCCTGACTCAATGCTCTCTCCTTAAACCAAATCTCTCCCCTTACTCAAATATCTCCCCTTTGACATCAATGGCAAAGGGTCACCTTTGGGGCTCAGGGCTAAGAATGAGTCTCTTAGCTTAGCCCCTCCCCCACCTCCTCTTGAGGTGGTTAATTCTAGGGTGGGAGTATTTCTACTCCCAACAAGCACTGGTATTTACCTTTGTCCTCTTTCCTTCTCATCTGATCCTTCTGATTCCTTTGACTATTCCTATTCATGTCCATGTTCCTGTTCCTATCCATATTCCTATTCCTATTCCTATTCATATTCTTTTTTCATTCATGTCCATGTCCATATTCCTATTCCTGTTCCTATTCTTGTTCATGCTTGATTCTGGAATGTCTGCTCTACACCACTTTGTTGTATGTCCATAATTATTGCACTTATAACACTTAATGTTATTATTCCTTGGAGGTGCAAATATCTTGGGATTTCTCCTGGTGAAGCCATATCTTTTCTTGTCATGAACCTTGCAATTCATTGCCTTGTGACCAAATTGATTACATGAGTAGCAATACCCATGGAAAAGTTGCCTATGTTCCTAAAGTTCCCATATTCCTATCTTTCATGTGTCCTACATTGTGAAGCCATGTGCCCAAATATATGACATGAGAAACATCTTCCATTGAAATTTCCTTGTCTTGACCTCATTGGTCTCTTAGTCTCTCTTACTCTATGTTGGTTCCTGTTCCATCTGTTTCTTCTTTGTGCATTGTTCCTTTCCTTGTTGAACTTTCTATTGTCCAACTCATCCTCAGAAGTCTCACTTTCTCTTACACTATCTTCTTCTCAAGTTTCTTCTTCTTCAGAACTTGAGGTTGACTCTTCTTCTTGTTTCTTTTGAGCTTGTTCAAAACCAAGACCTATTTTGTTTGTTGACCTTCTTTGTACCTTGATCATCTTATCCACAATATTTGAACTCTTTCCAAACTTGTGTAGCTTATCCTTGGACTTTTCTAAATCTTCCCTTAGTAGAGCTACTTCTTGTTCTAACTTTTCACATTCTAAGACCTTTGCTTCTAACTTATCCTTGAACTTCTTTGTCTTAGCCATTGACTTGTTTAGATCCTCTATAAGCTTTCCTCTCTTCATCACATTCTTGAAACTGGATCTCAAGTTGAGAGTTTTGCTTTCTTACCTTATTTAAAGTTTTAAGAGCATAAATAAGCTCTCCCTCAAGATCAACTCCTCCTTTTTTTGATTCTTCCTCTATTTGTTTGCCTTTGTCAACATCTTCATTTTCTTTTGACTTGTCTTCTATAGGATCACCTTCTTCTTCTTCTAGTGCCATTAGAATATTCTCTTCTGGTCCTTCAAGTGCATCCTCATATTCATCATCACTGAAACTAAAACCATTCCTTGTACAACTATCTTCAAGATGTCCAAAATTACCACATCTAAAACACTTGAGAATTATTGGTGACCTTTTCTTAACTTCTTCTTTTTCTTCAATCATAAATAGGACTTCATCTTTATCATTATTTGAAAAACTATTATCACTATCACTTGAGTACTTACTTGCCTTGTCTACATAGTAGCTCCTCTTTTGTCTTTGAAAGAACTTCTTTCCTTGTCTACCTTGTCCATCCTTGCCTTTCTTTTGGTACCTATATCTTTTTGATTCCCTGTTCCTGTGATCCTATTTTTCTTCATCATTGTTATTTTTAGCTTCTTGAAAATCAGTTGCATAGTGACCATACTTTCCATAATTGAAACATCTAATAGATTTTGCATCTTTAAATCTTCTTGAATCCTTATTCCTTCTACCATAATTAGCTTCTTCATCACTGGATGACTCATTGCTTGAATCTGACTTCTTACCCTTTGTCTTCTTAGTAGCTTTGAATGTTGCTTCCTTCTGAGAATTAGGTTCCTCTTTTGTTCTTAACTCAAAAGTTGTAAGAATACCAAGTAACATATCTCTTGTCAAAGAATCACCATCTTTTGATTCTTCTATAGCATAAATATTTTCACTAAATATTTTTGGAAGAGATCTTAAGACCTTATCACAAATATCAGATTCTTCAACATTAATTCCAAGTCCTTGCATGGCATTAACAACCTCATCTATCCAAAGTAGATAAGTACTAATGTTTTCCTCATCCTTCATTCTTAATTCTTCAAATTGTCCTTTGAGATTTTGTATCTTTGCCTTTTTGACACTTTTATCTCCTTCATATATGCTTTGCAACTTATCCCAAATTCCTTTTGCATCTTTACAATGCATAACTTTTATTGATTCTATTCTATGCAAACCTCTCAAAATTGCATTCATTGCTTTTGAATTGTAATGTTGTAGAAGCTTACCTTCCTTATCTGTAGGTGGATCAATTGGTGGTATGTATCCATTTTCAATTGCTTCCCAAATTTCATTGCCAAGTGCCATCAGGTGAATCTTCATTCTCATACTCCAAAATATATAATCACTTCCATAAAATATTGGTGTTGAATTATCTGAGGACACATTCTTAGAATCCATTATGTTCTTGAAAGCTTTTCCTTCAAGCTGTTAAACTCTTTCGAAGGAACCCGCTCTGATACCAATTGAAGAACACAAGCTTATACTAAGAGGGGGGTGAATAGTATAAGACCACTTTTACTTTTCTTTCCCAATCAATATTATGCAATGTATAGATAGCAATATCAATAGCAGTAATCAAAGCAATGCACAAATCACCACACACAATAGAGACACCAATTTTATGTGGTTCACCCAATGTGGGCTACTCCATGGAGAAAATATTTCACTAAAATTTTCTCAATCAATATCTTGGGAATCCTTTCCCTATTACAATGTTTATGGACCTCTGTCCAAAGGAGACACCAATCCCCTAATCAATTTTGTGGATCTCTATCCATAGGAGAACTCCTTTCTCCTTAGCTTTAATTAGTGATCTTCTAGAAGAACTATTGCCCCCACTACTCTGGCTAATGGATCTCTATCCACTGAAGACACCTATCCTCACTACCCTGGCTAATGGATCTCTATCCACTGGAGACTCTCATCCTCTATACTCTATCACCTTCAAAGCTCTATCTCAAATCTATACTAAACATAGTCCTTCGATCTAGCACAAATCTTCTCAATATTTATCTCTGGTCTGGCACAAACCTATCCTCAAATCTGCACCAAAATCTATCCTCAAATATGTACTAAACATAGTCCTTCAGTCTAGCATAAATATATCCTCAATATCTTTCCTACTTATTACACTAACTGTCTAGCACAAATCTATCCTCAATATCTATCCTCAAGCCTTAACACAAAGCTTGACTTAATCTCAAATCAACTCTACTAGATCTGCCCCAAACCTTAACTCAAGGTTTGAACAAATCAATCAATCAACTCTACTCACAAGTCTTCTCAAAGACTTATCTCAAATCTTCCTTGTAAGCTTCCACAAAATCTCACACTAATCTATCCACAAGTCCTCTCTAGAACTTGTCCAAATATGCTCAACAAGTCCTCACTAGAACTTATCCAAATCTGCTCAACAAGTCCTCACTAGAACTTATCCAAATTTTCTCAATAAGTCCTCACTAGAACTTGTCCAATCTCATAGAAACATAAAGAGAATTGTTAGAGACTCAATATGCTTCACATTCATCACAATGCTCAATCACTCTCTTAGAAACATATAGAGAATTGTTAGAGACTCAATATGCTTCACATTCATCACAATGCTCAATCACTCTTTTAGAAACATATAGATAATTTTTAGAGACTCAATATGCTTCACATTCATCACAAACTCTCAATCTCTTTCTCAAATCAATTTAGAATATAGAACAATTTGTTTCATAGAACTTGAACTATCACTTCAACACATCCACTTGACTAGGCTCAACCAACTCTACTCAACCAATCACTCAATGAAATAATCCTTGCTCACAAACCCTAGTCCAAGCATATGAACACTCACTCAAATATTTCCAATAATGCTTATCAATCAATCTCACATAACAATGATACTTATGTTCTTTTCAAACCCTAGTTCAAGTTCCATCAAATCATTAAAAAAATGCTTATAAACAATCTTCACATAACAATGATACTCATGATCTTTGCAAACCCTAGTTCAAGTTCACTCAACTTAATCACTTCAACAACAATGCTTATAAAACAAGGTTTTATCAACAACTCTTTATTCTAGAAAACCTTGAAGCATTAATTCAAAATACACTCAACAATGTTTACCAAACAATCCTTTTCACTCCAACTTTGCATTCACAACATTCAACAATCACTCACTAGGAAGAATGTGCCCATACCTTTTTTTGATGTAGAAGTGCCCTTGGAAAACTTGTCTAAATCATAATTTCCTTCTTTCCAATTTCAATGGTTAGATGACAAAATATCACTCTAACACTTTCTCAAAATATTCCTTAGACACAAAAATAATCAAAGCTCAAATATACCTTATTGCTCCTTTTTGAAATTAACATCCATCAAATCATACATGAAAAATAATTACTTGGATACACCTTATAAACTCCAACTTAAAATAATATCCAACACCACAAAACCTCAAACAATCTTCCTAAAACACCTTTATTTCCTTTTCAAACACTAAAGCAAATAACATTAAAATTTATTTTGCATCAACCTTATAACTCCCCTAAAACCTTATATACCAAATAATATGCAAAAATTAATTTTTAATACCTCAACTAACTTTCTCAAAAATTTCGATGCTCAAACTTTAATGCATACCTTTGTTATCCCCCAAAAAGGATTTTGGCGTGATTCGAACCGCCGTCTCCCCAAGCGCCAAGCACCTTAGCACTTTGGAGCCCACCACATGGGCTAGAGGCACCCACGTGAAGGAAGGTGAACTTCCTTCCCTTTCAACCTTATCCGTCATGCTTTTAAGAAAAACAAAATGATCCTCCCAGATTCGAAGCCTCATGCTTGCATGCAATGTGCTACAGGGTGACCAAGGCTTCCTCCTTGGTTGATGAAATGTTTGCCTTCTCTAAGCATTTTAAAAATAAAAACTCTTTGTTGCACACATCGATTCGCATGATCTCGCATAGCATAGGATTTAATTCGAAAGCATTGGGAATTTTTGGTAAGGTGGGTAATCCCCCTTTTATACACACATGATAAATGTTCTTCCCACGTCGGTGCTAGAAATTCAAATTAAATTTAATAACCCTCCTTAGGGTTAGTTAAAAATTAATATAAATTAATCTTTATAATTAATATTAAAATTAATTAATAATTAATTTAAATAACTTAAGTAAATTAAATTATAAATTAATTTATAATAAAAATTATATTAATTAATTTATAATTAATTTAAAACTTCACTTTATAATATTATAAAAAATATTATAATATTATTCACTTGGGATTCTTTTGCACTTTGGACCACATCTGACTTCTTGAAATCGGGTCTTGATCAACTAAAACTAGAGAACCTGAAACTGATGTTGCCCACTAAAACTGCCACTAATTGGTGCTAAAATCTTGACATCAATGACCACTCACTCTTGACATCAATGACAACTTATCTACTCAAAATGTCCAACAATCTCCCCCTTTGTCATTGATGGCAACCCAAATTCTTTTTACCAAAAACTTGACCTTTTTCTTGTTCTCTCCCCCTGGGAAATTGCTCCCCCGACTCAATGCTCTCTCCTTAAACCAAATCTCTCCCCCTTACTCAAATATCTCCCCTTTGACATCAATGGAAAAGGGTCACCTTTGGGGCTCAGGACTAAGAATGAGTCTCTTAGCTTAGCCCCTCCCCCACCTCCTCTTGAGGTGGTTAATTTTAGGGTTGGAGTATTTCTACTCCCAACAAGCACTGTTCTTTACCTTTATCCTCTTTCCTTCTCATATGATCCTTCTGATTCCTTTGACTATTCCTATTCATGTCCATGTTCCTGTTCCTATCCATATTCCTATTCCTATTCCTATTCCTATTCCTATTCATATTCTTTTTCTAGTTCATGTCCATGTCCATATTCTTGTTCCTGTTCATGCTTGATTATGGAATGTCTGCTCTACACCACTTTGTTGTATGTCCATAATTATTGCACTTATAACACTTAATGTTATTATTCCTTGGAGGTGCAAATATCTTGGGATTTCTCCTGGTGAAGCCATATCTGTTCTTGTCATGAACCTTGCAATTCATTGCCTTGTGACCAAATTGATTACATGAGTAGCAATACCCATGGAAAAGTTGTTTGCTTCTTAAAGTTCCCATATTCCTATCTTTCATGTGTCCTACACTGTGAAGCCATGTGCCCAAATATATGACATGAGAAACATCTTCCATTGAAATTTCCTTGTCTTGACCTCATTGGTCTCTTAGTCTCTCTTACCCTATGTTGATTCTTGTTCCATATGTTTCTTCTTTGTGCATTGTTCCTTTCCTTGTTGAACTTTCTATTGTCCAACTCATCCTCAGAAGTCTCACTTTCTCTTACACTATCTTCTTCTGAAGTTTCTTCTTCTTCAGAACTTGAGGTTGACTCTTCTTCTTGTTTCTTTTGAGCTTGTTCAAAACCAAGACCTATTTTTTTTGTTGACCTTATTTGTACCTTGATCATCTTATCCATAATATTTGAACTCTTTCCAAACTTGTGTAGCTTATCCTTGGACTTTTCTAAATATTCCCTTAGTAGAGCTACTTCTTGTTCTAACTTTTCACATTCTAAGACCTTTGCTTCTAACTTATCCTTGAACTTCTTTGTCTTAGCCATTGACTTGTTTAGATCCTCTATAAGCTTTCCTCTCTCTTCATCACATTCTTGAAACCGAATCTCAAGTTGGGAGTTTTGCTTTCTTACCTTATTTAAAGTTTCAAGAGCATAAATAAGCTCTCCCTCAAGATCAACTCCTCCTTTTTCTGATTCTTCCTCTATTTGTTTGCCTTTGTCAACATCTTCATTTTCTTTTGACTTGTCTTCTATAGGATCACCTTCTTCTTCTTCTAGTGCCATTAGAATATTCTCTTCTGGTCCTTCAAGTGCATCCTCATATTCATCATCATTGAAACTAAAACCATTCCTTGTACAACTATCTTCAAGATGTCCAAAATTACCACATCTAAAACACTTGAGAATTATTGGTGACCTTTTCTTGACTTCTTTTTCTTCAATCATAAATAGGACTTCATCTTTATCATTATCTGAAAAACTATTATCACTATCACTTGAGTACTTACTTGCCTTGTCTACATAGTAGCTCCTCTTTTGTCTTTGAAAGAACTTCTTTCCTTGTCTACCTTATCCATCCTTACCTTTCTTTTGGTACCTATATCTTTCTTATTCCCTGTTCCTATGATCCTATTTTTCTTCATCATTGTTATTTTTAGCTTCTTGACAATCAGTTGCATAGTGACCATACTTTCCATAATTGAAACATCTAACATATTTTGCATCTTTAAATCTTCTTGAATCCTTATTCCTTCTACCATAATTAGCTTCTTCATCATTGGATGACTCATTGCTTGATTCTGACTTCTTACCCTTTGTCTTCTTAGTAGCTTTGAATGTTGCTTCCTTTTGAATATTAGGTTCCTCTTTTGTTCTTAACTCAAAATTTGTAAGAATACCAAGTAACATATCTCTTGTCAAAGAATCACCATCTTTTGATTCTTCTATAGCAGAAATATTTTCACTAAATCTTCTTTGGAAGAGATCTTAAGATCTTATCACAAACATCCGATTCTTCAACCTTAATTCCAAGTCCTTGCATGGCATTAACAACCTCATCTACCCAAAGTAGATAAGTACTAATGTTTTCCTCATCCTTCATTCTTAACTCTTCAAATTGTCCTTTGAGATTTTGTATCTTTGCCTTTTTGACACTTTTATCTCCTTCATATATGCTTTGCAACTTATCCCAAATTCCTTTTGCATATTTACAATGCATAAATTTTATTGATTCTTTTCTATGCAAACCTCTCAAAATTGCATTCATTACTTTTGAATTGTAATGTTGTAGAATCTTACCTTCCTTATCTGTAGGTGGATCAATTGGTGGTATGTATCCATTTTCAACTACTTCCCAAATTTCATTGCCAAGTGCCATCAGGTGAATCTTCATTCTCATACTCCAAAATATATAATCACTTCCATCAAATATTGGTGTTGAATTATCTGAGGACACATTCTTAGAATCCATTATGTTCTTGAAAGCTTTTCCTTCAAGCTGTTAAAATCTTTCGAAGGAACCCACTCTGATACCAATTGAAGAACACAAGCTTATACTAAGAGGGGGTTGAACAGTATAAGACCACTTTTTACTTTTCTTTCCCAATAAATATTATGCAATGTATAGATAGCAATATCAATAATAGTAATCAAAGCAATGCATAAATCACCACACATAATAGAGACACCAATTTAATATGGTTCACCCAATGTGGGCTACTCCATGGAGAAAATATTTCACTAAAATTTTCTCAATCAATATCTTGGGAATCCTTTCCCTATTACAATGTTTATGGACCTCTGTACAAAGGAGACACCAATCCCCTAATCAATTTTGTGGATCTCTATCCATAGGAGAACTCCTTTCTCCTTAGCTTTGACTGGTGATCTTCTAGAAGAACTATTTCCCCCACTACTCTGGCTAATGGATCTCTATCCATTGAAGACACCTGTCCTCACTACCCTAGCTAATGGATCTCTATCCACTGGAGACTATCATCCTCTATACTCTATCACCTTCAAATATCTATCTCAAATCTATACTAAACATAGTCCTTCGGTCTAGCATAAATCTACTCAATCTCTGTCTCTGGTCTGGCACAAACCTATCCTCAAATCTACACCAAAATCTATCCTCAAATATATACTAAACATAGTCCTTTAGTCTAGCATAAATATATCCTCAATATCTGTCCTCTTATCTTTACTAAACATAGTACTTCGGTCTAGCACAAATCTATCCTCAATATATATCCTCAAGCCTTAACACAAAGCTTGACTTAATCTCAAATCAACTCTACTAGATTTACCCCAAACCTTAACTCAAGGTTTGAACAAATCAATCAATCAACTCTGCTCACAAGTCTTCTCAAAGACTTATCTCAAATCTACCTTGTAAGCTTCCACAAAATCTCACACTAATCTGTCCACAAGTCCTCTCTAGAACTTGTCCAAATCTGCTCTACAAGTCCTCACTAGAACTTGTCCAAATCTGCTCAATATATTGTAATTTCACAAAACACAAAAATATTTCACAAGTCCTCTCTAGAACTTACCTCAAATCTACTCAACAAGTCCTCACTAGAACTTGTCCAATCTCATAGAAACATAAAGATAATTGTTAGAGACTCAATATGCTTCACATTCATCACAATGCTCAATTACTTCAATCACTCTTTTAGAAACATATAGAGAATTGTTAGAGACTCAATATGCTTCACATTCATCACAATGCTCAATCACTTTCAATCACTCTTTTAGAAACATATAGAGAATTGTTAGAGACTCAATATGCTTCACATTCACTCACAAACTCTCAATCTTATTTTTAAAAATTAACTTTTACAAATCTTTCTCAAATCAATTTAGAATATAGAACAATTTATTTCATAGAACTTGAACTATCACTTCAACACATCCACTTGACTAGGCTCAACCAACTCTACTCAACCAATCACTCAATGAAATAATCCTTTCTCACAAACCCTAGTCCAAGTATATGAACACTCACTCAAAATATTTCCAATAATGCTTATCAATCAATCTCACATAACAATGATACTCATGTTCTTTGCAAACCCTAGTTCAAGTTCTTCACTCAAAATCCTTTAAAAAATGCTTATAAACAATCTTCACATAACAATGATAGTCATGATCTTTGCAAACCCTAGTTCAATTTCTTACTCAACTTAATCACTTCAACAACAATGCTTATAAAACAAGGTTTTATCAACAACTCTTTATTCCAAAAATCTTGAAGCATTAATTCAAAACACACTCAACAATGCTTACCAAACAATCCTTTTCACTCCAACTTTGCATTCACAACATTCAACCAATCACTCACTAGGAAGAATATGCCCATACATTTTGTTTGATGTAGAAGTGCCCTCAGAAAACCTGCCTCAATCACAATTTCCTTCTTTCCAATTTCAATGGGTTAGATGACAAAATATCACTCCTAACACTTTCTCAAAAATATTCCTTAGACACAAAAATAATCAAAGCTCAATTATACCTTATTGCTCCCTTTTGAAAATAACATCCATCAAATCATACATGAAAAATAATCACTTTGATACACCTTATAAACTCCAACTTAAAATAATATCCAACACCACAAGACCTCAACCAATCTTCCTAAAACACCTTTATTTCCTTTTCAAACACTAAATCAAATAACACCTAAAATTTATTTTTCATCAACCTTATAACTCCCCTAAAACCTCACATACCAAATAAAATATGCAAAAATTAATTTTTAATACCTCAACTAACTTCTCCAAAAATTTCGGTGCTCAAACTTTAATGCATACCTTTGTTATCCCCCAAAAAGGGTTTTGGCATGATTCGAACCACTGTCTCCCCAAGCGCCAAGCGCCTTAGCGCTTTGGAGCCCACCACATGGGCTAGAGGCACCCACGTGAAGGAAGGTAACCTTCCTTCCCTTTCAACCTTACTCCACCATGTTTTTAACACAAAACAAAATGATCCTCCATAGGGATTCGAACCTGCGCCTATCGCTGCCCTCACGTCTTGCCACTACCGCGGTTGCCAATTGTGCTACCAACAGTTGGTGACCAAGGCTCCCTCCTTGGTGGATGAAATGCTTTCGCCTCCTCTAAGCACTTTAAAAATTAAAAAACTTTTTATTGCACACCATCGATTCGCATATACTTCGCATAGCATAGGATTTCAATTCGAAAGCATTGGGAGTTTTGGTAAGGTGGGTAATCCCCCTTTTATACACACATGATAAATTTTCCTCCCACATCGGTGTTAGAAATTCAAATTCAAAATTCAAATTAAATTTAATAACCCTCCTTAGGGTTAGTTAAAAATTAATATAAATTTAATCTCATAATTAATATCAAAATTAATTAATAATTAATTTAAATAACTTGTAGTTAAGTAAATAAAATTATAAATTAATTATATAATAAAAAATAATTTATAATTAATTTAAAACTTCCCTTTATAATATTATAAAAAATATTATAATATTATTCACTTGGGCTTCTTCTTTTGCACTTTGGACCACATCTAACTTCTTGGAACCGGGTCTTGATCAACTAAAACTGGAGAACCTAAAACTGATGTTGCCCACTAAAACTACCACTAATTGGTGGAAGCCTATTGACATCAATGACCACTCACTCTTGACATCAATGACAACTTATCTACTCAAAATGTCCAACACTACTTCGATCTATGGTAAAATGGAAATGTAAATTGGGTTTATCAAAATTAATTTTGATGGTTTTTCTAAAGGAAATCCAATAAAAGCTTGTGGAGGTGGTGTTTTTAGAAATAGTGAAGCAAAATTCTCCCCAATTATTCATTATCATATGGAACTTCAACTAACAACTATGTAGAGGCTAGGGCACTTCTTATAGGGATTAAAATTGCAACAAAAAAAATATGGAAATATATTTCAATTGAGGGGGACTCACAAATTATCATCAATGCTATTAACAAAAATGGATGTGGAGACTAGATAAAAAATAATATTATTGTTGATTTTCACCATCTATTATTAGATGTAATCTAGTGTGAGCATATTTATAAAGAAGGAAATCGAGTAGCAGATAAATTAGAGAATTATGGTGTTGATCTTTGTCTTGATGAAATTCAAATTTAAGAGAAAAAAGAAATGAAAAAACCATGATAAAAATGTATGCTATAGCAAATGCAATATTTTGGTATTTTGATGGGAGTGGCCCCCCATAGAAGCCACATATAACTTATTAAAAAAATGATTAATAATTCCACATATTAAGGCATAGGTTTTAAAGGTGGGAGTTCTATGTGCGCAAGTGGAGAAGGCAAACATGGTCCCGTTCAATGAGAGGGAATGAGAGGTCCACGGTTCAAACCTCTATGATGCGAAAGGGGACACAGAAAAAACTCTTGTGGCTTCTCTCTAGATAGTGGTATACCTAGATGGGATAGCATTGTTGGCCACCTAAGAGCGGCTCTCGAGGTTTCTTTATAACTTAAAAGTTTTTTTAGGGCGAAGGTAGTAGATCGATTGGTTTTACCTAAGTGTTTGCCAACTTGATATCAGAGGTTCCTTGACCAAATCAAAAGAAAAAAAATGTGGAAGTTCCATTAAAATTTTGAAAAAATAAAAAATAAATATAATTTTTTATGATTTTTATTATTATACAAAGGAATGGATAACTCGTTACAATTTTCTACACCTCTACTTGTTACAAGTTTCTACACCTCTTTGCGGTCTAATACAAGGTCTTGAGGGATTGGAATCATGGTCCCCCCACTTTGACCACTCGACCAGGCGTTTAGATCCAAAAATATATAATTATTAGTATAATAATTTTAATTTGTTCAGGAAAAAATATGATTTAAATATTTTAATAATTTTCATATTTATCATAATTACAATTTCAATAGCAATCATTTAAAAGAATTTTTTGTTGTAATAATCTAGAATTTTTTTTTTTTTTAATTAATACAAAATATAATTATTAGTATAATAATTTTAATTTGTTTAGTAAAAAATATAATTTTTTTATTAGTAGAAAGGATTTTGAAAAGACCCTAAACCTTTTACAAAAAGAAGAAAGGAGAAAGCCCACTGAACTCAAAGTCAAAACAGACCAGAAAAGAGGAGCACAACAACTCAAACAAACAAAGGCAGCCTAGGCAGAACAAACCCATACAAACAAAAACCAAAACAGACGAAAAAAACAGTGAAAGAAAACTACTCCCTCATTTTCATCACACTGTCACTTTCAGGATTGGTTTGGAAAGCCTTTGAAGATTCACTCTTGATAGTAC
Organism: Wollemia nobilis; assembly: GCA_028583015.1. NCBI lineage: Eukaryota > Viridiplantae > Streptophyta > Pinopsida > Araucariales > Araucariaceae > Wollemia > Wollemia nobilis. The sequence continues at coordinate 1,204,819 of JAQPPZ010001148.1, read as the reverse complement.
TGATAGCTTTGGCCACACGGATCCCATGTTGAAGAGCCATGCTAGTCTTGCAGTTGGACAAATAAACATTTTCAAAAAAATGCATCTTAGATAGAATGATTGAAGGAACATTAGCTCATCATCCTTCAGATTCTGAACAGTATCATCCTTTGTGGAATCAGTCATGGTAGCCTGAACTCTGGGAGACCAACATCAGTTGACATAACTGCGATTTACCACCACCTTACTAGCTGGCGTATTTTCCACGTCTTTTTCCTCATCCTCGATGTCGAAAAAGAATTTTGATAATTTTTTTATTATTATAATTAAAATTTAAAAGTAAACATTTTAAAAATATATATATAATATTATATTTTAAAATTGAATGTAAAATATAATAGATGGCCACATTTTTCCAGGGCACAGAGCCTAAAGTCCAAAAATATACCGGTTAAGTGTCGAAGTACGAAAACTGAATATCAATATTATCACCCAATCTGAATGTTTATTTTAACACCAGGTTTGAAATTTGTCTAATTTCCGAAGTCCACCCAAGGCTTGCGTTTCGTTAATGGGCAGGACTTTCTCAACATTTAATGTAATCGTATTAAGTGCACTTTAATATCAATATTAAATTAAATAATAGACTTTAAAACGCTTCCAGCATTCATGGTTGAGTTATTCACTAGTTTTTAATTATTTTTATTTAATTTTAATTTTATAAGTTATTAAGGGGCAGGAATGGTTTGATTGCATTATGCTCACTTTAACATCAATATTAAATAATAGGCTTTAGGACGGATCCAGCAGTTATGGTTGAGTCATTTAGAGTTTTTTTTGTTAATTAGTATTTAATTTTAATTTTAAAAATTTATTTAAAGTTTTTTAATTAGTATTTAATTTATAAATTTATAATTTAAATTTTTATTTATTATTGAGGTTTTTATTTTTATTTTTTTCGATGCGTTTAGATTTTTATTTTTATTAAAAATGGATAATTTTTAAATTTTTAATATAAAAGAAAATTTCGAAATTAGTTTATATCATAAGAATTTTTATTTTGATATTTTTTGTATTTTACTTCATAAGACAAATTACTAATAAAAAATAATTATAAAAATAATATTACAAACATAATTTATAATATATAATTAATAAATTTATAATTTTAAGTATTAAACAAAATTTAATTTATTTTAATTATTTTCTATTTTCATAAATTTGTATTTATATTCATATATATAAGTTATGTGTGACTTCTATGGGTCATTTTTAGCAAAAATGAAAATATTATATTTATTGTGAGGTCAATTAAACCATATTCAACTTACCTTTTTATCAAAGATATTATGCATTTTTCTTTCTATCATATATATATATATTCTTCATCTTCCTTAGACTACTATGTTTCCATAGACAATTCTTTGACAACATTTTCATTAAAAGATAAAGTCACATTTGACACTTCTCAAATTTAAATTTTGTCTCAAATTTAAATTGTCACAAAGATCAACATTGTGACTGGTTAAATTATCTACTACAAAATTTTCTTTTTTATAAATATGCACTCATTTCCACAACTTTCTCCAACAATAGTTGATGATGCAAGTCTAGTGGCATATTCCATGATTAGAATTTTTTCCACTTTAATACCTATCTATCTAACTAACATCAACAATAATATTGCTTTTTATTCAATCACGAAATCCATTTTTGTTGAGAGCATTAATAATAGTATGTGAATCCTCCCTAATTAAAATATATTTCCATCCTTTTCCAATTGCACTTTTGATCCTTGAGTACCCTAGCCTCTGCATAGTTTTTAGTTCAAGTTCCATATGATTTTGAGAGAGGCAAATTGTGTCTTCATTATTTAAAAAAAAAACTAGCTTTTCCTAATCTTCCTTTGAAAAATTTAATTTTGATCAATTCAATTTTTGGACATTTCTATTTTACCATATATTGAAGCAAATCTTGTGTATTAACTCCATTGTCATAGTTTGACCCTTTTATATATATTCAAATATTATAACCAAGAGACTAGCACCTCTTTTTTGTGCTTGAGACTTCTAATGATGAGCACCATCTCTATAATCATTATACAAGAGAGAATTTAATATGGTTCTAAACATGAGCATGATTTGTAGATTTATTTTTTAAAAGATATTACTACTTTCGAGCCACAAATTGTAACAAATAATTCTAGGACCAATGCTCAACAAAATGCATAATGTTTTAGCTTTCAAATAATAAAATCAACTTTTTATCAACTCTTTCAATGTTGATGGACCTACCGAATATATTCTCATATTTTTTAAAAAGTGACCCTAATTGATGTAAGTAAAGGAACAATGTAGAAGTAAATAGTTTGATGTTTGTAGATTATTCTCACACAATGCACTCCTAAAAGGGCCATGATATTATGTTCTTTGTAGTATCTCTTATTTAATATTCTTGCTTTGTACTATTAAGCAAAGGAATATTGAGGCCTTAGGGAAGAGCCCCCAATGATAAATCATTCTTCCAAGAAAAATCATTAGGAGTAGAAAATTTTGATTGCTCTAAATCTACATCTCTTAACTTGATTAAGTATTTACCATATTTTGATAAATTTTAAAAGAACTCGTCCTTATACATAAAAATAGGCAAAAAGAACTCTTGATGCATCTTTTGAAGCTTATTTGCTCTTTGTTTGAGTTCCTCTTTTTCAACTAGGTTAGTAATACAAATATATGATCTACAGTTACTACTCATTGATATAATTTTTAACCTTTGGACCTTTACATGCAAGACATGCCTAAGTCAATGATTTTTATTTTAATTAGAAATAAGAGGGTAAGGCTTTAACCAAGCATCAAAATTAAAAACTTATAGAATCTCCCTCATTGAAAGGTCATTTAACATGGTTCTTGATCAATTGCAAACTAAATGCTATAAAGTTCCATGTTGGAGATCCTTTAGGTAGGGTTTATTTCATGAATAATTCCATCAAGATAACCTATATATTTTTGAACATTTTTCTCAATGCTTTCCTTGATTTTTTAATGATCTCCTATAAAGTTTAGTCCCTAATATTGAACTCATAAGTCTACAATTCTACAAGTTTATCCTTCCAATATTATTTCCTTTGCAAACTCTATCCCACTTGAAAAGAGAAAACTTAAATTTTTTATTTCATGCTTTTCAAATAAAATCTCTTTTAATTTATCAAATTCAGATGTTATACCGATGGTAATCTTGAAAGTGACATCATATATATAAGGATGGATTGTAATGTAGTCTTTATCAGTTGTAGCCTTATATCCATGGTTAAGAACTTACCTTTCCAACTTACCAAACAAAATTTCATTCTATCCAACATCGAGTCTCGGAGCTCTTTCTTATTTTCTTTATGAGACAAAGGAATACCCAAATATGTTGATGGAATTAATCATAAATTAATAATCTATTTTAAATCTAAGGTAATATTGATAAAAAAATATCCCAGATTTTATAGTATTTTCCAATTGTCTAGTAGTATTGTCATAGCATGCTATTATTGATTTAAACTCCATTATCTCACCAACTAAGGAATAACACAAAATAAAAGTATTATCAATAAAATAGAGATGATATGTAGAGGGACCATTTGTTGTGAATTGAATACCTTTTTGTGGAGACCTAATTTTGAGCACATCGTCAATATCTAAATTGTCCAACATATTAATCAAGAAACCAAACTAGATCAATTATCCTCAAGATCATATTGGGAGCATTTATTGCTCTAGAAGCAAAAATGTTGGTAGTACTTTTGTAAAATTTAAACTTTTGACCATATCTTATCTAATTTGACTAGAAATGGTCATTTTGGCAAAAGCATCAAAGCATTAGTAGCACCAACACTATTGAGTATGAGATTCTAAAAAGGAAAGAGTTTGATTGTTAGTATCTTACAAGCCACCATTTAAAATTGGAACTAATTACGTCAATCTAATCCATAGCCCCAACAAAAATCCAAAGTCCAAAAATTACCATTTTCAATCTCCAATCCATTAATCACACATTGATCCAAAGATAATGTTGGAACTTCTAGAAACTTATGTTGATGCTATTGCAAAAAGGATCTTAGCTCGCTACCTTCTAGGTTCAAGCACTCTCTACTTTGTGATCTCTTTTTCTTACTAGAATTTTGGAGTGTGTTGTTGACACTAGCATAAAAATATTTTGGTCACTTAGAATTTGTAAGTCCAAAAAAGCTTAATGTAGACAAATGCTTCTAGCTTAGGAGTCTTAAGGAATTTAATAGCCCAAACATGCTCCTTTGGGCTTCAAAAAAAGGCCTAAAAGAATAATAATTTTGGAATGGCTCTTCAATATTTTAAAGAAATAAATAATTTGTAAGTTTGGCATTGTATGTTAGGACTTGTGAATGTAGATAAAGAAAAAATTCAAATAATTTGGCTACATTATTGGCACCTATAGGGTAGTTTTGCTTGTTAAAATTTTGAACCCAAATAGCATTTTCCTTGGGCTATGGATTCTTTTGCCAATATGATATCTTCTCCTTCTACTATTGGGTCCTTTTCTTTATTCATGCCAATTTTAGGATCTCAATATTGCATGAGTTGCTTGACTCCTTCCCATTCCTATTGTGTTGGGACCTAGAACCTTTTATTCTTTTCATGAATTAATGCTCAATCATAGGATTTTTTGCATGAAGGAGTTTGAAAATACCTTCCTAATTCTACTACCCTGGTGTGCAGTATTGCTAGCTTATTTAAAAAATCAAAGAGTTTTTCTTCATCAAAATTCTTTCGCTAATCCAAAAATTTAACCTAATCTTTAGTTATTTTATCATAAA